>OZ038435.1:17236211-17288711 GCA_964036275.1 Litoditis marina | reverse complement strand
GACCAATCTCGTGTCAGCGGTCCTTTAAACTGCAATTGAAAAATGTATTGCAGTTTAAAGGACTGAACCGTTGGGATTGGACCACATAATCGTCCTTCTTTAACGGTATGGAGGTGCTATTGACGAGCAGCCTGAGCCCTTCCCACTAAGTCTGTAGTTTGAACTCTGAGCAGTTCTTCAGATCAAACTATAACTAATATTTCATTTTCAAGCTCAGAACGACTAGCGCCAATTTTCTGCGGTTGGCCAGCTACGAAAACGAGAGAGCATGCAGGTCAATGACGCGCAGACAGGCTAAGACAGTCTGCGTCTCTCCGACGTGCACACTCTCTCGTTCAGCCAATAAAAAAGTGGCTGGCCAATTGGCTGGGAATCGTCTGAGAGATCGGTATCGAGGGTTTTGTTGACCAGTTGCCGAAACAATTTACACCGTGTTTGTAGTTTGATCTCTTCCCAGACCAAGCGATGAAACTACAAATTATTATAAGTATTTTTTGTATCTTTCAATTGACAGGTCCGTATCGAGGGTGTTGTGGGGGAGTTGCCCGCCCAAGTGGCCATCGACTACTGGAATTCGCGCCCCGTCGCTAGTCGAATCGGATCGAAGAGCAGCAAACAGAGTACGGTAGTAGAGAGTAGGGAGGTGGGTTGTAGTTATACTTGTTATTGTTTTCGATAGTAGTAATAAGCTCGTGAACAAATAAACACAATAGAAGGTGAAATCATCGTCTTAGTCTATGACGGTAAATTACTGTATATCTGGAATTTTGCTGTGCTAATGGCACAACATTGACATTTCTCAATCACAAATAAAGAGATGATGAAGACGAGTTTTCCGTGTTTTCGATGAGTTATTGTATGAAATAATGATTATCTGGGGAATAGCAAACTAAATTGTAGCCTCATATTCCTACTGTAACAGTTCGCACTGGCTTGAAAAGAGCTATGTTATAATAATCTATAATCTTTTTACGGCAACTATTTCAGCCGTGTATTACTTTATTGAGAGAACTACACAATCACACACAAATCATATATCAACCGTAGATGGACTGCCCGTAGAGGGGGTGGAGATAGGCATGGGTGAGCTTTGTTACCAGCTCATGCGGTCCGCCATATAGATACCGCGGCGAGCGGGGATCGAACCCAGGTCTATGGAGCGACAGCCGAACGCCAACCACTTGACCACTCGGCCCCATGTTTGTCTTGCAGGTTCTGCTGGCGAAGAAGAAGGAGCTGGAGGAGGTGGCGGCGCGAGACGGACCCCAAGCCATCACCAAGCCCGACTCATGGTAAGTTCCGGCATATATTTCTCGAGAAAATACTGTCTCTTTGCCAGTTGGCAAGCCACTTTCGTGGCGGACTCGACGAGAGAGTGTGCAGATCAGAGAGACGCGGACTGTCTCAGCCTGCCTCAGGCCTCATCGACCTGCGTGCTCTCTCGTATTCGTAGCTTGCTGTTGGCAGAAAAATGACGCCAATGTTTCTGAGTGAGCATACTGTATTCATTTTGGTTAGCTTCCAAATGTGTGAGCTAAACAAGATACCCTTGTCGATTGTAAGGGCGCAACTATGGGGAAAATTGAAGTATCGCCCCCCACTTTAGTTGAGTCCCCCCCGTAGCACTTCAACCCCCCACCCAAGCTAAAACCTGAAAATCTAGGAGAGGGGGGGGGGTCAAAAATCAACTTCGACATTTACTATTTACCCCCCACCTGGGTCGGCGGGGGGTAGAACTTCAATGTTGGGGGGGTCAAACTTCAACGAGTGGGGGGCTGAACTTCAATACCGGAAATGTTTACTTTTTACCCCCCACCCTCAAACTTTTGTATTGCAAGTGATAAATTGAATTATCACCCCCCGGTGGGGGGGGGTCAAACTACAATTCCCCAAACGCAATACCAATTCAGAAAGGTGGGGGGGTAAAAAGTCAATGTTCCCCAACTATGTTTTGACTACCACAGTCAAGACATTTACTGAGATTGTAGCAAGACCGTTCCTCCAGCTAGCATATACCGTACCCCTCTCCATGGCGGGATCGGCTACAAACTCCTGGTTTTTTGTAGTTTGATCCCGGGTTCTTTCTGGAAGTAATTCATTCCCAATAGTTCATTTCACCTTTCATTTAATGAATACCGTAACCCCTTCCGTTGCAGGATGGACTTCTTACTTTTTGTAGTTCGTTTCCTGGGTTTATCCAACTAAAAGATACTGTATTTCGGTTGCAGGATCGGCTACAAACTCTGTCTTTTTTGTACCCCGTTTCATTTAAGGCCAGATTACTCACTTTTTGTAGTTTGATCCCTTCAATTACCCCTTTCGTTGCAGGATCGGCTACAAACTCCGCCCCGACTACTTTGAGTTCTGGCAGGGTCAAAGTGATCGTCTACATGACAGAATCGTCTTCTCCAAGGATTCTCAGAAGGGAAAACCAGCCGAAAACGGCTGGTTCATGTGCCGGCTGTCACCATGATTTTGATACGTATCGTTTTTTTCGATTTTTGGATTGTCACCATGATTTTGATACGTATTGATTTTTCGTACCGATTCTCGTAACGGCTCATTTGATTATGGAACGTATTGATTTTTGTAATAGTCCACATGAATTTGGTACGTATCGACTTTCGATGTATCGCCATGATTTTGATACGTGTTTATTTTCGAGATGTGACTTGATTTTGATACGTATTGATTTTTTTGATCTACCCTCATGATTCACGTGCTTATTGATTATCTTATTGATAATTCAAACAACAATTTTATGCGTGATGACTCGTAGCCTTTCTACTGACGTTTGCCTTAGTAACTAATTCGCGTGTAAGTGTATGTAGATAATGTAAAGGTGTATGAAACGTGTGATTTTTTGTGGCCATTTTTATCAAACAGGCCTTTCAATTTAGGGTAGAAAAGTCATTCCTCTTCACTAGATAGTCACCAATAAATACTGTGTCCGAATGTTTTTCTGTGTAATACAGGAGCAAAATTTTACTTGAAAGAAAAAGATCTTTGTGCGGTAGTGTCCATCATGTCTACAATTATCATTCATCCACTTAATTTTGAGCGAAATCTGATTTGAAAAGTTTTTTTTATCTGATTGCGCCGTGTTTAGTACGGGTGGCACAAATTTGCTGAGCTAGGCTCAATACAGAAAAAAGCAAATACATTTATTCTTCTTTGAACTTATCACAATTATAATAATCACAATCCAAACTGAAACCTGTCAACATAAAACTTTCCCGCCCGTGATTCTAAATACATGGTCACTGTGAAAAAAAGTCAAACGTCAAGGAAAAAAGTTGGGCAAATGAAAAAATGTTGTACTCTGAACTGCACTTTTAAGCTGTTATATGTACATAAAACACTCGAAAAATGAAAACATTGTTAAATTAGAGTAGTAGCTTAAAAAGAAATTACTCATATTCGGACTGGTATTAATTCTCTATACAAGTATTACTAAGATTAATTAATCTATACATCCAAATCTCGAATTTTACCTCCAAAACAGGCAACTTTGTGGCAACTTAATCATGAAATGTTGACTTTTGAACTTTGAGGGAAATTGATATTTGACCTATGACGTCACTTCGATATTCCCACGAACGTCGCTCCCAGCATTGTAGTGAAGATGGCTAGTGCCAGGAGACGAAGGTTTCGGTTTCCCTCAATTTCCCTGAATCAGGCAAGGGTTACGGTTAGGGTTGTTAATCGAGTTGAAAATTTCGAGTTTTCGAGTTTCGAGTTTTTCCAGTTTTGAGAAAAACCGAGTTTTTCGAGTTTCGGAAATTTCGAGTTTTTCGAGTTCGAATATATTGCGTTTCCGAGAAAAACGAGTTTTCGAGTTTCGAGTTTGGTCACTCAGTTTCGGGATTTTATCGAGACGAAAAAATGAGAATTTTCTGAGAAATTCTGATTTTTTCAGATGAATACGAGAGAATCGTGGAAAAGGAAGCATTTTATGTTTGAAATTGCGAATAAAATGCTGAAAAACGCGCATTCGTCTTCCATTTATGACTTGGAACGAAGCCAAACTCGAAACTCGAAAAACTCGATCTTTTCCAGTTTCCAAAATTTCGAGTTTTTCGAGTTCTGGAAATTTCGAGTTTTTCGAATTCGAGTTTCTTACGTTTTATAAAAAAACGAGTTTTTCGAGTTTCGAGTCGAACTCGGAACTCGAAATTTCGAGTTATTTCGAAATTCGAGTTTGGAATGAACAACACTAGTTACGGTAGTCCACACACCACTTGAATATGACTATTGAAAATACATAACAACTTTCTTCAGCTAATTTAAAATTGTACTATCAATTTGGTCAGCAGTTTGAGTTTACAGTTTGTATCGTTAGTAATGTACGTTTATAATTTATTCTTTTCGTTTCTTTTACTTGGGTTCGTAACTATTCATTCAACTCGCTTTATTATCACTTGAAATAGAGTACATTTATGAGTCTAAGCCTTTCTATGTTTCTCGTGGAGAGATGAGAGAGATATGAAGATAAGACATAGAGAGAAAGAGAGAAAGGGGGTAACAAGAGAGAGAGAGAGAGAGAGAGAGAGAGAGAGAGAGAGAGAGAGATCCTCACTTGAAATATAGTACACTCCATACGGCCGCACATGCCCCGGGAACCATGCTTATAATGGGAAAAGAGACCGACTGAGACACATTGTCATTCGCCACGAACCTGCGAAAAGAAAGTGGTTTTACCCCAAAAACAGAGAACAACATTTTGACTTCATAAAAAACCTACCCTCCGTCGCTTTTTTCAGAAACAGAGCTAGGGTAAAAGCAGGCAGATAGGGTTTGACAAACCTTTGTTCGAAATTGTCATCTCAATTCAATTGTGAAAACTTGAAATTTATTGGAGCCGACATCTAACCATTTTCAGCCCGCCCCTGGGTAAACGGATAGCTCCGCATACATACACCAGTAAAGTCCGACTAAGCGACGGAAAGTAATCCGTTTTCAGATGTAAACACGTGAAAATTCAGGATTTTTCATTAAAAGTAGACCGATTTTCATCTTTTTCGCTGAAAAGTAGTCCGTTTTGCGAATTTTCTGACTATTTGGACAACCTTGCTAGTGGTTGTCCGCATAGTTTCGCTACACACTCATGTGTAGACAGTTCTTTCCTGATTCAACTAAGGTTTGCAATAGGCAAACTACTTGGTTTGCGAAGGAAAACTATCTATTCTAACTAAATAGATACTCTAGTACATTCTGAAACTATGTGTTTCAAATAAACTTTCATTACAAAAACAACGTACCAGGATGACTGTGCCACCGCCCACATGGTGCCCGCCACCAGGCCGGGACCCACAATTTCACGAAGATTCACGAAGATTTGGTTCTGGAAAATTTTTGGAATTTCACATAATCTATATTATAGAATTACATCTCGTTCTGTAAATGAAAACCATATGAAATAATTGAAATTTCCACAGTTTCAAATCGTAACTCAAAACTCGAATCGAAAAAAAGTGGGGTCCCAAAACTCGAAATGTACGTAAAAACTTTTTCCAAAACTTGGAAACTGGTCGCCGTTTTAGTTGCATTTTTTCATTTTCTATGATCCCTTAAAATATAAATCATTTTACAGAGTTGTTCACCTAGCGTTCAGAACATACCAACATCAACCACAGTCACTTTGTAACTTTCAAGTGCCTCTGCTTACCTGTGTCAGTAAAATGTAGACAATTAGTATTGCGGTCGAGGTGACGAAAATTCCCGTGAAATGAGAAAAGACGTAGGGAAGACCGTCTCTGGACGCGTTGGGGTACTGTAGAGAGAGTGGTCATTTTTGGGATTGCACGAGAATGAAATGCTAGAAACCTTTCGATGAACAAAAAATATATAGAGAATGAAGAGAAAATCAGAGCAAGGGGGGAAAGAGAGGGAGAAGGAGAAAACAAGAGTGATTAAGTGAGAGAGAGAGAGCGAGGGGGAAAGAGATAGAGGGCAACAGTTATAGAGAGAGCGGTATAGACAGAGATTGAGAGAAAGAGAGAGAGAGAGTGCGAGAGAGACAGATAAAGGCGAGAGAGAGAGATAGAGATAGAGAAAGAGAGAAACACTACTAACCAGTTCCGGGTGATCCTGCATGTAGATGACTGGCACGAAGGTGACTCCATAGAACAGACCAGCCACGAGGGCGGTGGCCGTGGCACTGCAAAAGAAGGGGAGTTCAAACTACAAACTACATTAACACGAAGATCCAAATACAAACTACAAACTTATATAATGAACTTTCTAAATCAACTAACTATTCATTAAAGGGGGACGGAAAGGAAAGTTTATATGAGAGAGCTGCTCAAGAGAAACTGATATATACCTTTTTACTCTAACTAATAATCACAGGGAAATAAAAACCGCTAATTGACAGCAAAGTTACTGCAGTTCTACCCCGGTTTGACTGCCGATTTACCGCTGGTAGTACCGCGGTACTACCAGCGGTAAATCGGCAGTAAATCTGCAGTAAACCCGCAGTAAATGCGTAGTAAAGTAATTGGTATTCAAATCTACCACAAATTATCTAAAATAAAACTTTTTCAAAAAACAGTTTAATTTAACGCAATAGGAGCGCTCTATGCATCCTATCAGCATCAAAGTATAATATGATACCTTTCCGTTCTCGAAAAGTACCTCAAACTTGGGTAATTAAACCGAAATCAACTCAAACCTCAACGACTAGTGATGGAGAAGTCCGTACTTAAGAAAGGGCGGAAAATATTTTTTCAAAATTCGTTTTTAAGGGTGAAAATGCATTCAATTCTCCAATATGCATGAATATTATTTGTACATCAGGATATCTGAACATATTTCTCGAAAATCATGATTTGGTGAAGAAATTGAAGTTATGAGCAACAACCATGAAAGTTCTTCTCTTAAATTTCCAATATATGGTTTTCCATCATGATTTTCTAAGTAAAATGTTAATTCGTTCCATTTTAAACGATTGAATACTCATATTATAGAAATGCAGTTGCCAGTAACTCACCATAACGATCGAAATAAAAGTTGAGCTGTCAGACTTGAAAAAAAATATCTGCTCATTTTCTCGAAACTGATTTGTATAATCTCCGATACGTTTATCCCTTCATTTTTTGAGTTTTAATATTGCATTTCCACACGAAACACGCACTTCTGAGTAATTTACTATGAATCTACTGCGGGTTTACTGCACGTTTACTGCGGATCTACCACGGGTTCGCCTTACTACGGGTTTACTGCGGATTTAACCCTGGTCACGAAATTCCTATGAATCCTATTTCGCATACGGTTTACATGTTTTAATCTGGTTTGGGGCGCGCAAACGTTATGTTAAGGTACCCCGGGGTACCTAAACTAGCGTTCCATTCTGCCCTCCTTTAACAAAATCAAAGCGTGTTTCTCGAGTAGACCGAACAGATTCTAATTTTCCAAATTCTACAGAGGCAAAGTACAGGGTACATGAGAAGGGGGCGGGGCCTAATTTCTCTCCCCCACCCTCTTTGTCTCTCCTCCCTTCCCTCTCTCTACCCACCAAATCCGTCTCTTCTGTCTGTGTCCCCCATCCACCGCCGTGGTTCCCTGTAGAAGTGGTTCCCCCTCCTCTTCTTCTTCTGATCTGACCGGACTATTTGATCTACTATCGATCGATATCGATGGCAGACGCGGACTGGCGCGCACCTGCGAGAATAGGAAACCGCTGAAACGAAGAATACTAATGAATAAATAAACATGAACAGGGCCTAACGACCGGCCGGACAAACAATACTTTGTAACAACAAAAACGGTAAGTTCCGATTAATCCATAATCTTGCGAATTAGGGTTGTTAATCGAGTTCAAATTTTCGAGTTTTCGAGTTTTGGAAAATTTCGAGTTGTCGAGTTTTGGAAAATTTCGAGTTTTTGAGTTGTCGAGTTTTGGAAAATTTCGAGTTTTCGAGTTCTCGAGTTTTGAGAAATTTCGAGTTTCGAGTTCAACTCAACTCGAAAATTTTCGAGTTTTTTCGAGTCGAGTCGAGTTTCGAGTTCGACTTTAACAACCCTATTGCGAATACCAGCCGCCTTCGAGTTAGGTGAACCGAGATGTTGAGAAGAACTAGACACAGTCGGCTGCCGAAACGTAGGGTAGAAATGTTTAAACGGACAGCCAAAACAAAACATTTTTCTGGTTGTGTTTTTGATTTTTAAAACCAAACTTATGATGCGCCGTATCCAAACTACAATTGCAGTCCAACGGTTGAAAACGGAAGCATTCGGTGTTCCAAACTATGAAAACAGCAAATAAAACGAAAACTGACCCGGCTATAACCAGAATGAGACCAAGATAGTTGAGCAGAGGCATCGAGGGCACAGTGGCATTGATACCGAAAAGACCGAACCTGCAGAAAATTGATTCCAATACGGTTAACATAGGAAATACCCTTACTTTTGGTTACTTTCCGAACCCTCGGTTAATTTTCGATTCGGTTACTTTTCATTTCGGTTACTGCACAGTTACGTTCGGTGCGCCCGTTACTTTTCTATAAAGATACATTTGAACACAATAGGGTTTGCAACAAGGCCGAGGAGTTGAACTTCTTAACCACATACGAGAGTTTTGAAAACTATGACCGTGTTTGTAGTTTGATCGTGTCGAGAGTAAACTACAAATAAACTCAGTTTCCATGTTGCGCTGTCGATACACCTCGGCATGTGGTACAATGTTGCGTTTCTTATTTGAACCGAAAACACGAGGTAGTATAGATGTTCATTAAAGAAGGAGGATTATGTGGTCCAATCGTAACGCTTCAGTCCTTTAAACTGCAATACATTTTTCAATTGCAGTTTAAAGGACTGACGCGCCAAAATTGGAGCACATAATCGTCCTTCTTTAAGTGGCGACGTTTCGGCGAATTCGCCTTTTCCAGGCTCTGAAGACGGCGAATTCGCCGAAACGTCCGGCCGATGTGAAATGTAACCACCAACAATGAAATGTATCCGGATCAAATGAAACCATGTGCCCAACTACCGAGTGGAATTGAGAGAAACGTACACGAGTGAGCTTTGATCATTGTTCTAGACAGGTTTAGTCTTATCTGTTTTGGGCAAACTTGACTTTCGGTGGTCACATTTGATGCCGGTTACAATTGATATCGGCCGAAACGACGCCACTCCTCGTGCTTCGGTTCAAATAAGAAACTAACATTGTACAACTTAACTCTCTATATCTATATCCTCACCTGCCACAGGCCCAGCCGGCGACACAGTTGGTGACACCCCAGATGAGCATCCCCAGGCCGAGTCCCAGCACATTCATAATGGGAACAGCTGTGGCGTTGCCTGCAAAGTATGGAATTTGTTTATTGATTGATTGATTTATACACATATTTGTGCAACGGAACACATACATCACAAGTACTTTCCAGAGACATAGAGAGGAGAGGTGAAAGGAATAAAAGGAACGACATGCAGAGAATGACTCAACAGTCATGAGAGAGACTTTGGCCGAGAGTTTGATGCCACCTCCTATAGAAGGACGATTATGTGGACTAAAGGACCGTTGACACGGGATTGGTCCACATAATCCTCCTACTTCGAAGACGAATTCACTCATGACGTACCTATTGATTTTGGTGATAACAGAGAGAAAGAAGAGATGGACAGAAAGCGAGAGGAGACAGCGATAAAAAGAGAGAGAGAGAGAGAGAGAGAGAGAGAGAGAAAGAGAGAGAGAGAAATAGAGAAACAGAGAGACCGCGTACCCAGTGCCCAGAACATTCCTCCCAGCATTGCGAGTGGCTGAAACTGGGGAAATCCTTCGATGGAAAACACGACGAGTCCCACACAGAAAATGGCCGCAGCCATCACCCATTGCACGAACAGACCTGGGGAACAAAATCGATATTTATTTATTGACTAAAATTTAAATGGAAACAGAAGACATGTTACCAAAAATAGAAAACAAACAATGTTTTCGTTACTCTTCATGGCACTCCTATAGTATGATAACTAAACATGAATATACTGAATACTATACTCAGATTGTTTTTTTTTTTGGAAAATTTCTGTATTTTCCAAAACATTGTCTGCCGATGGACAGGTGACATTCTCATTGAAACCGCCCCAACTAAATACTGTAGGCGTGGAAAAGACTATAGCTCATTCACGCGAAAACTCTCTATTTTCAAACAGATATTACGAAATGTTTTATAGAATCCGACGTTTCATTACTGCACAAAATCTATATATATATATATATATATATATATATATATATATATATATATATATATGTATTTAAAACACGTTTTAATAGAAAACTTTTCCAAAACCAGATAACTGACCATTGCCGGCGTCGTACTTTTTGATGGGCACGAAACAGGAGCCGAAGAGGAGAGATGAGAGGGCGCAGGCGGCTAGACCGACTGGCACCGACATTCGGCTCTGAAACTGATTGAAATCATTGATGCGATGGATGTTGTAGTTTGATGTGAATGAAGATCAAACTACAAACATGTTGGTTAACAAATTAAAGAGAAGTTCAGTTATAGACTGACTTGAACCGACATTCGTGGGAGAGTACGTGACAGACGGGCAGGTCTGGAACTTTGGTTTCTGAAGTCGCTCGGGCAGAAACTGGCTCAGTACATGGTGCTCGGATGTGATGTATTTGTAGTTTGATCTCTCTGTTTATCACTTGTTCAACTAACGATTCAGATCAAACTACAACTCAAATTTGGTGTACGATCGTACTGATGCGGACAGCCACCAGAGCCAGTCCAGATCGTCTGGCAACAAGCTGACCAGGTTGAAACCAAAACCAAATAGATCGCGAATTAGACATTCCACGATTAAGTTGTTAAAATTCAGAATAACAGCTCCCATTTATTCCCCTTGGGGCTATGTCGACAAATTGCCCATGTTCTGCAAACTCACAAAATCTCATGTATTTCAATTTAAAAACCTGTTTGTTTGTTTTTCTGGAGTAACTATGACTCCCCCAAACGTCTGTCAGTAAAATAAAGAAAAAACCACAAAACAATATATTGAATCGATATGAACACACGATTTGGAGAACAGAGAAGACTCGATTGAAACGAATTGGTCATAACGACCGGTTTATGCACTATAAACAATACATTGTAACAACAAACGAATCAACAATAAACTATAAACTAAAAGTTCCTAGATGTCTGCAATAAATATCACGCCGTGCATTCAAATCCTCATACAATATTACATGTTATTACAGTAGCCTTATATTCAAATAATGACGTCATTGCCGTAACCTCATTTGATCTACCGTAATCAATCGTCCCACGTCACAACCTGCTTCAGCTCATCGTCATCCGCATTCACATCCTGGAATAAACATAATAGAATTTTCATTAGAAAAAATGCAATCAATATTTTATAATTCACAGAACTGTTGCGAAAATTAGTACTTTAAAGTTTTGGGAGACCACGACTGTAAATTGACGTTTTGGTTATTTCAGAATCGTGCTAGTTTTAACAGCAGCGAACATAACAAACAATACTTGTTCTTCCGAACTTCTCGCTTTTTGATTTCATATACAAATTTTGATAATTGATACCAACAAACTAGCTACACCCAACAAGAAGGTAGTTGAAGTCGTATCTGCAAATCGAAGAAAAATGTCTACCCTTCTTCTTACTTTCTCTCTTACCCGCGTTCGTCTTCCCTCTCAAACTATCTTTCTCTCTCTCTCTCTCTCTCTTTATTTCTTTCTCTCTCTCTACCCTTTCTTATATGTTTCTATAAAATTTAACCCACCTTCAGATGATCGAATCTGACGATAATTGGCGTGGGAACCCCCCGCACGTCCCCGGAAGCCTTGACTTTCGTATACAAATGCGGGTGCAGGTCACGAAGTATTCTGAAACATTAGTTATATTAATAAAACACACGTGAGAATAAATACAGAATGATTTCATTTCAATATATTATTGCAATTATTTTCACTAGAAAAGACCGTGTACTAAGCCAAAGCTTATTAGTTCAATGATTTCATGCTCCAAATTGGTGTCATTTAGAGCTCAGAAAGATCCGCACCACCGCTCTAGAAATCGATCAGCTACAAAAGCGAGAGTAGACAGGTAAATGAGCCGGACAGTTCCAGTATTTCTCTACCCCTCTCTGATCTACGTACTATCTCGTCAAAGACGGATGATTCATGTTTCCCAATTGACCGCAAAAGTTGAGGTTACCCTCCGAGCCGCCCGCTGTGTTTGTACTTCGATCCCGTCATTTCTCGGGCCAAACTCGTGAATTATGGCGTGCTTTGAGGTCAAAGATCAAACTACAACGATGATCCCTATTTGCCTGTGTCTCTTCAACTGCTGCCAGTAGAAACCGAAAGTTCTGGTTACTTATGTCTTCAGAATGTGATTACCTATCTTTCTAGAATGTGGTTACTTATGTATTGATAAAGTGGTTACCTATCATCCTAGCACCTGTGTCTTCAGAACGTAGTTACCTATCTTTTTAGGACGTGGTTACCTATGTTATGGTTACTTATATACTCATAAACTGGTTACCTGTGTCTCTTCAGCTGCTGCCAGTAGAATAAAAAAGTTCTGGTTACCTATGCAGTGGTTGCCTATCTTTCAAGAATGTGGTTACCTGTGTCTTCAGGACGTATTTACCCATAGTTTGTTTCACCCACTTATAGCCCTCTACAGTAGTATCCTCAAACTTATAGGTCTAAGTTTGGTATGTTGGCGTTTTTGGATTTCATCCAAATTTATATAGTGTTTTCTACACCTTTACTATTACAAACTCTTGACGTTTGAAACCTA
The DNA here is from genome assembly GCA_964036275.1 of Litoditis marina. Classification (NCBI taxonomy): domain Eukaryota; kingdom Metazoa; phylum Nematoda; class Chromadorea; order Rhabditida; family Rhabditidae; genus Litoditis; species Litoditis marina. The sequence goes on along the minus strand of OZ038435.1, from coordinate 17,275,931 downwards.
AATATTAAATAAGTCGTTATAAAAAGCCTCCTGAGTAATTGAAGGACTACTGTAGAAGGACATCGATTGGTGAAAGTATATCTTTTTAGGACGTGGGTACCTATATATGATCTGGTTACCTATATCTTCAAAAAGTGGTTACCTGTGTCTCTTCAGCTGCTGCCAGTAGAACTGTTTCCCGCCCTCCGAGTGTTCGAAAGTGGCCTTGGCAGCCTCACTGTCCGCGTGCACGTCTGTCATGAAACTGGAATTAGAGGATTAATGTGTACTGGTTCCGTGGTGCATGATCCAAAACTAAGAAAACTACGGTATTTAAATTGAAACCTTTCCGGACATTCTCGCCTTGTTGGTGTGTGTTTCTGCACTTTTCAACAAATATGTAACACATTCAACAGAGTTCATTAACTTGCTTCCAGCAGGTTTGGATGAGCAAGACAACTCGAGTGTATTCGATTTTCCTTACAAACTTATATAAAGTTTGTTTATTCGTTATTTTATTTCGGCGGGGGTGTTCTGTTTGTAGTTTGACGCCACTCCGTCGTCATTCCAGAATACTGCTGTAGGCTGAGATCAGACTACAACTGTGATATAACATTAGTATTCTCCGAATCCTGCTTTCGTTCAACCTCGCCATTGTTGTGTATTATATGGTTCGATTTCGTAGTTGAACCGTACACGAGGTATAGTTCGTTTCACCAACTTTCTACAGTAATCTTTCAAAAACTCAAACGCATTTATCTAGGCAACAAACAGTTATCTTATCTTAAAGTTTCATTATCTTACTGTAGAGGGCTATTGTTTCGTGAAACAGACTATAGTATGATGGAATGTTCATTGTGGCCACGTGACATGACCTATGACCTCCTTTCAAAATATGTTTCAACTGACCGGTACAGCATGTGCCAGTGTTGGTGCGCGAACCAGGCACCCGCGAAGCAAATGGCGTACGTTGTGATGAAAGAAACTCCGGTACCACCACAGATCTTGGCAGCCTGTCGAAAGCAAATGAACTGATACTTAGACGATTTCCGATTGTCTAGACACTTTTTTAGCGGCCACGGTGAGATAGTGTGTAAGTAAGAGAAAAAGTAAGTCAAAAGAGAAAAAACGCAGAAATTCAGAAGATGCTGTGCCAACCATTTGCTATCTAACAGCTGGCAAGAAAACATGAAGACTGGTTATACCGCAGAAAGTTGCAGAAAGCCTGCGCCCCAGCTCGCCATCAAAAGTGATCAGTCAGCTACAAACGCTGGCTACTAGCCAGCTGGCTATAATTTTCATAATTTTTCCAGCAACCCCTCCCCCTACGTGGGCAACTCAAACATGAGCGGTTTGGTAGTGTTTTGAAAACTATTTGCTACTAAAACATAAGCATACTGTTTTGAAATGAAAAAAGTCTTTTTTTAAACAAAAATACAGTCAGCTGGACACAAAAAGCTGTCATATCTAATCACTTACCCCGTGCAGCCAGTACGTGAATATACTGGAAAACGTGGTCCACGTGGCATATGAGGTTGACCTTTGACCTATGGCAGCCCAACCATCGTGCGCGTACATGTCCCTTAGAAGAAGGAACCGTCGGGCCTGAAAAAAGCACAATAAACGGTTTGCTCTTCGCATATCTGCATCTGGCATTTTGGTCGAAACCCAGTATTGAAGAATGACGATTATGTGCTCTAATCTCGACGCTTCAGTCCTTTAAACTGCAATACATTTTTCAATTGTAGTTTAAAGGACCGTTGACACGGGATTGGAGCACATAAACGTCCTGCTTTAAACCGTAATTTATTTGGCTGAAGCTATTTGGCTTTGCTTTTATTTATATTGTTTTTATGTTGTTTTGTTTTTATATTTGTTTTTAGCTCCACATGGCCCGATTTCGATCGCCCGTCGTGTCCAAAATCTATTTTTCCCCACGTCCAATCTGACTAGATATAACGTACACTGTCCGATAGCACAAACGTGGAGGCTAGTTCTCGACCAGTCGGGGTGTCCCAATCAATCGATAATCTCTCACCCAGAAAATCCACGAACGGACCACTTCGTTCCCTGAAATGAGGGGGTTGCCAATCAATACGAGAAAAATCAACAGAATTTATGAACAATTTATTGGGATTTGAAAAAAAAACTTTTTTAAACTTAATTCTAAAAATTAGGTTTTGATAAAGTTCTTTTTCGCCACAGACCGGAACATCCCGAGTTTTCGATGCTAAATTATGAACCTTAAAAACCTACACCTAGGTGTAGGCCTAACCAAATTTAGCACAATAACGGGGACCTCCATGTACTACTGAGCCGATTTCGGCTGGTAATCTCATCTGAGTTACTGCTACAAAACCTCCTACTCTCTGGATATTAGCAAGCTGACAAGGAAATTTCATGGCTTTCTCCCCGTGTACCGTGTTGTTGAGTTTTTGCGACAAATAGAAAGATTTGTGAACATTCGTTCAACCTTGTGGTAAATGTGTCTAGAAGCCCTTTCAAGTAAGGCAAAAACTCCTATACACTTTATCTAAGTCTCAGAATGAATAGAAATAACTATACTATATACCCACCGCATATACTGTAGTGCCTCCTCGGCGGTTTGGAACTCCATTCAATAAAACATGTTGTCTTGAAGAAATAACCACACACATTATCACGCCGCCAAGATCTCAATGGAAATGATCTCAGAACGATTAGCGGCAATTTTCCGCGATTGGCCAGCTACGAAGGCGAGAGAGCATGCAGGTCAATGAGGCTGCAGACTGTCTGCGGCCTCATGACCTCCACAGGCTCTCGCTTTTGTACTTTGCTAACGCGAAAGATTGGCAGCAAATGTTTCTGAGACTACGTTCTTATCTGTTTTTCATAGAGATACCCAGATAGCTTAATTCTGCCTTGAAACCTCCCACCCACCGCATGTACTGTAGTGCCTCCTCGGTGGTGTGAAACTGTGCGTAGAAGGGGAGAGCCGTGTGCAGCCCCGTGCGCATTCCGATTGAACCGGCGGCCACCGAATCGTGTTCGCCTGCAACATCAAACTACAAACTGCAAAGCCATAAAACTATACTTGGAAGTAAAACATGTACCTATGATGTTCGCCTGCAATAAATTCAAACTAAAAACTACCGAAAAACACAAGACCAAAATTGAAAGCAAAACATAAGGACATGGCTCAAGGTTTCGTGAGGCATACATATGTGTACGGCGTTCGGCAAGAAAAACTATTCAAACTACAATGAAATCTAACCAATGAAACAGCCCCCCGCTCCTTCAAAACACCTTTGTTCAGCCCCTGAAAATCAGGTCAAGTATAGAAAACTGACGCAAATCTTCACTGAGATGCGCGGTGGCCACGGCGTCTTTCGGCACGCGAGCCTCTCTTTCCAAGAAGCGATTGTACTCCTGAAAACACATATCATTTACAGACGATCACGGGAGGCTGGCACCAACCTCTAAGGATAACAAAATCGTTCCCGTTTGCCCCATTTGAGAGGAAAACTTGAAACGTAAGGTTGAAGACGGAACCCCCGCTATTCATTGCTTAAAAGGTACAGGATAAACTCATTTCCTAACTCGTATATACCGAAAGTTTGATTTAAAAAAGGACGATTATGTGGTCCAATCCCAACGCTTCAGTCCTTTAAACTGCGATGAATTTCTCAATTGTAGTTTAAAGGACCGATACGTCGGAATTGGTCCACATAATCGTCCTACATTGGAATCAAAATCAAAAAAAAGGACAGATAACTAGACGAGATAGACCTTTAATAACTAACCTCTTTCGCCAAAGATTGTATGTCCTCTGGCAGATCCCTCACTTTGTGTCTGAAACATCCAAATGTGAACGAATTTAAACTAACTTGAAACCTATGAGAAACTTTAGATCTTTGTTGGGGCGAATTTCTTTTCGAACCGACTCTTCCCGAACCAAAACCGAACCGATTCTTCCCGAACCGGCTGGTTCGGTAAGGAACCGAACCGTTTGCGTACTCAAACCAACATGAAACCGAACCAAACCCTAATAAACGTTACGCAGTCGACCAATTTCAGCATTAGTTGCATGAATTGGTTCGGTTCCAACTTTGTTGGCCTAAATTTGGTTCGGTTCTAAAACGAACCAACTGGTTCGGGAAAAGTCGGTTCGGGAAGGAATTCATCTTTCGTTGGTCCTGTTCACGTAACTAACCATAAATTCGCCGGTTTTCCGGCCAACGTAGACAGTTTTGGTTGCATTTCAGAAACAACCCGGTTGTCACGGAAACGTGATAAATGTAACCTATTGGTTGCATTTGACTGCAACCAACCAATACGTTTCTACACAAGCAACCCAGTTTCGTTGACCAGCTTCCCTCATTATAAGTTTGATCTACCCCTCCAAACTACCGTACCTCCACGGGAAGGTGACATTGATCATCGGTCCGTCTACGATGAGTGATCCAATGGGAAAACAGACGATCGTTCCCCCCAGAAGCCCGATTCGAAACCGTCGTCCCCAGGTCGTCTGAAGCCATTCGGTGGCAGCCCCGTTCCATTTACTGAAATAATAACCATTTAATATATAATGTGACTAAGATGTAACCGTAACCGACACTAAAAGTAACCAAACCAACAGTCGAATATGTTCGGGAATACACAGTTATGAGATTGGTTACTACTTTGAATCGTCATCGCTAACCAGTTTGAAGCCATTCAGTCGCTGCACCGTTCAATTTGCTGGTGAATTCTATATGTAACCGGGTTTTTAGGTAACCTAACCTTTTTTGGTAACCTCTTTTTCAGGTTACCTCAGTAGGTAACCGGATGGTAACCTAAAATGAAAAACCGATTACCTGTTTTTCTAACGCAAAATGTGGTTTTTACCGTTACTTCAAACGGTAACCGGATTTTAGTTTTGGGTTACTTTCAGGTTACCTACTAAGGTAACTTGAAAAAAAGGTTACCAAAAAAGAGTTATGTTACCCAAAACCCCGGTTAGATATAGAATTCACCGCTAAAATATTGTCGGTTCGAGTGTAGAACCGGTTTATTTTCATACCGAACAAATAGGTTGGGTAAGAAATTTGTATATCATACAAATGATGGGCGACTACAAATAAGACCAAGAAGTAACCGACTTATTAGTAGAACATGGTACAAATCATAATATGTAATCGGTTACTGCTTTGTTTGTCGCACTCTTGACAACGCACACGTTTTGTAAACGATGAAAGTTAATGAAAAAAGTTAAAAGTTCTCAATAAGAAAAGACTCACGCGTAGCTGAGTAGCCTTCGAGTGAAAAACATTGTCCCCCTTCTCTAACTACGCTGGAACCAAATTATAATCAACAAACAATCAAAACCAAACAGTTCAATACAAACAAAACGACAGATAACAAGTTGCTAAACTATGGCAGGAACAAGTAGAACACAAGGACATGTATATCAACTTTTATTATAATATTTTATATGCACAAAACAATAGAAAACGACTACAATATCAAAATACCCATATTGAACAAACATCAACACTGAAACAAGATCCGGGAATCGTGCAAAAAACTATTCTAAACTTTCTAACTCACCAATATTCGGCCAAAACTTACAGTATTCAAATAGAACAACAATCGATAACTACATCATGTTAAACAACAAACACTAAACAAGAAGGAAACTAAAACTATAACTAAACAATCTAACAATCTATCAAGTGTTAACCACTTTTCAGAAGCAGTTATTTGGAATCACTGGCCGCTGTTCGAGCTTTCATGTAGGCTTCCACGTTTTTTAACCTGCAAAACTGAAGATAATAAACACAGTAGAACAAGTCTCGTTTACATAGCCAAAGCCATCTTTAACATTGCTACCCCTATGACTAACAATGCTTGAACTAAACTTTGTCAGGCTGGTCAACCGGTTATATTTCCCGACTGAATACTACTTCTAGTCGGTTACTTATCGTGTTCGTCACAATAACCGTCGTACCCATACAGTCTCAAGGAAAGGACCCTATACCAAAGATTACGGTATGTGCTTAATTTCATCGAGAAAAATATAAACTTTTCTTTTTTCAGATAACTCAAATTCAAATCTTGAAAATCCGCCGACTCTGAGGAACTGATTTTCCGAATGAAGTTTCTGGCAAAGAAAAGAGCCGTTCTCAAACTGACAGAACTTCTATAGTTTTTCCAGACATGAACTTCCATAATCTTTCTACCGGAAGACCTCATATTTCCACAACATTTTGTCTCAGAAAAACAAAGCCACCATTCTCAAACCGACTACACATGAATTTCTTCAATCTTTCTATGCGCAACCCACATTTTGAACAAAATAACAGTATATATATATATATATATATATATATATATATATATATATATATATAATGGGAAACAACTATCGTACCTCTTGGAATAGCTGCATCTATCCATGGCGAGATCCCCCGATTTCGTGATATTCTTCTCCCCCTCTTCCCCCAAAACTTGTCGCATCTTTCGATTGAATTTCATTGAAGAGTTAAAGTAGTCACGGGCGCCAATCAGATACATTTCGCCACTGAAATCAATAAATTCTCTTTTTTCTGATGTGTTTGTAGTTAGATCTCCATACATTACGCAACTTTCGGAAGTTGCCGAAACTACGTTCCCTTTTCGGCGAACTCAGATAAACGTATTTTATGCAAGCAAACCCATAACGTTTGGTATAATTTGATTAAATCATTTTTATTTTCAAGCAATCATATCTCACTACCAGTAATCACTAACACTAACCTAACTACGGCACAACTATAACCAAACTACGATCAAATATAAAATCAACAGCAAAGTTCCCCGAATAGTCAGAAAATATCGAAAACGTGTTTTTTTGCCAGGAAACAAAAAAAATTGTCTTATTTAGATGCGAATTTATTGTGTTGTTTTCGTGTGTTTGAATATGATATACTCGAAAACCTTTCCACGGCCATTTCGTCAGCTTTCTTCGTTTTGTACTCGTCGAAGCCGAGATAGAACTGTCGGAATAGGGCGACGGCCAACCCAATGGCCACCACCAGGGCCGGTCCCGGGCCGATCATAGGAGCCATGCCTAAACCAGATTATTAATAATAATGATAATAATAATTGCCTAACACAGAAGTGTCGCGTGAATGCAAACTTGCTCCACACGTAACAATGACGGTGAACAAATGTGTTCCATCTTGAAGCATCCTACAACTTACGGGGAGCTTTCCCTGAAGGAAAGCTCCTCTTAAATTGTAGGTACGGTTTGTTTACCCTAACTATACTATCGGGACCCCAGACTTCTCAAACCACGACCCAAAAAGATAATAATTAGACGCACCCTCACACCCGTTGACTATCCCAGAGACCCAGATCCCATCAGAAGAGTCAGTTTTTTTATTTATTCACGTGAAACTTCACAGCTTTGCACTTTGCATCAAAAATAGGCACACTTTCCCTACATTGACGGAATGAGAGCCCGGTTTTAGTTGTGGTCTAAAGGAGACTCTATTGTGAAAAACCGGTCACGAAAGTCAGCTGGTGTATGCATACACCAGTAAAGTTGTCCGAATAGACAAAAAAAATCGAAAAACGGACTACTTTTTCGCCGAAAATAAGAAAATCGGTCTACGTTAGCAGAAAAATTATAAATTTTCACGTTGTCATATATGAAAACGGACTACTTTTTGTCGCTCAGTCAAACCTTACTGGTCTTTGGGTGTATGAGTACTGTAAAAGGTTACTCATAGGTGAAATGGAGTATATGAATGCCAATGTCACGTACCTGTCATGAGACCGTAGCCGACTCCCGCCACTCCAACCCACGTGAATATGGGTGTACAGAAGAATTGGCCGCTGAAACACATATAATACTAGGAGTAAATGACATAGTCACGCAGTTAGCATTCTAATGAGACATCGTGCACTTTGTCATAGCACGTTTCTGAGTTCTGCTGTGTTTAGCATGTTTCACGTGACTGTGCAATTGACTAACTGTATATAGCAGTTGTTAATAGCAGAGCTTCTAAAACGCCAATATATGAACATGGTTATAGGGAATGACCAACTATTCGTTGTAGTTTGATCGGCCAATTCTACAACTAACCGGATTTTGAGGTAACCTAACCTTTTTTTGCTAACCTTTTTTCAGGTTACCTTGGTAGGTAACCTGGAAGTAACCTGAAACTAAAATCCGGTTACCGTTCAAACTAACGGGATAAACCACATTTTGATTTTTGCGTTAGAAAAACAGGTAACCGGTTTTTCATTTTAGGTTACTTACCGGTTACCTACCGAGGTAATCTGAAAAATAGGTTACCAAAAATGGTTGGGTTACCTAAAAACCCGGTTAGATACAGAATTCCCCAGTTTGATCCCGATATACGCCATACTTTTCGAAGTTTGACCGAGAAGCAACGGGGTCAAAGGTCGAACTACAAACACAGCGGTATAGGGATAATACAATATCGTCGTATAGACTCACTTTGGAGTTAGCGAACCCTATACGTTGATTCGTACACAGTATATTAGTAAGCTGTGCCTATTATATGAATCTAGCCCATTTTGCCCATTTTGTTTCGTTTTATTTAAGTACAAGAACTTCATTAGCCAGTTTCTTGAAATTTGATGGCTATTCGGACAGCTTCCCTGCTATATGACGGAGAATATTGGTCCTACTCAAATGTTGCCAGGAAAAATAATCTTTCCAACTTGATGCACTTTCGCATCAGATAGCCAAAATTGTCCCAATTTCAATAGAAAAGGAGCCCGTTTTTCGAATTTTTCTAAGAAAGGTTGTCAAATCAAGAGAAAAAAAACAAACTTGTTGGCTATTTGTAGCTGTCGTTGAACGATGAATCTTTTGGCGGCGTCAGAGAGCATCAACCGAGCCACCAACTCATCTCCTATCGATGACGTCAGCTCTATCTTACGACGATGTCTGGAATACGCATAGATTCTGGACCAGAAGTGAAAATCGGCTTGAAAAAGAAAACAGTTACAGCTCGTAGCTCCCATTGGGTAACTATCCAACAAACGCACAATTATTCAAAATTAGAAAAGTTTTGGGCCCCTCTAGAAGAAAAATTTGAGGATCTTCCGGTCAGATAACCGGGGAATCGCACCCATCTTCTTTGATTGAATAATGTAAACACACAGCGGGTCCGCGCCTAAAAATACGCAGCAGTAAGAAAATCCGCCTATTCTACCAAAAGTGAACGCTTTCTCGAATGCTAATCGTGAAAAATCACGAGTTTGCATCAAAAGTAAGCCAATTCTCTCGATATTACCCAAACAACAGTCTTTTTTTTTTTTAATTTTTCTGACTAGCAGGACAACTTTACTGTTCAATGGTTTTGACAATCATCAGCTCCTGAATAAGAACCGCAAAAACGAACTTAGGGGTTTTAAGGTAACCTAACCCTTTTTTTGGTAACCTGTTTTTCAGGTTACCTGGTAGGTAACCTGAAAGTAACCTAAAACTGAAATCCGGCTACCGTTCAAAGTAACGGCAAAAACCACATTTTGCGTTAGAAAAATAGGTAACCGGTTTTTCATTTTACTGAGGTAACCTGAAAAAGAGGTTACCAAAAAAGGGTTAGGTTACCTAAAAACCCGGTTAGCTATAGAATTCACCCGAACTTAGCCAGTCCCAGATCCCACTCGAAATTCGAAATAGATTAAGAATAAGGTAACAAGATTGAAATAACAAGAATAATAACTGAACAAGACTAAATAACCGACTTAGCATCAACACATAGGGTTGTTTTGTTATTGGAGAAACTCACAAAACTGGCTCTTTTCTCACTGTATTGATGTTAAATCATGAATTTGCACATATTTGAAGCCCTTTTTCGGAGAAAAGTCCCACCTTACTGGCATACACCAGTAAAGTTGTCCGAACAGTCAGAAAATTCGAAAAACGAACTACTTTTCAGGCGAAAAGAAGAAAATGGGGCTACTTTCGACGAAAAAGCCTAAATTTTCACGTGGTTACATATGAAAACGGACTACTTTTTGTCGCTAAGTCGGACATTGCTGATGTATGCTTACTGGTGTGTGGAATCATATCGATTATCCAAATGACCAACTTAGCCAGTCCGAGGTCCAACTCTACATTGGCGCCCATTCTGCGTGCCTGTTCGACGTCTTCAAAGGCGACTCTCAGAGGAAACTGAAGCTCCGCCCCCGGGTTCAGGAAGAAGCCACCGTACACCTTCGGCTCCATCTCATCTGTCAGCGTCACCAGCGTCTGGAATTCAGAAGGTCTTTTCAGGGCCAAAATATATAGGTTCATAATAGTAATAGTAAATATATAAACAGGACCCCGTTTTTCGAGCGAATATGACTTTACATGCTCAGCCAAAACCAGCGTTGAAAACTATAACTTTGGCTACTAGTTTTCTCCTTAACGGTGACGGAAGGCTCATTCTATGCTACAGATTAGTTTTACGAAGCAATATTAAAGTTCCTGTCCTAGTCTCTCTCAAGTCTTTGTCATTTCTATCTTCTAACCTTATATGTGGGGTGCACACTAAACTTTTAATTAATCAACGTAACCGAGCGCTATGACGTGGTAATTCTTTCTCCAAGGGCGAGCATGACTCTCCAATGTGTGCAGAAGGCAGAAGCACCCGCCAGTAAGCTCCGACTACTCTTCGCAAATGTGGTTTTTCAGAAACACGTCGAATTTTGGAATTGTGCACCAAATAGTATCCAACACCAACTTCAAGAATATGACAAAGAACAGCCAATTCCAGGCCGTTCAGCTAATTTGATCATTTTATGTGCAGAAACCAATAACCAACCAGCCCGGCAAGAAAAACTACCTTAGGATTTTTGATTTCGGAGAACTTGTCCAATTCGCTTTCCACCATTTCCTTCAAATGTTCCGTGGCGGGGAATCTGCTTCGTTCCACATAGAACTTGGTCCAAATCTGATCGCCGCGAAAACCTGTAATAATCAATACTCATACATTACAAACATACACCGCCAGAGCCTCTCATAGAGGGGGGAGACGCGAACAAACCCTTGTAAAAAGTAGGGGTCGCGAGCTGTTAACAAACGAATTTTTGACAAAATCAGCTATAATTCTACGGAATGTAGTTGAATGTCGCCGTTTTGGGGGGTCGCGACACGAGAAAACATAGAGGGGTCGCGAGAATTTTGCGGGAATGGGAATCCCTTGGCGGTGTATGATTACAAAGGATTGAATAGATCAATACAACTTATCTGTGTCGGATATCGGTGTTGGTTAGACAAACCTCTCTGTCTTTTGTACTGCAGGTGATAAATTGAATTATCACCCCCCGGAGGGGGGGGGTCAAACTACAATTACCCAAACGCAATACAAATTCAGAAAGGTGGGGGGTAAAAAGTCAATGTTCCCCACTATAGCTTTAATGAACAACGAACTCGCGACGCTCCGCGTATGATTCGCGCGAAAATATACGCAGCAAAATAGTGTGTGTGTGTGATACAGTGTCCCGTCACGAAAACATTGTGGACGGAGCTCAACACAAGTTTAATCGCAAAAATTACTGTAGGCGAGAATGCCATGAATCGTCAACTATTTACAGTCACTAGTGACATCTCTCGATTCCTGCTTTTATTGAACCGAGAGCCCTTCAAAAAAAGTCATACTCATACGCATACCTACTTTTCCGCAGTGTAACGCTGATTTTGTATTGAAAAAAAATTGACAAATAAAAAGAAAACGAACCATGTATGAGTAGATATCCCATCGGCAATGCGGGTATCATGGCAAGATACGCCTGTTTCATCCAATGCATAGAAGGTGGAGGCATAATGAGCTAGGCCTGAAAAAAGAGGATTATGACAGAGAAAGAACCAAACCGCAAATCTTCAATTGAAATCCTCAATAACTAACTATAAGGCAATTGAACCAAATGTGCAGCGCGCGAGAAAACGCACATTTTATAATCGAAAACTTGTGACTTTTGGCGCCAACATTAAAATTTACAGAAAACGTCGATTTTGCTATCGAAGAGATGATGATACTGAATTAGCAGTAGTTTTTTTTCCAAGTAGGGGCTCCGAAAATACATAAAATAGTGAAGTCTTGAAGGAAAACAGCTGTAAAATACACAGCAAAAGTTTTGGCATTTGTTGGCTTACGGTGGCTGGGAAGTTTTGCGGGAAAAACTACCGTAAGAATTTATTCATTTCACGATTTTTTGAATTTTGTAACTTTATTTACTTCTTTTTACTATTTTTAGTCTGGTTTTTTCACCGGTTTGAAGACACAATTCATTATCTACTCAATTTCAGGTCCGAACCATGGATACCACGGAGGCCGAAGGTGCGTTGCACGAGTCTATAATATTCACGTTCTGGTTTACAATTAGTTTAAATTGATGTTGCTTTGATCAGTACGAAAGAAAGGGACCAAGATCGTATCAGGAGAAACTGCGACGTGGATGAATAAATATGTAAATATGCTTTGAGTATACTTCGTATTGTTCCACAGATTCAGATTCTATTGAGAATCTGTTGTACACAACGCATTTCAGATGTCAAACACACCCGATTCGACTCGGATTCTGAAGTAGAGGCCCTGTCTGATGGCGAATGTCCCGATTCTCCACCCGCTAAACGGTGAGCAATTTCTCCGCCGGTTCTAGATCTAACCGGGTTATTTGGTGTCGTATTTGTTCAGGCCTCACGGGTAACCGAAAGTTCCCAAAAATCGGTTAGATTTCCGGAAAAACCAGCCTAGATAGATTTCAACCGATTGATATTATGCGAGTCGTCAGCTCTCAGCGAATTCAACCACTCTGGTCTAATCAAACTGCGCACTGTACCAAACCTATCACAAACTGTATGTAGTAATGAAATACAAAACTCAGTAAACTTGTCCGTACAGCCAGAAAATATACAAAACGGGAAACGGGCTTCCTTTTCTCTGTTCACTAACATCGTCGTATGTCATGGCTTTATAGTTCTCGCCATCCCCACCGAGACTTTGGCAGCGTGCCAATGTTAATTCGAATGAGTATATTTCATAGAAAACGCAGGTTCTAGGATAATATTTTCCACCCGCTGTAACAAAAGTTAGCAGCCGCTCGGTTAGTTGAGTGTTTGGAAAACTTTAACACAGTGAAAACCGCCTAAAAATTTCATTGGCACGTGTGGGAATGACTGAAACTATATCCTCTGTACTTGTGTTTATTGTAGTCGTAATCGTACCCCGTCGCCGGTCATTGTGAATGCGGATATAAAGAAGGGGAACGAGACCGATTATGGGGACTTCTTTATCGATCGAACGGAATCAATCGATATTGGAGAAGAGGAGGGAGATAGTCAGCTGAGTGCCGAGTCCACTGATTCCACCAGGTAGATTTTAGACCAATTTCACAGTTACAACTAAACTAACTCTTCTAGCTTAATCAAAGTCATCCAGCTTGGTTAGGTCACCGCATACCACAGTAAAACTTTCCGATTTACCAGAAAAAAATCTATGAACGGACTACTTTTTTGACAAAAAAAAACAGAAAAAATCGCGTGAGTATACATGCTCAAATACTGTGTTTTTAGTGACTGGATGAAGAATCTGTCGTCTTCGCTTCTCAGTTCAGATATTGATTTGACGTCTCCTCAGGTGGAGAAACCGAAAAGAAATAAGGTTTGTATATTTTTTTGAAAATCTCATAAAAAGTTTTTTAAAATCTCAAGTGGTCTACGAACTTGATTGTTTGAAGCATTGAAGAAGCTTTTCGGGTCATTTGGGTTTATTTGCGCCATGGATGTTCTTCAAATTCCTGAAAACATTTTTGTCAATGTGATAATATTGTCTGTTTGAACATTGAAGGTGAAGCTCATTAACATTTTTATAGCTCACGGAGTGGAGATGAGAGATTAGTGTCATTCAAGGCGTTCAATCGATATTGATTTATTGATTGTTTCCAGCCGGCCTGCTTCAACTGCGATGGGGACCACAATTTGGCTCAGTGCAAGGAACCGCGGAACCTACGGAAGATTCGAGAGGGTCAACAGGCGATGAGGGAGAAACAGAGGGCCAGACTCGACAAGTGGGTCACGTTTTGTAGTTTGGTTTACAAAAGATAAGAAATCTATTTTCATTTCTGTTGGTTTGACTATTTTTCAAGAAATAACTCTATTCAAGAACGTCAGTTCTTCAAAGTGAGTGGCGTTTGAATAAAGCATTATCGACAGAAGTTTACAATTGTTGAACGACTCTCTAAATTCTGGGTGACAGAACGAAACATGGTGTAAATATCTATTTTTTGGGTGATCAAAATGATACTTTTTTGGTTCAAAATCCAGATAATCATCGAATTTCTGGGTGATTATCTGGATTTTTGGAGTTTTTCCTGAATTTTGGGTGACCAAAGTTCAGACGTCGCCTGGGGTTGTATACGTCTGATTATCGATTGTTTGCAGCGGTCGATACCACGAGCCGCCGGGCGGATCGGCTGATCAGAAGTTCCGGCCCGGAAAACTTTCGTCTTCTCTCCGACAGGTACTGATTAGACCGTTTGTGTTATAGATAGTTAAAAATTACTATAGAATCAGCCAGATTACTGTAGTTTTGTTTTCTTTGATCGTAAAATAGTTTTAACACGTTTCATTAAAGGCTATACGTTAGTAACGTTAACTTGAGCAGACGCAGAACAGAACGTTTCTAGAATTCCAGAGAGCCTTTTTTTTCTGTAAACATCTAAATTACCTCTTTAAAAGACATATATACTTCAGGGAGTTCGCTTTGTTACAATTTTCAATTCTTATGGACTTATCATGCGAAAATGTATGTTCTTCAGGCGTTGGGCATAGGACCAGACGATATTCCCGAATGGATCTACCGTATGCGAAGAATGGGTTTCGTCCAGGGATACCCGCCCGGTTACCTCAAGAGGTTGGTTATGTTTACCTCAGACAATTTCTAGCCAATTAACAGGCCATTTTCGTAGCGGTTTCGACAAGAGAACAGGGGTGACCACAAGTTGCACGCGTGCAACATTTTTAGGGGGGTCGTAAACGCCCACAGGGCCGAAAAATTTCAAAATTACGATGATTTTTTGCCAAGTAAATTTCTCACAATTATGAATAATTCCTTATTTTCCGGTGAATTTGCATACTTTGAAGGGGAGGGGTCGTACCGGTGGTATACTCCGTTTCACCAATCGATGACTTTCTACAGTAATCTTCCGAATAGTCAAGGCTATTTATCCATTGAACAGACGAACTTTTAGATTCACTGTTTTCTAGGTTTGTGTCAACTAATGTGGAAAACAACATCACAAAGTTTAAACTATTTACAATACCTACAATATATCAAAAATTAGCTTGGAAGATTGTCAATCATACTGTAGAGGGCTATTGTTGCGTGAAACAGACTATAGGATCGGTCAACGTTTTGGTCACCCCTGCGAGTGAATGAGCAGGTCAGAGAGAAGCAGATATCTCAGACTGTCTGCGGCTCCCGGGCCTGCATGCTCTCTCGCTTTTGCATGTAGTTGGGCAATCGCAGAAACATTGGGCCAGTCGTACAGATACGGAGACAGATAGGGTTTGACGAACCAACAGATTGAAGAAGAGAGGTAGTTTTTTTGCTCTGGAATTCTGGATGGGCTCTAAAATTGAAAATGAAATTTTGACCTAGTTTTTCGGTTGCTTTTGTTCAAAATATGGTGTTGAAAGCTGAAAGCGCCTATTCTCGACCTATATCTCATGATTTCTTGATGGTAGTTGCCATTTGAAAAATTGTAGTCATATAGCTGACTTTCAATAATTGAGCTTTGGCTTTTAGTTTTTAACATGGTACATGGTGATGATTTGTTATTCCCTTTTATTGTGTTTTTGAATAACAGAATAACTTTGCTCGAAAAAAGTTCTCCTATCTCATATTTATTGCAGGGCGGTCGGTCGGGACACTTCAATGAAGATGCTCAAGTTCCATGCAATCAATATCGACGATGAACTGGCTACTAATGGTGAGGTCAAAGGTCAAACTACAAAATACATATTATAAAGCTGTTGTCGGATAACTGCAGTTTCAGTATTCTTATCTATACAGTGAATTATGAGTAAAAATGAATTTTTGCCTAGGGAATATATAATATAATAGGTGAAAAATAACAAATTTGTTCATGTCACATTTACTCGCTTATTAAGATGAATTTGAAATGTTTTCGGTGACTTATGACTTTCAACATTTTGATTCTCGATCATATGGAATTCGTTTCAGCAGAGGAGGAAGTAGAAGTTGAACAGCCGGCGCCGATTATTGACAGCGAGAAGATGATCTACTTTTTGGGATTCAATCAGACCTACCGTAATCTCAGAGATGTGGGTTTTTTTTGTGAATTATCGATGTTGGACTAACTATACCCCAGTAAAGTTGTTTGTATACACCAGTAAAGTCGGACTAGTCGACAAAAAGGCAATTTTTGTAATTTATGACTTTGCATTAAAATTAGTCAAATTCTCTCGTTTTCAGATTTTTTTTTGACTATTCGGAAAAGTTTGTTGGGGTGTGAGCGTATGTAAACTCGAGATGTTTCTAGCACGTCTTCACGAATTTTTTGTATTTTTTGATTGTTGTTTAGTTGTTGTTTGTTTCAGCGCGAGGGAAATTTCCGTGTGCCTCCCTTCCGGGATTTCGTCGATTTTCATCAACAGGAAATAGTGAAAAAACACGAGGACGAGCAGCGAGATAGGAAGAGGATTAGAGAAAGAGAGAAGAAGGAGGCCAGAAGGAGATCGAAGAGTGGGTTGCTCTGTTGTTGGCTCATAGTGTAAACGATTGATCGAATTTTCACGTAAAAAGTGGTGGAATTGTGTACTTTCAACTTTCAAGAAAGTGTATGGGTTCGTTTTATGTGTGCATGTTCATATCATTTTAAAGTAGCAGGTCATCTTAAGAGTTGTACAAAGAGAGGATTGACTTGAGCGATACTGGGCACTTCACTAAGTACGTATTATTTTTCCGTTTCTCCCACATTTTAGAGAAAAGAGGTGACTTTTACCATGGAAATCTCATGTAGTGTCATTATGAGCTTTCTTCAGCTACCTATCAGTCGTCAGGAAGATGTTGTTTACTGTTGACATGGTTGTTTGTTGTTTACATTGTTTTTATTCATCTTTGTTTAAATTCAGAATTGGCGGATGACGAGGACATAATTATTCTGGCCCCGCCCCCTCCGCCGATTCTCGACAATGAGGACGACTGTATGATCATTGACAAGGTTCGTCTACCATTCATATTATCGTACACCAATAAGAGCCGACTATTTGACGAAAAGTAGTCCGCTTCAAGACTGAAACACGTGAATATTGATGATTTTGCACCAAAAAGAGACAAATTGTCTCGTTTTCTTCGTAAAAGTAGCCCGTGATTTGTGAAATCAATAATGAATAATAATTCGAGATTTTTCATCTGATTAGCCTATGTTTCCTCGATTTCAGTCTGATTGTCTTGTTCAGTCAGGTGAGAAGTTAAGGGACTATTAGGCCCTAAAGGGGCGATTTTGGATGATCTTTTCACCAGTAGTATGTAGTTACCTCGGGGTATCTTAGTATTGAGTTGTGTGGAACAAAGTGCTGATTTGCGATCCTTGCTCGACTTTTCATAGCAAAATAACCTTCAATTGAAACGGACATCAGGAAGTGTACTGTAAGAGTCTCAGTAGAGATGATGTTGACTATACTCTGTTTGTTGCAGCCGGACACCGCCTACATGGACATTTCGATAGCGGAAGCTTCTTCGGAACAGCCGACTGCCCCGCCAGCCACACCAAAGGCGAGTTTGGGATGAACCGCGTTCTCTCTCTCTCTCTTTCTTCCTCTCTCTCTCTCTCTATCTCTCTCTGTCTCTCTTACTATCTCTATCTAGCTCTGTCCCTGTTTGTAAGCAAATAAATCTTGTTTATTGTTTATAAATCTTGTAAACGATGTTTATAAAATTTGTAAACAAATAAATCTTAAAGTAAGACGATCATGTGGTCCAATCGCAACGCGTCAGCGGCCGCTTTTTATGAAACAAATTAGAAACAAAAATGTTTGATGTTTGTAAACAAGCTTGTAAACAATGTTTGTAAAGCTTGTAAACACTGTATATAATTGTCGTTTGTTTCAGGGTTTTTCGAAGCGGCCGCTTTTTATGAAACAAAATAGAAACAAAAATGTTTCATGTTTGTAAACAAGCTTGTAAACAATGTATACAATTGTCGTGTTTGTTTCAGGGTTCGTCGAAGGCGATTGCAGTTGGGACCCCCGTAATGACAAGGAAAAGCACTACGGGAGAAGAATTGGCTCAGCAACACGCACCCGCACTAGACGCATTCACCAAGGTACACTTTGTAACAATAATAAGAGTAATAATATTAATAACGGCAATAATTATGTAGATTTTTTCAAATCAGTACACAATACAAACATCTTGACTATTTCACCAAGGTACGCTTTGTAACAATAGTAAGAGTGATAAGAATAATAATATTTATACTGATTCATTTTACCAGCTCATGCGGTCCTCCATGAAAAGATACCGCGTCGAGTTGGATCGAACCCTGGTATGTTGAGTGCTAGCGCGCACACAACCAGTCGACCACCGGCTCCCAGCGTGGCAGAATGCAAAAGATCAAACTACAAACTATAAAACTGAAACTAAATCTGCTAGTGAACATTCCAATTGCAGGGAATTGTTCCGTTCACCGCCCAGGAAGAGCCTACTCCCCATCGAGGTTTCATGAAACGAATTGTGGCCAAAATCAAGGAGGTCACCGGAAAATAGACTTGTTTCATGGGTTTTTTCTATTTTCTTCTCTATGTCTGTGTTTTTTCTATCGTTGTTTTGAAATATGCAGTACTTGGTTTGATCTAGTTGTTTTGTAGTTAATAACAGCAACTGTTCTAGAGTTATGGTTCATGTTTTGTCATTAGCCGAGTTCCGTTTGTTGTTCTTGTTTTTTCTATTGTTCTCTCTCCTCTATCTATCTGTATTTCCCTCTTTCTCTCTTCTCTACCATGCTCAAATGTTTCTTCTTGTAGACAATACGACTAGCTGCTCTTCATTAGAGTTTTGTCTTGTTATTTCATCACACCATTTTAGTTTTGTCCCATTTTCTCGCCATCTAAGATACATTCAGAATGTCTCAATTTGTTGTGTTTTTGGTAGAATCTGAAACCCATATGGCGGGTTTAGTCTAATAAATATTTTGTAATACTCTATTAAGATCTGACAAAATGTTCTTCTAAATCTTCTCGAAAACCCTAGTGAATTTGTTCGAAAATACATCTGCAAGAAAACTTGGTTCGTTTCGTCTTCTCATTTCGTTAAAAAAACAGTATTTGGGTCGCAAAATGTCCTTTAAAGGAATGATCGCAAAGAATATATATGAGGTACGGTATTTTAGTTGGCAAGAAGTTTTTAGAGGATTCGTGTTCTTGGTCGACGGGCGATGATTTCGCATTGATTGTAGTTCCGACGCGGTCTTAGGTTATAACTGGACAGAATACAGCAGCAAAAACAATGCGTTTTACCCAAGTTTTGATAACATGTGTGTTATTTTTGTGGAATAAACCTATTATTATTTAAAAAAAACTCCTTGCCAATTAGCAAGCCACTTTTGTAGCGGCCTCGACGAGAGAGTGTGCGGGTCAAAGAGACGCAGACTGTCTGCGGCCTCATTGACCCGCGTGCACTCTCGCTTTTGTAACTTGCTAATTGCAGAAAATTGGCGCCAACGTTTCTGAGCGGAACTATCCGATGGTTGCAGCAAAATCAGAAAACATGAACAGAAACAAAAGTATTCATCCGAAAAAAGTGTATATACAGTACAGTACAGTGAAAGCGTGATGTTACATCAAATAAGTAACAAACATTACAAAAGTATTTATTGAAAGAAAAATAGTATTTACAGTAAGATATGTGATTTCCTAGTCTCTAACAAGGAAAGATTTAGCCATTAGCCCAGGATATCTTGCCGAGAGTACTGTAGAATAGATGGTGAGGTTGTTGTTAACTGGTTCGGTGGATAGAATATTCATCATGACGTCAGAGGTGAAATGGGATTGACCCGTTTTGGTCAGGGCACGAATCGCGGTTATTCTGGAAGTAAAATAATGAGAAAGGGGTGAAGAACCAAGATCAAAATAAGAAAACATTTCCATTTGATGTTTTAAGTAGTGTTTTTGGTTAGGTTGTTTGTTTTAGTATTAGTATATTATATACGTTTTACTATTCATAGTCTAGGTGAAATTGGGTTGACCCGTCTTGGTCAAGGTACGAATCGCCGTTATTCTGGAATCACAACGGATTGGAAGGAAAATCGATAACAAATATAGAAACATGATACAACCAAGCAATGGTTGGCATCATCCCTACTGAAACTCCCACATTACGTATTCTAACTTTTCAATGACGGTTTTCAATACATACCGCAACTTTTTCGTGAATATTCGAATGCGAAAATTTCTACCTTTTCGATAACTATTGCGTGATTTAATCGGAGGGAAAGTTTCGAATTATCACTGTAGAAGTCTCCGTAGGAATGAAAAAGACTATAAGAAAAAGACAAGAATCTCTACCACTACGCCTTGGTACTCAAAACCGAACCAAACCCTAATAGTAACCAAAGTAACCGAACCAAACCCTAATAAACGTTACGTAGTCGACAAACTTCAGCACTAATGAATTAATTTGGTTCGGTTCCACGATTTTTAGTCGAAATTTGGTTCGATTTTGGAACGAACCACCTGGTTCGGGAAAAATCGGTTCGATTTTGGTTCGGGAAGAGTCGGTTCGGGAAGAAGTTCACCCATTGGATAACAGACAAGAATCTCTACCACTACGCCTTCACTATTGCAATGAGGCTACAAGGAGGCTGTACACCATTTGGGATATGTATGTTTATCAGCGCCTCCAACCGAAGGAAGCGAAGTGGGACCCTTCGGGGACTCAGTTTATTCCTAACATCTTGTAAAACTTCCTGTTGTATGTTTTATATATGCAGGAATAAATAATAATGAAGTGGATAGATAAATCAGTAAATCAGTGAATCAGTGCATTCTATTTTTTCTCTATAGTCTGTTTCACGCATCAGTAGCCCTCTACAGTAAGATCATGAAACTTTCAAGTCAATTTTTCATATGTTCTAGGCATTGGAAATAGCCTAAACTTCGTGATTTTGTTTCCCACATTGGTTACTACAAGCATACAATACAGTAAGTCTAAAAGGCTGTTTGTTGGTTAGATAAATCCGCTTGAAAATCCGGAAGATTACTGTAGAAAGTCATGGATGGGTGAAAAGAACTATACCTTCGCTGGTCGTGATCCTGTTTCCAATGATCGAAGTTCGTCTCCACCAAAAACCATCGACGCGGCGTCAATCGATACACATCGGCTGCCTTCAGACGACTTCTAAAATGAGAAGGGATATGAAGTATTATATTTAAGCCCCCCCCCCTCTTTCTTTTCTTTTTCGCAATTAATAAAAAGGTGCTTTACCGACAACCTCTGAAACAAGGTTTTCAACCAGGTATATAAAGACTGAAGCAAAAGTGTCCCGTAATACTGTGCAGAGCCGTTCCCTTTATGAATCACTCGAGATAACTTCCCTCCGGTGGAAACCAAAGTCCTCATCTCGTGAGGCGTCTTCTTCAACTTGAAGTGGTCACCGCTCACGTCTACTGTTAAACTAGTACATGTCAGAGAAGCAGACAACCCCGATGTTCCGCTAACTCCCTTGTCAGAGTCAAAGAAGCAGAGAACTTGGGGTCAGAGTCAGAGAAGCAGAGAACTTGGTGGTCAGAGTCAGAGAAGCAGAGAACAAACCTCGATATAACGGCTCCCTGACCGCTCTTCATCCCTCCCACAATGATATAGGACGGAGATACGAGGGGGGTTAGAGCGAATGCGTCTACGGCCTCATCGAATGACGTCACAGTTTCGAGAACCTGATTTTAGATTCGGTTATATAGGGTCTGATTCTCTGAATTTCCCATTGTCCCATTGTCCCATAACAATGTCCCATTGTCTGAATGTTCCGTCTAAACGTCAATATGAGATACAGAGATAGTACGAACAGAAATGGTGGTGATTCCGAGACAAGGGTTGTTAAAAAAGGACGATTATGTGATCCAATCGCAACGGTTCAGTCCTTTAAACTGCAATACGTTTTTCAATTGCAGTTTAAAGGACCGTTGACACGGGATTGGTCCGCATAATCGTCCTTCTTCAATGTCGAGCTCAAACTAGAAAAGGCGACGGTGTGAGTCGAAACTACTCAAAACATGTCTGCGTCTTTGTTATTCGAATATTACAAGTCATTTAACTGCTATAGTGACTCAATGTGTGGAAATGTGTCGTTGCCGCTTTTAGTCCACGGAAGTATGATAATGACTGTAAATAACTTTATTCCGCAAGTGAATCGTGTGTTGGAATAAAATAGATGGATATGAAAATAAACAGACTTGGAAATGTGAACACAGTATGGTAACGGTTTGGGACATATGTTCTCTTCATTATTTCAAACATAGGGAATTTTCTGTTAAAGCAGGACGATTATGTGGACCAATCGCAATCCCGTCTCGACGGTCCTTCAAACTGCAATTGAAAAATGTATTGCGGTTTAAAGGACTGAAGCGTTGGAATTGGACCACATAATCGTGCTTCTTCGAAAACCAACCTCTCTTATAAAATAGGAGACTGGTCTTCTGAATTTTGTATACAATTCCATCAGAATATTGTCGATGTAGGCTCCGGAATCTGAATGAACGAAATGGTAAGAAAAATCGCGAAATTTTCAAGAAACCGAAAAGTTTTATAAATCTGAGAACTACGTCTCGTACCGTTAACACTGAATCATGTTTTGAAACAATGAAACAATGAAAAGTACTTTTCATAATATAATGAATGAACTTTTCATAATGAACCGTGCGCTTTACACAGTCGGTATACGGTATACGTTCCCATGTCTCTAAGGCCCTACAACTCAATCCCATCAGCCATTGCCCGTCTTTGTTGGGGAGATAAAAACTTGAATTTGACTACATATATGGTGCTCAGTGCTCACATTTCCCAACTAGATGAAGGTTTATTTTTGAATTTTCTCCTGCACTCTCAGTTTTGAACCATTTACACTTTTAATAAACTCTATTCTAATGTTATTCTGCTGTATCGTATAAGTTTTGTACGCACTTTTCGGATCGTTTCAATTGAGAAAATGTGACAAAAACTCTCTATGGGTACTGTAGCAGTCTCAATAGGAATGAAAAGGACTATAATTTGACCTACATCTGGCATTCAGACTGACGGTATACGCGTGTGGTTTCTGTCCGGTCAGAAGGCCGTTGTAGAGAGCAAAGGTCGTGCCGGAGTACAGTATCTGCAACAAATTATATAGTTTGTGCCACCGACATATAACCCTCTACAGTAAAATGCTCAAACTTTCCGGTCAAAATTAGGGTTATGCTCGTGTTTGGATTTTCTTCAAATTTTGGTGATGTTTTGTGCACCTTTACCACTGAAAATACCGGAAGTTTGAAATCGAAATGAAGAATTATTTATTAGAAAAAGCCTTTTAATTATCTGAAGTATCACTGTAGAAGGACATTGATTGGTGAAACAGAGTATATGCAGTGACTAACTCATTGTTGCAATTTGATCTCGAAATATGCCGTTATCTACACATTTTTACGCTTCAGAATCGAACTACAAAAATGGTGTGATTTGAAAACCCACGTTCGCTATACGTATATTGTACAACATACACGTACAGAATCTATAATCATAAGACTATGAATTGAGGCTGAAATATATGGATTCGAACTACAAAATTTTCCGCAGAGAGGACTAACATGTGGGGAACTCTAAAAATAGCCGGCTTTTCGGTGACCTAACCCCATATTTCGGTAACCTTTTTTCAAGTTACCTCGGGGTAACCTGAAAGTAACTTGCAACTTGAAACCGGTTACCCTCTAATGTTAACTTAGTTAGAGAAATGGGCCTAACATGTACAGACGGAAAGTTTTGTATTTTGTAATCAGACTGTGACGCGTGAGTGGAAAAGAAAACTACTATATAGTTTTTCATTCCTACTGTCACCGAGACTTCTACAGTAGATTACAAAGTACATTAAAGGCACAGTGGCCCTTAAACACGCGATTTGAGGGTTTTAAACCATCTTATTCGTGATTTTGAGGTTTTTTAACCCTAAAAATGTGAAAACTAGAGTTTTGTAGTCAGTTTCAATATTTTGCCCCCAATTTTCGAAAGGATTGTTTGAAGTCCGCGGTTAGGTGACCTCTCTGCGGCGGTTGCGGGAAGAGACCACGCCCACACATCTTTGCGCCATCAAGTGGATTTCGTGGAAAACGCCTCGAATTTGAATTTGATTAGTTTTTTTGTTCATTTTTATATTTAATTCTAAATGGTATTGGATATTTTGCTTTTTTGAATGTTAAATTGATTAATGATAGGTGTTGTTTACAATTCTAAGCATTAAGTTGGTGTTTCCCGCCTATATGGTCTGTTCAAAACTGATCTCTGTGTGAATTCATTTCCAGTCGTTATATTACATTTGCTCATGCGTTGTTGATGGAAACCTTTTCATCATGATGTAACTGAAGACAACCTGGTGAACTTATTCTTTATAACTATCTTTTTATTACAAAAGTTTGAGATAAGTGGTTTTCTTTTCAGACTCAACTCGGGTTAGATGTACGTTCGTAGAACCTGGTTCTCGCTCTCGTGGAATTTACAATCGACAATTATTCATAAATGAACGTGAGTATTTATGTTTTTTCCCTCCATTTTCCTCCAAGTCAATCTTGCAACCCGAATACCCATTCTCTACGCATTTGCAGCGGAACTAAGACCGTTGGCCTATTGTTCCTCAAAAAAGGGCCTCGTTTTTGGTCAGATTTGATCAAATGCACCATTTTCCATTAGCAAATGGCAGATTTTACTGAACTTCGGTTGAGAAGGGCCCTGTTTCCCAAAACAAGCAACCTGAGTCAGCTGATGTGAACATGAACTTGTTTGTTGAATCACAGTTCATTATTTTCTATAGATAATCAATAAACATCGGTTGTTAAATAATTCACTGTACCTGAACTCAAATTTCTATGCAATTGTATTCATAGATTGTTAAAAGAGGTTTAAGTTTGAGAAGTTAGGTTCAAAAATATATGTCAATAAAATTGAATTGAATACTTGAATAATTGAATTGAATTGAAATGAATTGAATGAATGATTGAAAATTGAATTGAATTGAATAGAATTGAGAAAATTGAATACTATAAATTCATTAAATTTGAACCATATGAACCAGTTTTTCTCAAAAAATCTTTACATCAAGGTTTTTTTCTGGCTTGTCGTGTTTGTTCATGTAGAAATATTTAAAAGATACCTTTAGCGCACAAAGTTACTGAGTTTCCCAGCTTAAAGTTTAAATTGATAAATTTGTATGGGTGCTTGCAACACATATATTACAGATGGCGCTGTATGCTGGAAACTTCAATATGAATACCAACTAGCAGACTGGCACCACTTCTCCATAATTCGCACAGGCCATTCGACAAGTTCATTGGATGCTGGCTCATTGAGGGATCCAGGCATTCAGGCTATGTTTTATTTTTTTGTTTTATAGGTTCGTATTCACTCACCAATAAGGTGTGACTATTACCATTCTAAAAGCGGAGCCCCTTTTTCAATTTCGAAACTTTGAAGGTCTTAGATTTCCATAAAAGAAGGAGATGTATTCCGAAATTAGCAAAAAGGAGCCCGTTTTTTGAATTTTCTGGCTATTCGGTCAGCTTTACTAGTGTATGTTGGTATTTGGTATAGCCATACACCGCCAAGGGTCTCTCATTTTTCCTAAAATCTCGCGATACCCCCTTCTTTTCTTCTATTTCGTCACCTGTTAACATGCATACTGTTTAGCATATGATAGTGCGAAAAATTCTTATTTGGAGAGCCTGTCTCATTCTTTGATACTGGATTTGTCGCCCATCCCTATGTATATATTTGTTTTCTGTTTGTATACTGGTTGAAAAACCGCTGTTTGTTAAATATGAATATGATCTATTTTCCCATAACATTGATGTAAATGCTGTTTTTATTTGGACTTTTTCTTGTGACCCACTAGGGAGGTGTTCCTTCTGGTTATTCTTGTGATGTAGTGCACATGATTATTGATTAATTGTATTGTTGATTATTGATTTATTGTAATATAGTGATCGTGAATACTATGATTAAATGCATTATTGTCTCAGTGGTCCGCTAGAAAATAGTTTGATAAGGTGGAATTACTTGCACCATTCACGCATTGCTGACAACTAGCTATAGTGCCGAATCATGGTCTCAACCGTTCAAACAATGCCATGTAGTGAAATTATTTGAGTGTTAATCAGTTCACGTCGACTTGTTTTCAACCCTTAGTTTAGTATTCCACGTTAGATTAACCAAATGTTCACGTGAAAGATGAATGGTCGACAATTGACGATGAAAGACAAATCAGTGACAAATAATTTTCAAAGAGTTTTAACCGTTTTTCATTCAGTAAACTGAGTGTTCTACTTCCGCCATTCCCAATTTATGTGTTTAAACACATTTTAACAATAAGAGCAACTTGTATAGTAAGTTTACTCAACTTTATCAAAAGCTTTCGCTTTTGATTTTTTGTTATTTGCCGCCGATTACGGTATACATGACATACACGCACGCGTTTTTGCGTATTTATCGAAAATACCTAGCTACAGTACTTTTTCAGCAAATATGATGAGAATCCAACGACTTTTGTAGAATTTATGAATTGCCTTGATGGAAATGTGTTCAAATACCACTTCTCTGTCAAAAACCAAATTTTTGAATAAAAAAACCAATTTCGTAATTTTGGTGTTTAAGAGCTACCGTGCCTTTAAGCAGAAAAGATGTGCTATCGGGAAAAGTGTTCTCGCATTCGATTGCCTATTACAAAGAGTGCTCGAAAATGTCTTCCACAAAGTCCAGTTCAGATTAAAAACCAGTCATTATAATATTTAATTGTATACGTTATCCTCATCTAGCCCCAATTGTATCTGATGTCTACTTTGATCGCCATGGTTTCTGTTACAACATCAATCCATCATGGTAACTCGTCTAATGTCTGTTTAAACATCATTTATCATGCAATATCATATGTTCCCAAGTTTTTCTCCTTTTCTCACATACCAGTTCAACCGAGTTTTCGTACCTAAATATGATTGTCCAACTATATACTGATAAAGCTTGTTATTATTATTATTACGTTAGGTCGTTAGGCGGGTCAGTAGGAGTGATGCGGACTTTACCAATGCAGCCCTGGTTCGATTCCCCCGCGGGGCGGAAGTTTTGCGAATTATGCATATTTGTACCTTCCCGTTTTTCTTGAAATCAACGATGACAGTGATATTCTTCAACAGATCCCCCATTTCATAGTCGAGGTTTCGTCCGTGGAAAATTCGTCCTTTTCCGTCTTCCGCCACAATTGAAGTACAACCGAGTCCAAAAACACTGAAATAGTAATCATAGTTTTTATTAGATAAGCAAGTGCACATTATCTCATAATTGAATTTAAAGGCTTGGTATAAAACTATATAAGTAATATAATTTTCAACTACTAATACTAACTCGTATAACTTTATCTATTTTTCGTTTTCTTGTTCTAATACTCAGTTATACGGGAGAAAAATAAAGCTTGTATTGTATTGTATTGTTAGAGATGAAAACCGAA
Organism: Litoditis marina; assembly: GCA_964036275.1. Lineage (NCBI taxonomy): Eukaryota > Metazoa > Nematoda > Chromadorea > Rhabditida > Rhabditidae > Litoditis > Litoditis marina. The sequence goes on along the minus strand of OZ038435.1, from coordinate 17,248,232 downwards.
AATTGGAAAAACAAGCTTGTTTTTTAGAAACCTGGCCATCTCAGTTTTTTGAGCAAAACTGGTGTATGATAGTAAAGATACATGGGGTTACAGTTAACTTGTAGTTAGGGTAGTATATTGTATACACAGCAGTAGTTACGAATCGCAACTGGCTCGCAGTGACATTATACTAGTAGTCAATTGCACAGTCACGTGAAACATGGTAAACCAGCAGAACTCAGAAACGTGCAATCACAAAGTGCACGATTCCTCATTAGAATGCTAACTTTACGTGAATATTCGACTTCCAGTATAAACTACAAACATGGGACAACACACCACGTTCTAAAGCACTGGGAGTAAATCTTTCACAATACATAGGTGAAAAATCGCGGGCCGATTCGGCCCGAGTCGGGTCATTTCGTGGGGAATTTTGTCGGCCCGAAAAGGCACGATTTTTCGGCCGATATGACCCGAATCGGGCCGAATCGGCCCGCGATTTTTCACGTGAGTAATATGAGAAAGTAACCAACTGTCTGCGGTCGAAAGCGAGAATATCGTAGAGAATGTTCATTCCTACCACCTCACCCAACGGCAGACCGGACTCCCGCGAAATACCTGAACATCTAAAGGTACTGTAGTTCTGTAGAAGATCTACATCAGTGTTTTCTCAAATGTACGATATTTCGTTGTTCGTGCAAATCGCCGCGATAGAACTCACGCAAACTAGTACATTGCACGAGTGACGCAGAAAGACTTTGGAACAGTTTCGTTCAAAGCTTCACGTTTCGAATAATGGTATAGTTCGCATCCTAAAACGTTGCGGTTCTTATGAGAACAAACTTATGAAGGAGGAGTTGAGCGCGGAAAGAGAAGTTCAGTACAGAAAACTTGAGAATATCCAAGTTGCTATCAGAGTCCTTCCTCCTGTCCTGCGTCTCCTCAAACACACGCTATTTCTCTGCTCTTACATCCCGCCGGGATACGAGCGGCGCGAAATAGTGCGGCAGAGCGAGAGACGCAGGATGGGATGAAGGTGCCGCGATCTTCTAGCATACGGACTCAGGTGAAATCAGACTTCTTGTTTGCGTCTTATTTAGCAAGTATACACATGTGAACTAATTAGTGCTAGACATAGTGCTCGACAAACTCTCCAACCAGAAGTATACTGTACCTTTGAGTTCTTCTGTGATTTCCTGGGAAAAGAAGCGAGAGACTTGAGCGGCGAACCACCAGACAAATGGTTGGAAGATGGAGGGAATGTAGGCTCTGGAACAAAAAAGGATATATTCTGAAGAACTAATATAGGAAATTTTGTAGTTAGTTTGTAGTTTTTCCCTTCACTAGCTATTTCGAGCATTTTGATTATTTTCATCGAAAACTGAACATACTGAAATTTTATTACTCCCCAAACAGCATTTTGGACAACTCGAAACAGGCCTCACTGACATTTAGTTTCAAACTTCAACTTTCTTTGTTTTCAAAGTTTTCAATATTTTCATTGGCAAACGCACAGAAATATAGTTTCTTTTTTTCTCATTTTTTTTTAAATTGCCTCAAAATTCGCGCAAAATTTCGATAAAATCAATTGGGTCGATCTCGCCATTCGTCAGTGGAAAGCGTGAAAATCTGGCAGTTGGAGGACGCGTCAAAAAACTGAATCGAAATGATCGAAAGAGACAAATTAGGGTGGAAAAAGTATAAAAAACAGCGCGAATGAGGTAAAATGAAAAATGAGCTGAAGCTGATTTATTTTTTTAAGTTTTCGCGGTCAAAATCGGTTTTCGGTGTTTCAAAATAGATTACAAAACAACTTAGTGAAACTAGGTTATTCAATGTGTGTTTATTACAGACTAAAAGCTGAATTTTTGTGCTTTAAGTACTCAATAGAGACGTTCTCTATAGTTTCAATCACGTGAAAATTTTCAAACTTGTCATAACTCAAAATTTCCCTTTGAACTTCAGCTGAAGAAGTACAATTTTATTCACAATTCATAAAATGAATATGGTCTCATCTAATTCATGAATCAATCGATAATCTCACTTTGATTCTGCGGCCACTAGTGGTATGGCATCCAAGTGATCCTGAATGATCTCATTCCATCTTTGGCTCGGTTCCAAATTCAAATCTACCGTATACCTGAATGAAACGAAATGAATGTACTACTTTAACCATTTTTATATTTTGCATACTACTTTTCAGTACTACTTCAACCACTTTCATACTATTTAAACTACTTTTCAGTACTAATTTTACCACTTTTATATCTTTTGAACTACTTTTCAGTACTGATTTCACCACTTTTCTACTTTTTAAGAACCCCTTCTTATGTACTTGTACTACTTTTCTACTTTTTCGCTCGGTTCCAAATTCAAATCTACCGTATACCTGAACGAAACCAGCTTAATACCGTAGTACTTCTCAAATAAGTTGGGGAGTTTCAATCGATAAAGTCGTCTTGGTCTGTAGTTCGATCTATGATCTAAGTACCCTGCGGAGATCATACTACAAGGAAAGCGGGTCTGACCAACAGACATTGTCTCTTAGCCTGCGGACTACACCTAATACATACATTTACCTTGAGGTACGAAAAATCAATATTCGAAAAACTTACCTTTTTGGCTTGAAATCTGCGACGACAGTTGTGTAAAGGAAGCTCACTACTGCGAAACACCAAACACTTCGCATTCTGAAAAATAGATACATTACAACACTTTTTTCATTTGAGCAGCGTTTGCAGTGGGAGATTATTGTAACATAGCGTAATGTAAATGTAACTATAAATCACTGTTTATTTTTAACAAAAAGTGAAAACGTTTGTCATGATGAAGCAAAAGTGTGACTGTACACTTTATAAACTATCGATACACCAATTTACGAGGGGGGGGGGGGGGGGGGGGGCTATTCTACAGCCCACGGTCTAAAAACATAATATAACAGTACAATATAGAGAGGGACAAACACTTGTAGTTTGAAGTAAAGACATGATAACGAATTTCCACGCAAATGTAACCGGATCATACTACAAACACACCACATACACCATATTGGCTTAGTTCGAAAAAAACAAACAATAAAAGTAAATTATGTAAATAGGTATAATAATGTTTTCACATCCAAAATTATAACATACGAAACGTCCTAGTGATACAAATATATTTTCATCAAATAACTACCCCAATATCTACTATAAATAGTGTTTGAATATTATATGATATCAACGATATCACCAGTTAGTTGAGCTTGTTTATACGAGCAACGTGGTTTTGTAAAATAATTTCAACTTCCTAGTTTTTCTTATAATTAAAAGTAGGACGATTATGTGGATCGATCCCGTGTCAATGGTCCTTTAAATTGCAATTGAAAAATGTATTGCAGTTTAAAGGACTGAAGCGTTGTGATTGGTTCACATAATCGTCCTTCTTTAATAATATTTTACAACTCGGTCCGAGGGGGTTTAAATAAAAGACACCGCGCCCGTCAGGTACAGTTAATTGGTACGTTCTTTTGCGGCGACGTTTAGAGTACGGCAACTAAGGTCAAAGGGGGGTAAATTGGATAATTGCAGGTTACAACTAGTAAACGTATTAATTCCAAAACTATCTATTACTTGAGGAAAAATAGAGTTATTGGCTCAAAAATGAATGGGTGGAAACGCACTTGAAACCAGGAAATATCATCATCAAACGAGAGGTGGTGATAGTTAGTACGTACAGTCATAGTATGGTAAGAGGATGAAACACTGTTCCAGAAAATGTCAAAGGGCGTGTATTGGATACTTGCAAGTTGCAACTAGGAAACTGGTAAACTTCTGAATGAAAAGGAAAACTGTCTTAATTTGAGGAAGAAGGAAGCTATTATACAATTCATGAAAAAGTGGGGGCCCAACGAATGTGAGATTTGTATTCTGCTGTGCGCCGCTTAGACAACTACTCTCAAATGGAGCAGCTACTGCTACAAAAACCGGAAAATACTAATATACTCAAGTATAACTGTTCATTACAAACATACAAAAGTCGTAAAATATTTCCTCAAACCTGTAAACTAGAATCTACAAGTCACAGCTGCGAAAGAGATATAGCACCTGAAATTGAAGTAATGACAAAAAATTCCAACCATTGTGCACAAAACAAGGAGCTCTATCATTGAGTACGTTGAGTTAACATCTGTGATTTGTAGATTCTAGTTTACAGGTTTGAGAAAATATTTTACGACTTTTGTATGTTTGTAATGAACAGTTATACTTGAGTATATTAGTATTTTCCGGTTTTTGTAGCAGTAGCTGCTCCATTTGAGAGTAGTTGTCTAAGCGGCGCACAGCAGAATACAAATCTCACATTCGTTGGGCCCCCACTTTTTCATGAATTTTTCTCTTTTTGTATACATGCCGTAGGTATGTGGTTTGATCTGTACGGTGCAGATAAAATTGTTTTCTTAATGAACCACTTGTCAAGTATTACAATCATTCGAAAAAAATATGACGTCAACATTGCAGTTCTAAAAACTTACTTAAAGGCACGGTAGCTCTTAAACACCAAAATTACGAAATTGGTTTTTTTATTCAAAAATTTGGTTTTTGACAGAGAAGTGGTATTTGAACACATTTCCATCAAGGCAATTCATAAATTCTACAAAAGTCGTTGGATTCTCATCATATTTGCTGAAAAAGTACTGTAGCTAGGTATTTTCGATAAATACGCAAAAACGCGTGCGTGTATGTCATGTATACCGTAATCGGCGGCAAATAACAAAAAATCAAAAGCGAAAGCTTTTGATAAAGTTGAGTAAACTTACTATACAAGTTGCTCTTATTGTTAAAATGTGTTTAAACACATAAATTGGGAATGGCGGAAGTAGAACACTCAGTTTACTGAATGAAAAACGGTTAAAACTCTTTGAAAATTATTTGTCACTGATTTGTCTTTCATCGTCAATTGTCGACCATTCATCTTTCACGTGAACATTTGGTTAATCTAACGTGGAATACTAAACTAAGGGTTGAAAACAAGTCGACGTGAACTGATTAACACTCAAATAATTTCACTACATGGCATTGTTTGAACGGTTGAGACCATGATTCGGCACTATAGCTAGTTGTCAGCAATGCGTGAATGGTGCAAGTAATTCCACCTTATCAAACTATTTTCTAGCGGACCACTGAGACAATAATGCATTTAATCATAGTATTCACGATCACTATATTACAATAAATCAATAATCAACAATACAATTAATCAATAATCATGTGCACTACATCACAAGAATAACCAGAAGGAACACCTCCCTAGTGGGTCACAAGAAAAAGTCCAAATAAAAACAGCATTTACATCAATGTTATGGGAAAATAGATCATATTCATATTTAACAAACAGCGGTTTTTCAACCAGTATACAAACAGAAAACAAATATATACATAGGGATGGGCGACAAATCCAGTATCAAAGAATGAGACAGGCTCTCCAAATAAGAATTTTTCGCACTATCATATGCTAAACAGTATGCATGTTAACAGGTGACGAAATAGAAGAAAAGAAGGGGGTATCGCGAGATTTTAGGAAAAATGAGAGACCCTTGGCGGTGTATGGCTATACCAAATACCAACATACACTAGTAAAGCTGACCGAATAGCCAGAAAATTCAAAAAACGGGCTCCTTTTTGCTAATTTCGGAATACATCTCCTTCTTTTATGGAAATCTAAGACCTTCAAAGTTTCGAAATTGAAAAAGGGGCTCCGCTTTTAGAATGGTAATAGTCACACCTTATTGGTGAGTGAATACGAACCTATAAAACAAAAAAATAAAACATAGCCTGAATGCCTGGATCCCTCAATGAGCCAGCATCCAATGAACTTGTCGAATGGCCTGTGCGAATTATGGAGAAGTGGTGCCAGTCTGCTAGTTGGTATTCATATTGAAGTTTCCAGCATACAGCGCCATCTGTAATATATGTGTTGCAAGCACCCATACAAATTTATCAATTTAAACTTTAAGCTGGGAAACTCAGTAACTTTGTGCGCTAAAGGTATCTTTTAAATATTTCTACATGAACAAACACGACAAGCCAGAAAAAAACCTTGATGTAAAGATTTTTTGAGAAAAACTGGTTCATATGGTTCAAATTTAATGAATTTATAGTATTCAATTTTCTCAATTCTATTCAATTCAATTCAATTTTCAATCATTCATTCAATTCATTTCAATTCAATTCAATTATTCAAGTATTCAATTCAATTTTATTGACATATATTTTTGAACCTAACTTCTCAAACTTAAACCTCTTTTAACAATCTATGAATACAATTGCATAGAAATTTGAGTTCAGGTACAGTGAATTATTTAACAACCGATGTTTATTGATTATCTATAGAAAATAATGAACTGTGATTCAACAAACAAGTTCATGTTCACATCAGCTGACTCAGGTTGCTTGTTTTGGGAAACAGGGCCCTTCTCAACCGAAGTTCAGTAAAATCTGCCATTTGCTAATGGAAAATGGTGCATTTGATCAAATCTGACCAAAAACGAGGCCCTTTTTTGAGGAACAATAGGCCAACGGTCTTAGTTCCGCTGCAAATGCGTAGAGAATGGGTATTCGGGTTGCAAGATTGACTTGGAGGAAAATGGAGGGAAAAAACATAAATACTCACGTTCATTTATGAATAATTGTCGATTGTAAATTCCACGAGAGCGAGAACCAGGTTCTACGAACGTACATCTAACCCGAGTTGAGTCTGAAAAGAAAACCACTTATCTCAAACTTTTGTAATAAAAAGATAGTTATAAAGAATAAGTTCACCAGGTTGTCTTCAGTTACATCATGATGAAAAGGTTTCCATCAACAACGCATGAGCAAATGTAATATAACGACTGGAAATGAATTCACACAGAGATCAGTTTTGAACAGACCATATAGGCGGGAAACACCAACTTAATGCTTAGAATTGTAAACAACACCTATCATTAATCAATTTAACATTCAAAAAAGCAAAATATCCAATACCATTTAGAATTAAATATAAAAATGAACAAAAAAACTAATCAAATTCAAATTCGAGGCGTTTTCCACGAAATCCACTTGATGGCGCAAAGATGTGTGGGCGTGGTCTCTTCCCGCAACCGCCGCAGAGAGGTCACCTAACCGCGGACTTCAAACAATCCTTTCGAAAATTGGGGGCAAAATATTGAAACTGACTACAAAACTCTAGTTTTCACATTTTTAGGGTTAAAAAACCTCAAAATCACGAATAAGATGGTTTAAAACCCTCAAATCGCGTGTTTAAGGGCCACTGTGCCTTTAACACTGGATTCTGTTCGCCCCTGACATTTCTCTGTTTCACCCCGAAACCACCCCTGTTTTAGCAGGGGCCAAACCGCGGTATGGCCCCTGCTAAGACAGGGAGAAAACAGAGGAATTTCTGGGGGAAATCAGAGAAATCTCAGTGATGAAAGAGAGAAATTACGGGTTGCTTCAGAACAGAATATTAACGAATATTTTAGAAAACAAACATTTTTTCATTAGCTAAAAGACAATATCAAAAACATTTTGTAAATTTTTACTTTAATTTATTAACCCTGCAGTTAATAGTTAAGTACTCTTCCATTATAAATCATATATGATACGATTTCAAACTCAGAGTAAAACGACAAACGGCGGCCAGCCACGTCTGGCGGTGCGCCGTATCTAGTACGGGTTGGCTCAAATGTGTGCAGAACAGCTGATCGAGCCAGCTACTCTGGTGCGCCGCGCGCGAATCGCTGTTTTCTCCCCGCCACATCCCTGCTAATGATTGCTCTATAATATCCCGTACATATCCCTGAAATACCTCCGGTATTTCCCTACTAAAAATGTCAAAGTAAGTGCTGGGAAATTACCGGGAAATCACCCTGAATTATCCCTGATCTACCCCGATTTTCCCCCTACTTTCTCTCAGAAATTTCAGTGAAAATTTTCTCTCTGTTCTGTCAGGGAAGTCCAACTACCTATGAATCTGCCCTTCAGAATCTCAGAATACGTCATGTTTGAATGAAGTTTCATCGTGAAGTGACCATTTTTAAGAAACTTTCAGCATTCGAAAACATATTTCACGTCCATTTTTTTAAAAGTTGACGTCATCTGGCCTTCTGAATTCCAGAATAAGTCATTTTTATATTAAGTTTTATCGTTAATATACCATTTATAAGATATTTTCAGCATTTGAAAATATATGTGACGTCCACTTTGCACTTTCCAAAAATGACGTCATCTGGTCTCCACAATCCTAGAGTACGTTACTCTTAGATTGAGTTTCACCGTTAATTGACCATTTCTAAGATATTACCATCATTTGAAAATATATGTGACGTCAACTTTGCACTTTTCAAAAATGACGTCATCCGAGCTCCAGAATCCTCGATGACGTCATCAGTAGAAGACTAACATCTAAATCGATGTCAGTTCATGTCATGGTATCATACTTCAAATTTTACTTGAATTGGTTAGGACTGAGCTGAGTTATAACGCAATTTGATTTACCCCGACAGAGGGCGAGAGAGTGCACGAAATGAAGAGACGCAGAGACATTTTCAAAGACCTATAACTTGATGAAAAATAATTTTTTTCGAAAAAACGTTTGCGCCCCCAAGGTTTGAGTGGAACATCTGTCTTTTCTCCAATTTTCAGTCAAATCGGTTCACACATAAAAATTTCCCAGAAGTGCGTTCACACACACACACACGGCGGAAGTTGGCGGTCTGCATGAAGCGCATAACGTCATAACTCGGCTTAAACTTAATCAATTTTGTTCAAATTTTGAACATAGCTTGTAAATATGCCATGAAATATCAATAAATCATAAAAAGTTTTGATTTGCACGTTTGGGCCTTTTTGAGGGTGAACTAAAAAAATAAAAGCGCGCATTAGCCGAACCAAAGACAAATCTCGCACAGCGCTTCGCGCTGCGCGCGATAGAATTTTCTTAGGATGCAACTTTTAGTAGAAAGTTTAAGTAGACAGTTTTAGTTTTAGAAGAAACTGGTAGAAAATCTGAATTTGATGAAAAAGACGAGTGGGAGTTATTATACAAAATAAAACTATGTTTATTGCTTCTTTCTAATACCAGGCAATTTACTCTATACGAAAAGTGGAACTGCCGAAAATATTCCGAAGTCAGGGAGTACAACCATCGAACTACGAGTAGTAGTTATTACACAGTCATCATATTATACGAGGAACACACAAAGAATACGAACATATCTCTTTCTTCCATTTTTACCATTTCATTCGCGGAACGTGAACCGAAACAAGAAAAATTCAATAAAGTTTATATTTTATTGAAAAAGAAACGTTCAAATTTCAACTGAACTGAAGTGAGAGTCAGTTTACAAAATGTTACTTGTTCGCAAAAGAAATCATTTCATGACATACGATGTTCGTACTGTTCTGAAGCAGGAAAAAGGTTCAAAAACACAAGATTCATTAAAATTAATATATCTAATGAAATAGCTGTTTTTTATATAAGTTGGCCGCCTAATTGACTTGTTATCTACTTTTCGTCGATAAATTGCGGGAAATCGGGGCGAGACAGAGGTCAGCTGTGGCAGCCCGCACCGCTATATATCAAACCACGTTGCCGCATGGTTATAGGGTCAGAGATGCCGTTGCCGCATGGTTACACAGGTTAGAAATGCAGTTGCCGCATGGTTATAGGGGTTATTGGGATAAAGTGTCAGGGATTGAATGATTTATGCTGTTGAGTTACAGGGTATATGTGTAGGTGCCGCACCGAAATTAGAAATTCCGTTGCCGCATGATCGTAGGTTCAAAAATGCCATCGCCGCATCCTTCCACAACCAGAGATACCAATGCTGCATGGTTCTGGGGTCACGTTGCCGTTTCTGCATGGTAAACCTAAGATACAAATGCTGTTGACGAATGCCGAAAAATTTTCAAAGTTGCCGCATGGTTTTAGAGTTAACGTGCCGTTACCGCATGCTTATAACGTCAAAGATGCGGTTGACGCGCGGTTACCGGGAAGTTGTTCCAACTATGAGTGTATGGTTGGAATTGCGGTTGCCGCATGGTTAAATCAGTCGAAAGTGTCACGTTGTAGCAGATGAGTTACTTACAGTAGGATGAGTATTCGTAGTATAACAACCAAGACAATGATCACATTGTAGTATCCGTAGCGAGGGGGGTCCGTAGAAGAGAAACTAGGCATGGGTGAGCTTTATTACCAGCTCATGCGGTCCGTATGTGGACCAATCCCGTGTCAACGGTCCTTTAAACTGCAATTGAAAAATGTATTGCGGTTTAAAGGACCGAAGCGTTAGCGATTGGACCACATAATCATCCTTCTTTAAACTGCAATTGAATTCTTTAAGGTCAGTCCTGAACCGAACCGAGTTTATCGAATCGTGGAACCAGACTACAGACTACAGACACAGCGACCATACACCAAAGTCGAACACAAGAAATGATAACGACAGAAAATTATTATGTAAAGTACTTTTTCTGATACTATCAATAATGTTCGGCTCAAACTATATTCAACCAAATTCTGTTCTGTCTCTTCTCTCCTTCCCTTTCCCTCTTTCGTTATCTCTCTCCCTCTCTCTCTGTCTCCCCCCCCCCTCCCCTACCGTACTATACCCTCTCTCTCTATCTCCCCCCATTGCGGTTAACCCCCGCAAGACAAGGCCATTCCCTATCTGATCGCCGAACCTATCTCCACCCTCTCAATTGAGATATCACCAGTCGCTCTATATTAGTGGAGTCCCGGTTCTACCATAGTACTTTTCAATCCACATATTAGTGGAGTCCCGGTTCTACCATAGTACTTTTCAAAACTACAGTATGATTTTGATACATCTCCAGTCGCTCTATGTTAGTCGGTTCTACTATAGTGTTTTCCACTTCTACCTGTAGTTTTACAGTATACTGACACCCTGTTATAGTACTTTTCACTCCTACACGGGCGCCTACAGTAAGTTGCTCGAACATTTGGCTATTAGTGTATTCTCCTATAGTACTTCTCAATCTAGCCTGGAGGCCTACAGCACGATTTTGATGTATCTCCACCATATTAGTCGGTCATAATATAGTTCTTTTCCATCCTACGTGGATACCTACAGTATACTGGCTCCCAACTATAGTCGTCGTCAACGGAAAGGCGGGAGGGTACTGTATATGTCACTTTCCGCTGTGTACGCACACATGTATTCGATTCCGAAGCTTGCTAGTTATGCGCTCTAATAGCGCAGTGGTTAGCGCCCCGCTACGAAACTTTTGCTCTCAGGTTCGGTTCCGGCAAGAGACAGAAATTTATAAATTTGGCACTCACTATATAGTACTTTCCATTCCTACACGGACACCTACAGTAAGATATTGAAAGAGAAACTCAAAATTTCGTATGGTTGCCTAGCTGCTTACTAGTTATTGTATTTCTTATACTACCTTTCATTCCTACGTGAATACCTACAGTAAGAACTTACAATTCGATCACAAGTCGGTTACCGCACTATCTCTGTAATCCTACAGTAAGATGCAACTTTAACTGTAAGTAAATACATGCGTATGTTGTCTTTGAAAACCGGTTTTATGTTGGTTGTCCATTAGAGAAAAGTGATGGAAAGTAGTAGACATAGCGCCAAAAGAGAGAAGGGAGAGAAAGAGAGAAAAAGAATGAAGATGAAATGCATAGTTCCCGTTTATTTTTTAACGTTTTCATACTGTCTTTTTCTCTCTCTCTCTCTCTCTCACTCCCTCCCCCCTCTCTCTTCTCTATGTTCTCTCTCTTTCTCTCTCTATTTCTCTTTTTGTCTATCTCCCACTCTCTCTCCCTTCCTATCTCTTTGTCTTTCTCCCTCTCTCTCCTCTATCGTTCTCTCCCTCTCTCTCTCCCGCTCCCTCTCCCTCTCCCTCTCCCTCTCCCTCTCCCTCTCCCTCTCCCTCTCTCTCTCCCTCTCCCTCTCTCTCTCTATCTTATCATTTCTCAATGGGTCAGTACACGTGTGAACTCATTTATTGTTAGTTAGTTACGCGCCTATAACCTTTTTCTAATAAC
>OZ038435.1:16961211-17233711 GCA_964036275.1 Litoditis marina | reverse complement strand
TTTACTCAGACTATAGGCTGTTAATTACAAATTTGCGTTCGGTGGAAACTGTATTGCAACAAATCTAGAGATATAGTGTACTCTGAAGAGACGTCAGACGACGAGGGGAAAAATCAATATATATGCCAGCCACGTGTTCTGTTCCGAGTACTCGATCACCCGAAGTCTCCCCTTTAGGACCTAATGGTCCCTTGGCTTTTCACCTGAGAACCTGTTTGTTTGCAGAAAACACGGCCATTTCTCGCTACATCGCAGCTCGACGCGTCGATCGCATCCCTACGTGAGGTAGGTATACTCTGTTTCACCAATCAATGTCCTTCTACAGTAATACTTCAGATAATTAGAAGGCTTTTTCTAATAAATAATTCTTCATTTCGATTTCAAACTTTCGGTATTTTCAGTGGTAAAGGTGCACAAAACATCACCAAAATTTGGAGAAAATCCAAAGACGAGCATAACCCTAATTTTGACCGGAAAGTTTGAGCATTTTACTGTAGAGGGTTATATGTCGGTGGCACAAACTATATACGTATCGATTGATCGTTCGCTCACAACATGGCCGAGCCAGTTAATATATCTTGTGCCGATCTGGGGGGGGGGGGGGTTTGTAGTTCGATCATCGTGTGTACGGTGTACGCGGGTCAAACTACATTTCGTATATAGTCATACTATTTAAGGAGACCGGAGAGCAACATAGTTTCTCGTAAAGCTGCTGTATCCTACTTTTGTTTGGACGCGTTGCGTGTCGCGCGGCATTGTCATGTGAATATCACGTGGACTGATCAAACTGATATACGAGATATTTGTGCTCTGTGATCTCAATACAGTTGGAAGCAGCCCGGAAAAAAACCTCTGCTCAAGTTGTGTTCCGGTCTCCTCTAATCTGGACGTTAAAAAAAAAGAAATACACAAAATGACCAGATCTTCGTTGTAGAATGAACTCGATGCACGTCATAGTTTAAAAGTTCCGACCAAAAACAAGGTGATCAAACTACAAATTCGGGTGGGGGAACATGGGTTTGCTTTGGGAAAAGGAAACGCCATATACTGAAACTCATAAAAATCAACCATAATATTTTTAATGTTTCAGAAAAGCGGAGACCGAAGTCTCAGTGAGAAAGACGAGCACTGAATAGACATTTCTATACGAATAATCATTAAAGAAGGACGATTATGTGAACCAATCTCGTGTCAACATTTTTCAATTGCAGTTTAAAGGACCGTTGACACGGGATTGGTCCACATAATCAAAAAGTAATCATAACAAGTCATGATCATGCAAATGTTCCAAGTATCCAGATAGGATTTAAACACTAATATTTAGTATTTTTTCTGTAATTGAGTGTTTCAGAAAAGCTGAGACGGAGGAGCCTCCCTCGGACCCGCTTCACGAGAGTCAAAGGGCAAATGGGACTGGGGCCGACGAATCTACGGACAGGACATCGAGGAGCGGGGACAAGAAGAGGTGGGTTTTAGTTGAGAAAAAAACATTGTACGGACTGTTTCAGTGAACATATGGCTTTTTGGTAACTTATAATTGTTGTAGGTGAGCCATGTACATGTCCATGTACATGTAACCTGATATAAAGACCGGTTACCGGAGAACGTATACTAGAGGTCCCCGGCCCCTTCATCCCATCCTGCCTCTCTCGCTCTGCCTCACTGCTTCTCGTCTCTTTCATCCCGGCGGGATGTGAGAGCAGAGAAATAGTGTATGTTTGAAGAGACGCAGAATTGGATGAAGGGGCAGGGTTCTTCTTGCATACGTACGCAGACCGGTCTAGCTCGAAATGCTGTTTTTTTGTGAATTTTGGCTTCAGGTCTATTCTATTTTACCTACTCAGGTAACCTGAGAAACGGTCACCAAAAAAGTCACTCATATTTGGGTACAAACTATAAATAACTCAAGTAATGTATACTAAACATATTGCCTCACGATCCTATCCTTTACTTACATTGTTCATTTGTTTACAGTGTTTCGGACGTAATCGAACTGCCGCTCAAAGAATTCGAACACATCTCCGGACCGTTCCGCGTCGAGTCAGTTTATATAATACTATTCACACGATAGAAGATTTACAACTTGTCCATATGAAACATGTAAAGAGGCCTTTTTTCTGTTCTGTCCCAGAGCAGGGTGTAGGTGTCCAATTGAATATAACTTTTCTTTTCCACTAAACTATAAGAGTACTGAATTAAGTTTACGATTGAAAAATAGAAATATAATGTTTATGTGTTTTTCAACATTAAAATATAGATTTATATATTTTCCAGGTTCTCAGACGACCTTCGAATAGAAAGTGTTTCCTGCGAACTGGGAAACGGGGAAATGTTGCACATCAGCCACGATTACGAGTCAAACAACACGCAAATTGTCAAGGAGGTCCGTATTTATTAATATTATTATTAATAATAATAATAATAATAATAATAATGTGTATAGTCCGCGTCATTTCCATATATTCCCACAGTATACAGTTGGTGTTTAATAGATTTTCCGTAGACACCTACAGAACAGAGAGAGAGTAATAAAAAGGAAAATGTTGTGAAACATTTGTCAAAGAATCGGAAAGCTTCCTACTTTTTGAAAACCCTCCAGTGTCAAAACTACTCGTATATACGAAACGCAGCATAAATTTGATGTACAAATTCAATTTTTTCAAACCTCTGCACAAGTGTTTTCATATGCGTTAGGAAACTTTTTGACGTGAATTTCAAAAGAACTGAACTAATTTTTATTTACAATATTTGAATTTCAGAGCCTTCCCGAGCACTTTGAGCCATAGTGGGGTCTTTTCCATTCCCCCGAAACCCTCTACCGGTGTATTCCTACTGTAGTTCTATTTTTCTTCTGTGTTCCGATCAAAACCTCGATTCGATAAATATTGACCAACTTGATTTACTTTTTTTCTACTCATCTAAAAAAATCAAGTTGTTCCGGGAAATGCCGATTCAATGTACTTCAACCATAATTCGATCTAAATATAAATTTCTGAAAAAAAAACCAAGCACCTGTTGTTGTATTCACAATATTTCGAGATACTACTAAAAAAACATGTTCCAAACAGATTTTGAATATTCATAAAAAAAAACCTTACAATAACAACAATACAACCATCAATTGCATAACAACGTGTAAAACAATCAAACAACTTGCATATGAGGGTTGTTAAAACCTTCAAACTCAACATTTTAAAAAAATTCAAAAAAATGTCTATCGAACCTTAACAACCCCATTCCAATACAACAACCAGTAACCGTCGGTTAGGCCGAGAAACAGCCCAATTGGAACTGGTGATAGATATCCAGCAGGTATTTCTCTGTGCGGGGCACAATATCGCGCAACGATTGTTCGAAATGACGCCACTGAACACAGGTCGCCGCGAGGTCGTCGCGCATCGCTACAAGCGCCGCGTTGCGACAAATGGCCACCAGTTCGGCTCCGGAGTAGCCTGGAAGCGGGAAATTATTTGATAAATGAATATATATTCAAATGAAACAAACACATGTTACTATTCCATCAAAACGAGCCTCGGTTTCACTGCAGAACCGTTAAAATTGATGAGCTTAAAATTGGCCAGTTATTCTGCTTTGGACAAAGAGCAACAAGATTACTACAGTATGAGAACAGATAAACTGCGACCAACTCTGGCCGGAGTAGCCTGGAATCGGGAAAGATTTTCTCTAATTGGCCAGCTACAAAAGCGAGCTCTCTCGTCAAGACAGCTACAAAAGTGGCTGCCCCTCAGAACGATTGGCGCCAATTTTCTGCAATTGGCCAGCTACAAAAACGAGAGAGCATGCAGGTCAATGACGCGCAGACAGGCTCAGACAGTCTGCGTCTCTCTGACCTGCACACTCTCTCGTTCGGCCAATAAAAAAGTGGCCGGCCAATTGGCTGGGAGTTGTCTGAGGATTGGCGGGCAATTGTCTGAGATAGAATGGGATGAGATATCTCCGAATCGCTATGTTTGTAGTTTAATGTCGTTGCTGTTCGGGCGAAATTCGACGTCAAACTACAACCAAGTTTTGATCCATTTATAGTCTGTTTCACGCACTTATAACTCTCTACAGTAATCTGCGCAAGCTTCCAGGTTCGCGTTAGGTAGTTTGATGTTGTTTCTTAATCCTTCAAAATTCTCGCGACCCCTCCGTGTTTTCTCGTGTCGCGACCCCCCAAAACGGCGATATTCAACTAATTTCCGTACGATTATAGCTGATTTTGTATGAAAATCGTTAGTTGACAGTTCGCGACCCCTACTTTTCACAAGAATTTGTTCGCGACTCCCCCTTTTATGAGGGGACTTGGCGGTGTGTGGTTGTTATAATGACTTTAAATTTCTCTATTGTGTTTTCTACCTTTACTTCTCCCAACTCTGAAAGTTTGAAATCTGAATATCAATTCATTCATTAGAAAAAGCTTCCTGAATATTTCACAGATTGCTGTAGAAGGACATTGATTGGTGAAACGGACTACACGTGAGGCGACTTTGTTGTCTACATGAATTGAACGAAAATCAGGTTTTTATCTGGATAACCAAACTACAAAACAGGGTGGAAGATCAGGTTTTCACCAGTAAAGTGCTACCATTGTTGAAATTAGAGTAGTTCAAAGTCCCAATGGTGAGAAAAACGGGCGATTTAAGTTTAAGGAAGCATCCAACAAAGTCGCCCTAAGTTTGTTTTGAGCACTCTCGCAGAGTTCAAATGAATTTCCCTGCAGAGTACGAATGTACTGCTCATTCTTTCATCCAAGATTACAGAGTAAAGCTTCTTTACTACATATTCACCCTTTACATGAGAAGAAGGATAACAAAGACGTGACGCAAAAAAAGAAATCCGAATCCTTCTAACATGAACACACTATTGACGTAGCAGTTAAGTATGATTATCTACCACATCTAGTAGCTAGATAATCTCAAATCTCAAGCTAAACTGCGCGTGCCACCACGCAGCTCGAAGAGCTTGCTCTGAACAGATTGGGGGGGGGGGGAGTTACAGTATACAGAATGCCCAACCATCGCCGACAAAAATAAGTTTGAAGATTTTAGCAGTTATCGTGTTTGGGACTAAAAACATCGCACACACACCAGTGTGAATATAAACATTGAATAAGCTGTCTTTCATTATAGATTCGTGAAAACTCAGGGTTAAACATCAAAAAGTGCCAAATCTACCGATATTGGTAAGAAGACAACCTATTTTTCCAACTTTTGCTGTATCTTGATCTTGGTCGCTTCGCTAAGGTTTAAAATGTCATGAAACATGAAACATAGAAAAATATGGCGGTACGGGTATATGATATACAAATTATAATCCCCAAAAATTTTGAAATCAACAACAGGAAACCCATTTTGAGTTCATGATTTTGCATAAAAATTGGCCAATTCTTCCGAAGACAGCCGTTTTTTCAATCTACTGAGACAACTTTACTGGAATATTTTTCGAGATGTGCAATAGGAAACCATGCCCCGAGCCCTATCTGCACAAGTGACAAGTGTCTCTATGCTTACCATACACCGCCAACGTCTCTTATATTTGAACCATTTTGGAGGGGGTCGCAACTCAAAAGAGAATAGGCTATCGCGAGATTTCAGGAAGATACGAGACCCTTGCCGGTGTAGAATGTTGACACCATCAACCATACACCGCCAAGGGCCTCTTAATCCTTCAAAACTCTCGCGACCCCTCCGTGTTTTCTCGTGTCGCGACCCCCCAAAACGGCGATATTCAACTAATTTCCGTACGATTATAGCTGATTTTGTATGAAAATCGTTAGTTGACAGTTCGCGACCCCTACTTTTCACAAGGATTCGTTCGCGACTCCCCCTTTTATGAGGGGGCTTGGCGGTGTGTGCCATCAACTATATCCCCCCCCCCCCCCCTTAACCATGAAAGAAAGAAACTATAAACCAGTAAGATGTGGATATCGCACAAAGAGAAATACATCCAATCAAACACGAAGGGCGACTTTGTTCGATTGAACATTGAATCACCCGTTTTTCTTCAAAATCCAGAGTTTGAACTGACCCAGTTTCAGAAAATCTGGTGAAAATCTCACTTTTCACCCTTTTTCATAGTATATTCACCCAGGTTAAACACCTGATTTCCAAAAAATCTCTGTTGACAACAAAGTCGTCCCAGATATGTCGATCCAATACACACAACCTACCCTGCGTCCTATCCACCAGTGTCTCTATACTGACATCCCCGTCCAATACCATCTTCCTTGTTCTCATGGCGAGCACTGCCCGTCTCGTCGAGGGACACGGGAGTCCCACGTGGATCGAACGGTCCAGACGACCTGCAACAAACAACCCTATCATACATTTGTTCATAAAGTTTACATTTTCTCATATATTTTATAACTTCCAGATATAGTAGACAACTTTTTGCTGTCTCAAGTGGGATTCGAACCCTGTCATGACGTCTTCTCGGCTACGAATTTGAGGACTATATTGCATCAATATAGTGAAAGTGATGTCGATACGACAGATAAGAAGATGCCATACGCAACAATATATATTTTTTCAAACGTTTTACCTTTGCAACTTCAAGAACCACCTTCGTTTTGCCAGCATTCAACTATTTTCCCTAATCTATTACTTTTTTCTTTTTCGCTGAATGCAGGTCATTCTACCCATCGTCACAGAAAATAATGAGAATGGCATCTAGATGTTACTTCTTACTCATAGCTTTCTATTACAAATTACTACAGCGGCTGGGATGTTTGGACGGTCAACCCCAACCATCCCAGCCGCGCCCCAGGCCCCGCCCCCTTTCCTACCAGCAAGTCAACAGAATCCTGTTCACAATGAGGCAGGTCAACGAAGAATTTTACATTTAGCTAACTGTGATCCTCCATTTTCCCTCAAATTCACCAATTTCTGTCGGAAAAACTACAGCAGCCGGTTGGTACAATCTAACATTCCCACCCAGCCGCGCACCAGGCTCCGCCCCCTTCTCTACCCCATCTCACAATTCTCCAATTTTTCCCTAACCACTCCCTAAGATTCAGGAAGAGCCTATTCGAAACATAAAAGTAGGCCCCGCCCCCTTTCCTACCCGGTCGCAGCAGTGCCGAATCGAGTTGATCTGGTCGATTCGTAGCCGCCAGAAGAACCACTCCACTCGACTTCTCCAATCCGTCCAATTCAGTCAACAATTGGGCCAAGACACGGTCAGAAACACCTGAAACATATTAGATTTCTACACAATTCTATCAAAACACTCTCAACTTTATAGTTTTCCAGTTTTCAACCAAATAAATGTGTGTCTTGAAAGGTTTTGGCCAAGACACGATTCGAAACACCTCGGTAACGACACATTAGTAGATTGCGACTTTTCGGGTTTTGCTTTACTTTTTCATTTAAGTTTCCCAGCAATCAGCAAATTTGTATCGTGAACATTTTTGACCAGCACACGGAAAACACCTCGGATTTCAAACGATAAAGAGGATTCGACTTAAATAGCAAATCATAAAACATGAAAGACTCGGGAAATCGAGATGCAGGTACCGACCGCCAAACTGGAGTGACACCGCTTTTCCAAGAGAAATTTACCGACTAGTACGGGACTATTCTTCAGAAGGGTTAATCGAAACTCGTTTGAGAAACATAAAAATCCGTTAACTTTTTCTGACTATTCGGACAGCTTTACTGGAGTACGTGAACGTTGCTCACCTGAGCTTTTCTCCGAGCCTCTTGAAGCGCCGACCGCGTCAATTTCATCGAAGAAGACGATCGTGGGAGCAACCTGGAAGCACACTGAATAACATATGCGAAACGAGAAAAAAATCACACCTCTCTCATAATTCACAAGTAAATCTTGAGATTAACCACAATCCCGTTTGAATCACGATAAAATATACGCTATCCTCTACGTACCCGACGCGTTGAAGGCTCGATCGATACTCATGTTTTGCATTTTAGTGCCCGTAAACCTCGACACAGGAACCAAGTGCTAACCGCACCTGTCTGACCCGTTTTTCGACTCAAACTCGTGAAAATTTATACTTTTCCGTGAAAAACAGGCAGTTTTCCAGATATTGAGAAAAAAATAGAAACCGTTTCTCAAATTTCAATTCCCAGTGCCCTGTTGATGCCAAAAACACCCAGTGACACGGAAGGAAAATAAAGTCGTGGCAGAACAAGCCAGACGAGCCGTGAATCAAACTACAAAAATGAAAATATAAACGTTGTATTGTAAATAAACGCCTCACCTGTCTAGCCCTTGCAAACAGTTCCCTGATGGCTTTCTCCGACTCTCCGACCCATTTGCTGAACAATTCGGGTCCCTTGACCGCGAGGAAGTTCATCTTCGACTCGTTTGCCAGAGCGCGGGCGATCAGCGTCTTACTGCAGCCGGGGGGACCGTAGAGCAGGATGCCTGGAATTAGGCAATATTCGTCAAATTACAACAACAAACGAATGTATGTATGACCGAACTACAAAACAGGATGCAAATTCGCGGTTTCATGAGTTGAAAAAAGTCGTCCAAACTCGTGGAGCAGGATTCCTGCAAACCAACACCGGTAAGCTGTGACCATTTCCATAGAATCAGCTCATTTTCCGATTTCTACACATGACAATTTTAGAATACAAGATTCTACTATGAAAAAGAGCCAGACTTATCGGAGCCCCGATCAAACTGTTGGTTGGAGGACATCGTACGATCAACTTCCTTGATCTACACCCCCCTCACTCAGATATCGATTGAAACTGACCGGCGGGCGGATCGATACCGAATCGATCGAAGACATCCCGATGTTGCTGCGGCCAGATGACCGCCTAAATACGAACACTTCATCAATGATGAGAAGTATCTAGCTGCTACTCCAAAAATGTCACTATCCCTAGGAACTCTCTACACACTTTTCCTGGAACCGTCTAAACCCACAAAATCCCCACATCAACAAGTTCTGAATAAGTGAATACTCGAAAAACCTCTTTTCTCGATCAGGTCTTATCTCGAAATTTCGCATCGAAAGTACGTATTTTTATATCGTTTTTTTGTATTCCGGCCAAGTGAAAAAGCATAAGTCTTCCATTTTCGCACCTGCTGAATTTCCAACTTGAGCTCCTCGTTGCCGCCAATGTCATTCCATTTCACGTCGGGCACCTGGAGTGGGAAAAATTGAGGGAATATCAGAAAACATGAATCTATCAGAAAATATGAATATCACTTATTTTCGAGTGAGAACTTGTAATCTTTCCGATATTAGCCAAAAAGTAGTTAATGCTTCAAATTGTCTGGCCATCCGGTTTAGGAGTGTTGCTTTACTGGATTATGTGTAAAGACAGGGTGACTGCTGACGGTAGAACATCTCAGAGAATGACACTATCGAAACGTACCTCCAGAATGAACTGTCGAATGCCGGTTGGTCGCACGCGACGTCGCGCGGCCTCCAGCTTCGCCGCCGCGGTGTCGCCCGCCGCGTGACGCGACGCCAACACCACTGAGTTCAGGTCGCCACCCGTGAAACCGTGGGTTCGCCTGGAATCAAATCGATTTGTCATCTACCCACTCAATATACCCAACTGTAAGGTAGAAAAAATCTTGTATTATATTGTATTGTATCAGGAACATACAAAATTCGATGTATGAAACTTTACGTGTTAGAATATACCTCGAGTTTGAATGTATTCAACACACACCAGCGCTATTATTCTTCTAAAAAAAACTTATTCGATTATAACACCACTTTCATTATACTGTCAAAAAGAGAAGACCTTGTCAACCCCCTCCGGCTAATCAGACACAGACAACATATTCAACGCAGGAGAACTGTCAAGTGTGTTTTGCAAACCAAAAACTAAATGGTTTAACCATCGAAATGGATTTTCATTTAATTTGTTGAAAATTGTTGTTTCAATTAACGCTACGTTACGTAAAAACACAAACAGAGGTCTTTCTGGAGCACGTTAGACGTGGATCGCAACTTGAATGCAAAACGTTGTATTACCCACATACGTAAAATACCCTCTTGTTTTGATGTTGAGTGATGCTCACTTTTGCCCGATTTTGACCGGGGCATGCTCACTTTTTGGGGTAATGTTACAGATTCTCGGTGAAACTTCAAAAAACTTCGTGTTTTTCAATGACAAAAGCTTACTTTTTGGGAATGCTCATGCTCACATTTTTCGACCTGATGTGAATCTTTTTCACGTATGATTACCCACTTGGCCAGTTGCCTCAGTGCCTCGTCTGCGGGGGATTTCGTGAGAACACAGAGAATCTCCAGTCGCTCCGCCTCCGTGGGAACAGAAACTTCCACCTGAAAGACAATATATGATTAATTCATCCAGTGACGTCATTTTAATAACATTAATATTACAATGACCTACAATTCAGTCATTTGGTATATGTTCAGCATGAATAGCAGATTTCGGGGGAAAGAATGAATTCTACCACAGACCATACGTGAAATAGTTCAGAACCGGGGCGGAAAAAGTGAGCATGAGCAGTCCCGAAAACCCAAAATAATAGTAATTTCGCCTAGAATCTTCACCAGTAGAGTGTGACTATTCGTAGAAAAGAAACCGGTTCTGTTTGTACCCAAATACATCGCGATGACTTGTGCTATTTGGCATTTTCTGCCGAAAAAGACTGAAAAACCAAAAGCCTTGCCTCGACGGGGAATCGAACCCGGATGCCCAGTTCCAAATCGTCCGCCTGTCTCACGGATAACACCACGGCCGCCGGCTGGAATCAGAAACGGTAAACAACAACAACTTTTATTATATATTCCATTTACTATGACTATGGGGGTGTCGGATAAACTATATATCAGTGAAAATAAAATAAACATGCGTAAGCTCAGAATCGGTCTTCTTTGAACTTGTGAGCAAAATATTTGTTCAGTATTGACAATATCACAGACACTATCCGTAGTAAACCTTTATCTGATAAAGCATCGAGTTGAACACACAAGAACCAGATCCAAATTCGACCAACGATGGCGAATTGACCCTTTCTCCTTCAAACTTCTCAAACATCACGTGATAACACTTGTGAAAAAACATAAAATAGTTGAACAACAGTTCTAAATACGTGAAAAAAAACCACCTTTCCGCCCTCCAGCAGCTGAATGAGATGCGAGTAGGCCTTGTTCTCTTTTTCCACCGAGGGCCAGTCCAAAATGACCACAGATCCGGGGGTAATTAGACTACTTCTCTCGTACAACTCGTCCATTGACTGCAAAATAGAATGAAAGACCGAAACTAATCGGTATTTAACAAAGAAGTTTTCATAGAAAGACAACATCCATAGGTGAAAAATGAATGGCGTAATATACCATAATATGGTGGAATATGGTGAAGAAAGTACGGCATTAAATGTACCTTTCATGCCATAGAATTTTGACCATATTCCACCATAATATGGTATAACATGCCATTCACTTTTCACATGAGTCATGGCGATACTACTCTAAAAACTTCGAATTTTCGAAATGTTACAAACCAAAACATCGAGTTACCCACGGATTGTCGAGTCCGTCACATACACCGCCAAGGGCCTCTTATTCCTTTAAGATTTTCGCGACCCCTCCGTGTTTTCTCGTGTCGCGACCCCCCAAAACGGCGACATTCAATCAATTTTTTGTATGGAAATCGTTAGTTGACAGCTCGCGACCCCTACTTTTCACAAGGATTTGTTCGCGACCCCCCCCCCTTTTATGAGGGGCCTTGGCGGTGTATGGTCCGTCAAAAACAACACTAAAACTTTTGATTCGATCGGAATGATCGAAACATCAAAATCAACATACTTTATTAGAAAAGCCGGGTGGTTCACTAATGAAGAAAAACAACCGGCATAAGTTATTGGTTATTTCTACTAAATAAATAAAAATGAATAAATACCTGAAAATAGAATGCGGATGCGCCGAGAACGTTTGACAACGCCTTGAGAAGGCCAGTTTTGCCACTGCCCGGTAGACCCCACAACAGCACGGAACAACAGCTACCGTCCCTAAAAGTAATAATAAAAATAATATTAAGTTTAATGCATACATATACATAACAACTACCGTCTCAGAAATTATACTCAAGTAAAGTTATCCGAAAAGTAAGAAAAAATTAGTAAAAAGTGGGGGAACCAACAAATGTGTGAGTTGTGTTTGGTTCGACCTCGATATCAGCAAAAAGTGAACGATACGAATTGCTGTGATACTGTAGCAGAAGTATTCTGCAAAAATAGAACAATACAAATGTTGCACAATGGTTCACGAAGCCCGCATGATATTTCAGAAATTGCCGAAGGGTATTTCATGTGTGCTTTGACGACATGCGTGCGTTGTGAACCATTGTGCAACATTTGTACTGTTCTATTTTTGCAGAATACTTCTGCTACAGTATCACAGCAATTCGTATCGTTCACTTTTTGCTGATATCGAGGTCGAACCAAACACAACTCACACATTTGTTGGTTCCCCCACTTTTTACTAATTGTCCTTTTTTTGCTAGTTGTACTCCTACAACTTCATATTTTGCCTATTTACAGAGTGAATCTTGTGAACTCATTATATTATTATGGAAATCTCAGTTTTGTGTGTGCACGAAGCCGAAAGCAGACCATAAAATTGCTGATGTTGTAATATAACGCAGGTTACTGGCTCTGTGACTATCAACAACTGAACAAAAACGCTAAACGTTCCGATTGGCATGTACACCGCTTTTAGCGGCGATAAGCGATGGGGATTGGCGCCATTGACAAATCTACAATTAGAGACACCAACTCACTTACAATATAGCCATTATTTCCAATACCACATCAAAAACCTTCGTTGAAATTTTTTTTCATTCCTGCGTCAATTGACACACGCGTCTGGCGCCAGAACGAAACGAAATTTTCTAGGTTTGTGAGCTACCAGTACACACTACATGTGTCAATTACTGATTGGAGCAATATTCAAACTATTCAATTGTCAGTTTCGTGTGTTTTTGTTTTGGCGCCATTTGGCGTCTGTTCCGAGCCAGACGATAAAATTCGATTTTGAATTTGTTGATCTTTATTTCACATTGGAATATTCAATATCTGTTAACTTGAAACAGTTTGATTGACGATA
This sequence comes from Litoditis marina, assembly GCA_964036275.1. Classification (NCBI taxonomy): domain Eukaryota; kingdom Metazoa; phylum Nematoda; class Chromadorea; order Rhabditida; family Rhabditidae; genus Litoditis; species Litoditis marina. The sequence goes on along the minus strand of OZ038435.1, from coordinate 17,220,645 downwards.
ACTGATATTTTTCCAACTTTGGCGCCAATTGGCGCCAGCGCACAATGCCAACAGAACTTTTTTTGATTTTCAGATCGAGCATCTTACTTGCCATGTGATAGTTATTTAGTGTACCGAATTTCAGACGATTCCATTGACGCTGTCGTGAGTTTGGGTTTTGGCGCCATCTGGCGCCTGGTTCGAGCGCCAGAAGAAAAATTTCAGTTTTGGAAAAAGACTTTCACACTTTCCAACAAATTATTCAATTTCTATTAGTGTTCAACATTTTAGTTGATGATAAATAGTGTTTTGCCGTTTTTGGCGCCTATTGGCGCCAGCGCCGGGCGCCAATGGTGATGTATTCATCTCAGATTTGGCGCGACGGGCTAACTTTTGCATTATAACTCATGTTTCAAATTTCAGCTAAATCGGTTCGGTAGTTTTTCCAATAGTGGTTATTGGCGCCTATGGGCGCCCGCGCCCGGCGCCAATGAGGAGCTATACATCTCATATTTTGCGCGACATGCTAAATTTTGCATTAGAACTCATGTTTCAAATTTCAGCTAAATCGGTTCAATAGTTTTTCCAATAGTCGTTTTTGGCGCCTATTGGCGCCCGCGCCCGGCGCCAGAGATTACATATACATTTCATACTTGGCGCGACGAGCTAACTTTTGCCATAGAATAGATGTTTCAAATTTCAGCCAAATTGGTTCAGTAGTTTTTCCACTACGATGCGGACAGAATTCCGTGAGGGAGGAGGGACGAGGGACGAGGGACGAATTACGGCGGAACTTTTCAACAACGACACGAAACCATAACTCAGGCGAAAATAATCCGATTTGGCTGAAATTTTCACACAATGTTCAATTCGTGATTCTCTAACGTTCTCTCTTTTTAGTTTTCAAAAAAAGAATATGTTTGAAGATTTTTGTTAATTAAAAGGAAAAAAACGAGTCCGCAATGGCCAAACCAAAGACAACTCACGCAGAGCGCTTCGCGCTCCGCGCGATAGAAGCGTGCAATCGTTAAAAATACAAATAACACGAAGGTAGACCCAATAAGTAGCCACTATGTCTCACAACAGCTGTTTCCTCATTTAAATAGGTCAAATTTCACAATAAAAAACACAGTATATTTCAATACAACGTCCCGTCCTACCGTAAGAAGGGTGTGATGACGTAATCGGTGATGGTCTTCTTGATGATTTCCATTCCGCCGATTCCGTCCAACGACGGTTTCGTGACGTCATCAATCGAGTCCGACTCGACCATATCGATTATGCTGATGGAACAGCCGGTTTGCAGACACAGAATGGGGCGCGACTCGATCTAGAGAGAAAAATCAATAAAGTAAGAGAAATAGTGACATTTCCGCAATCGAAAGTGGAATGACTTGCCTCACTACTCAAATTCAATGCAATATGCCATGACTATTCAGTTTGTTATGTTACTTATGAACTTTCCAGAGAGTAGGATTCTCCAATTGGAAGCATAAAAATTACACGTGAAAGAAAGAATGTACTTTTTCACCTCACAAACAGCCGAAAAGCTCAGAATTGAGCAAAAACTGGAAAACAGAGCTGAGACCATCTAACAAGCTCACCTCTCCATCGCCGAGTAATAGATTCTGCATATTGACCACGTGCGACTGTTTTTCAAAAAGAAGCCCGTTTTCAATCAAGATTAAACATCTCAAACTTCACAATTTTGCACAAACCCACAATGTTTGAGGTGAGGAATCCTTTACTTCAATTTTCCAGAAATTTCAGAATTATGGAAGTGACTCACCTCTCCATCTCCAAGTGATAGATTCTGCATATTGACATCGAGTGGAGCGTGGGGCGTTACTTGGAGGTCCCGTCCGTAGTAGTTCGCTGTCACCGGCAGCTCTGGCTCCACGAAACAGTTGCTCAGATACATCTGAACGAAAGCAGAGTTACGAGGAACTGGTTTCAAACATACCGAAAAGCCCCAATTATTGTAAACAATTAACCATTACTATAGTTTTTTTCCCGATTTTCGGTCATTTGTGTAAGAAAGAATACTCCAGTCATACGTGGGTCAGAATCCTGGACTGTTTAGAATACTCTCATCGAGAAAATTATAAAAAATGAAATCCGATCCGATCCGAAGTATTGAAACCGACAAAACGTTACTTTTAGAAGAACAGTCTACCAAAATAAAATTAAGCTCCGCCCACCTCAAGGTACTCCCTCAAAGGGACGTCTGCGTGTGCTTCTTTGGGCAGAGAGACGGCCATTCGGGGAATATTCTCGTATTCCCAAATCAATTCGAGACTCGCCAGCTTTTCCCTCGGAAACGACTTCGAAGTTACGCAGATCTTCATTGTACCCAGCTGGAAAACAATGATACATGAAAATGTAGAAATAACAACTGACAATGATAAAATCGTACGGTTTTCAATACTAAATCGAGACATTTGACGTTTTCCTTGTGTTGTGGCAAATTGTCTGAAGAAGAGCCTCCGAACTCCAAACTTTCGCTCGATTCGAATTTAAAATGAGCCCAGTTTCATGATTTCGCATGGGAGCAAGCGGAATACATCCGAATCCGTAGTTAGCAACGAGCCAACTTAATTGAACAGCCAAAGTTGTATGTACTGTTTTACAACCAATTTCACCACTTTTCATTCAACGTAATATGATGAAATTTTATCATTTAAAGCCAAATTTAGGGTTAAATTTCGAAAATAGTAGGATCAGATCCCACTATTCCTTGCCAAAAACGCGTCAAGCGGACCTTCTTACACGGCCACAACGTTCCAATGAGTGTGGTTTCGTGTGCTACTAGTTCCGTGAAAAGGGGGTGAAAACCACCATTTCTATTTCAATGAGACGTTAGCGCTGTTCAAAGTAACCCGACTGAGCCACATTTCATACTTTGTATGGGAAATAGGGACAAATTGACGGAAACCGACCTCCTTACACGGCCAGAGTGTTCCCACGAGGGTAGTTCCCTGTGCAACTAGTCTAACTGGTTGTCGGGGAGTTGCTCCCAGGAGGTCAAGGGTCGATGGATGAACCAGAACTGAATGGGTACGCGTCCAACCGATAGAGTCAGGGGGCAGGTATTCTGGAAAGAGGGGCAGTTGGAATGAAATGAGAATGCGAACAGGGGAATAGGGAATAGCAAAGGGGACGAGGGGTAAAGGGGACGAGGGTGTGACAAAAATGTCTGGTAAAACAAGACATAACTTGATTCTGCTGCTTACATTGCTAACTAAATCCGTTTATATGGTACTACTAGTAATTGTAGTGATCTTGCAGTACGGATAATTATGGTTTTGCCCTTAATTATTTTGTCAAGACTCGTCCCCTTTACCCCTCGTCCCCCGGTCGTCCCCTTTGCTATTGGCCATGCGAACAAGCAACATTCATTGGCCCATACCACATACAAGTGAAGTTGATTGCGTCTTTAACCCGCCACCCCTAGGGATTCGTCATAGGTATTACCCTATATCCTTGTATACTGATATACTTCGACTTTTTTCATGCCACAAATCATATGCGAATGAACTTTATATCATTTTTATAAGTGAGGTGTGACTACTATACGAACATGAAGCCGTTTTTCCCTTCAATTACATGAAATTTCATGATTTTGGCGCAAAATTAGGATAATCTCCCTGATGTTCACAAAAATGGTTCTCGACTATTCGGGAAACTTTACCAGAATAATAGTGAAGGCTAATCATACCTGTGACCTTATCGACATGTGTGAGAAACCCTTTCATGGCTACTCGGGGACGAACCATTGAAATCTGAAAACAGCGAAAAATGTCTTGTTCCAGAGTAAACAAGCTTACAAATTACAAAAAATGAACAATCTAATGGATCATTTTTTACCATCCATACACGAAATATATAGGTGGGAATGACACTGTGCTAGCATCTAGACACTACTTTTGATTCAGGTTTTAGTTGTTTTGGGACGTCAAGTTTCCCATTTTGACATCAAGTACTCACTCAACAAACGACTAAACTACTTCAAAAAACACACATCAGTAAGGTGTAACCTCCAAAAAGCAACGCGCCTTTCAATTTGAATACCTCAAATTGTACAACATTTTTTACCCTGGTTTTGCAAAGAGGAGCCTGATTCGCCAGGGTAAATTTCGATACCAAACTGATATGTAAAACGATCATTATTTTGCATGAAAGATCCGAAGATTTTCCTGATATAGCCAAAATAGTTTCATTTTCCATTTATTAGCTATTCAAGACATCTTAGCGAAAGTATGACTAAAATGACTGAAGGTGAAAGTAAAATCAATGAAAGTATGACTAAAATGACTAAAAGGTGAAAGTAAAATCAATGAAAGTATGACTAAAATGACTAAAGGTGAAAGTAAAATCAATGAAAGTATGACTAAAATGACTAAAGGTGAAAGTAAAATCAATGAAAGTATGATCAAAACAGCTCACCTCCCATTCGTCGAGCGGTTTCCCGCAGAAATCGGAATGTCGTTGTGCATCCTTGATGAGGACTGTACATCCACATTTGTCACAGCCACTCAACGTCGGCTTTTTCCTGCTGGACATGCTGGAAAAACTATAAATGAGAATAGTGTACAATCAATAAAGTATAAATACACTAAGAGAGTAAGAGATATTGAGAATGTGCAGAGACCGAGATACCTGGATGGCCATAAAGGAACACCATATTGTAACAATATGAAGTGAATGATTAAAATCCTGAAATCTTGATGAGTACTGTGAAATGGCTGTCAACATTATTACTCGATGCTTTTTGTTTGGGGCGATGTTTTGGTGGGTTCACCGTCGTTGTAATTCTCTCGGTGAACTACTACCTGAACCAAACGCAAACCACGCAAGTTGCTTCCTGAATCATGTGGTTCGTTCCTTGCTTGGACGAAACGAGATCAAGTCGGGAAGAGTAGCTACTCGTAGCTACGTAGGATAGTTAAAGTTAATGTTGAAGTTGTTGAATTTACAGGACTTCAATAAGCAAGGACTTGATCCCAATTTCTTTATTTCCTATGTATTTTTTTATTATTTCCTCCGGAAATATAGGAAAGGAGGTACTTAGGTACAACAAAATTTGCCGGTTTTTCACAACCATACACCAGTAAGGCCCGACTATTCGACAAAAAAGTCAGTTTTTAGATGGAGACACGTAATAATTAATGATTCTGCATCAAAAGTAGACCGATTTTATTTTTTCGGCACAAAAGTAGCCCAGTTTTCGATTTTGTTCTGCTGATATTCGGACAACTTTACTTTACAATTTTGCACGGATGAACGAGCTATCTGACTATAGTAATTGATAAAATGTACCTGGTCTGTTCAGGACATGCAAATAACAAAGAAAACTAGGCTAGCTTGAATTTAAAAAAAACGAGAAAGAATTTCAAAACAAATAATGAAACGACTTCTCTCCTTGCCGCCGTAAACGACGTACATAGAGACCGTCATTCACCTTAGCGCGTTGGAATATAATTCGTTGACTACTGTAATGGTAACCGTTGGCCAACTATGCTATTCTCGTTCCTGTTGAGATTATCTGATTTTAGAATTTGGTTATCTACTCACACTTTTCACTGAAACTTGAAGTAAACTTCGAAAACGACCAAAAATGTTAAAGTTCGTCACAGCAGAAATCAAATTACAGTAAGACTGGGAGAATACCTTATAATTGTTCGCAATGTTAACCAAACATGTTTCACACAACTTGACTGGTAGAATACTTTATTGAACAGATAAAATGTGGAACAAAAACCCAAACAAAAAGGAAATGTTAGCAACATTGACAATCGTCGCACGCACGTAACGAATTCGAGACCAAGATTTAACCTAACAATATCTACAACAACTTTTAAACACAACATCTATATATAACAAAAACACATTTCGGTGACAAAAACAAGATACATTGTGAACAACAAAAACCGGACGAGATGGAGGTTTCCAACGTTGAATAATACTAATTCTTCGGTTAAGAACATATGAGCTAGATGATTTTGTCAAATTGACACGATGACACGTTATAAACAGAATTTTGATAGTATGTTTAAATTTCGACGGAAATTTCCTAAACAGTCTGCAACGAACAGCTAGACAGTCTTTTGAGAGAGCATGAAAAACGAGAGACGCAGAGATAGAAATAAAACACAGTAAAATGAAAAGAATACGTACACACTACTGACTTAGTTTAGTTCCTATCTCCACATTTGGCGAGCTGAAAACGAAGACAATTGAATAATGAATAAAGACCAGAAACCAACTTCAATTCTCAAAAAGCGGTTACATCCTACTTTGGATTAGAAGAGAAGTGCAGGGTGTCGCACAGCGATTGCAATTCTTACGTCCACGTGAAATAGTTTATGCAAATATTCACAAAAACTCTGTTGAATAACCCCAACTAATAGGAAAACCATGAATCAAAACCTTGTTCAAGTTAGTTTTCGATCTGCTTTGAAGAAGTCTGCAGCTACAACTATATGAGATTTCCATTGTGCTACGAATTGTACGGAAACACGTTACGCTTACGTTTTCGCACGAGACTTCAATTCAAACACGCTTAACGTAAAATCGAATGGCCTTTGAACAGAAAATTATAATCAGATTCCCCATTCGTAAATACAGTAAGTAAATGTTAGATTGTAGATCAATTCCCAACTATCACGTTACTACCGGACTCAACTCACTGCAAATATACGCAGATGAGCTGGCCGCTCGCCAACCCCGCCCCCTACCAAAGTTACCGTAGTCTGTCCACACCGGTTTGATGGAAACCATATCTTACCTCTGGTCTGAACGGTCTGAGCCTGATTTCCCTCATTATAAGCGTTCGTTTCCGAGATAGTACCGCCCCTTCGGAAAGACAGTTCAATTCTCCCATCGACACTGTGGCCGGTTGACAGACGGTTGCCGGCAGCTTCTGGCTACCTGCCAACTCGTCGTCAGGAGACGCTTCTGTCGCGCTCAGCTGCAACTATAATACGTATGCACAAAAATTACGTTTTACATAAAATAGGAAGTAAAATTGACAGAAAAACTAGAAAATCTAAGCCAATACAATAATTGACCATACCTGGTCAGGATTCCTCTTGGCAATGGCCGAATTCTTCTCATTCACTTCCGGTAGTCCTGAAAATGAAATTTTATAAACAAAACTGTGAATTCCTTCTGTGACGTGTTAACAAAATTTTAAAAGTTGAAATCGATTATCCAACTTTTGAACAAAACACTTCAAATGAAGCATCCAAATCACCAAATATCACTTATAGTCGTCGCCCAAGAAAAGGCGAGAGGGAACTGTATATCTCATTTTCGGCTGTGTACGCACACATGTCTTTGATTGCGAAGGAATTTTTTTCGGAATACGTTCCGAATACTACGATGAGACATGTGTATTCTTCGAAGAACAATGATTGCAGGTTCGATCCCGACCAGAGACAGGAATTTATAAACTTGGCACTCACTATAGACTGTTTTTTTTGAATAGATTTTATGGAGTAATTCAAGTATCAGTTTCGATGTTTCATTGCTTTCCGAGCCAACTTCAGAAACATTAAGTTGACCTACATTGAGGCCGCTACGACCTTTTTTTATTTGGAAAACCCTGGAAATGAGTTTGTATCGAGAATAGACACATTTTCTCGCTTTCGGCGTTTTTTTCTGGTTATTCGGAGAATTTTTGGTGTAGGTCGCGGACCAACCTTCAATGTCACCCTTTATTCTATGAGACAGAAGAATACCTTGTGCACGCCTCCTTCTAACACGGTAACCACTCATTCTCTTCACACCTGAAACACTTGTTTATATTATTATTATTATTATTATGAACATTTGTTGAAAAACTGCTTACAGATGACATAGGTATGTTTTCTTTGCTATAAACAACAGTTAAAGAAGGACGACTATGTGGACCAATCTCGTGTCAACGGTCCTTTAAACTGCCATTGAAAAATGTGTCGCAGTTTAAAGGACTTAATCGTTGAGATTGGACCATATAATTGTCCTACTTCAAGTACAAACTGGTTTACTGGTTATTCATGAAAATAAACTGAGTTACGACCATAATATGTCAGAATCAGGTGTCAGACTGTCTGGACGGAGTCAAGCAGAAATGTCAACTGCTATCTGGCAATTTCTACCAACGAAACAAAATAGTCACTGAATCAACCGTGACTAATTCTTCAAGAAACTGCACAGTTCATTTTTTCGATTAGGAATTTTTTTCGGAATACGTTCCGAATACTACGATGAGACATGTGTATTCTTCGAAGAACAATCAGGTATACTTGATAAATAATTCATCCTGATAACTGACCTCTAAGTCTGATTTGCTTCATGAGAACCTGCTGTTGATCGGTTAAAACCACCCTTTTGAACAGAGTTTTCATCCCTGTCAATGAAATTGCGGATAAGTTGGAAAACAATTAAAGTATAAGTTGGAAACAATTAAAAACAATTGTGAAGTACAACTTTTATTCACACAAACTGACGTCACATATTTACATATTAAATAGGTCAAACTGTCACTGGTAGTCGATCAATACACAACTACACGTAGAAATACATCAAATCATTTCTTTTTTATATCTTTTGACTTCTTTCCTTTCTTTTTATCTTCCTTTTTCTCTTTCTTCTTCTCTTTCTTTTCCTTTTTAGGCACTTTCTCTTTATTCTCGTTTTTCTCTTTCTTTTCAGCTTTTTTGGCTCCATCATTTTTCTTCTTTTTGTCCTTTTTCGTATCTTTTGTGTGTTTCTCGGGGGTGGAAACTTCTGGAAATTTCAAAGTAGAAATAGCCCGATTTTCATTATTAATTGAGCTTTTCGTAAAACGATTTTGATTTTAAATTTTTCAAAATGGTATTCACATTTAAAGAAGGACGATTTTGTGGTCCAATCAAAACGCTTTAGTCCTTTAAACTGCAATACACTTTTCGATTGCAGTTTAAAGGACCGTTGACACGGGATTGGTCCACATTATCGTCCTTCTTGTACAAAACTACAAAAGATGTTGACCAAACCGGATTTGTAGTTTGGTCTACACTTTTTTCAAATATATCTTAAAAAACCGAGCAAACTAGAATAGTAGAGTGGAATAACTTGTTGCGTACTGTTTTATAGTCTTTTCCATTCCTACTGAGACTCCTACAGTAGAATTTCGAAACTATCAAACCGTCTTGCTCACTTACTTTTGATCGGAGAAGTTAAGGATGTTTGCACCTCGTTCTTTTTCTCAGCTAGAGTGAATATACGAGAGAATGCTCTATGAGCTTCATTTTCGGCTTCACAACAGCTTTCGGGAAGTTTGTAAGGTTACTGTAGGAGTCTCAGTAGGAATGGTGTGAACTATAGTCTTCCTGAGAATATGAAAAATGAATTTTCGCTGTGTTTGTAGTTTGAACCCGGCGATCTCCTAATCGGTCAGACTACAATTAGAGTGGGGCTAATCAGTGTACAACAGACGATTATCGATTATTACCTGATTTGTCCGACTCTTTCTCCTTATGGGTTTCGTCCTCCTGAAGAAGAGAAAGAAGTTAGAATGTTCTGTTTCTCTACCCCCCTCTCTCTCTCTCTCTCTCTCGTTCTCTCTCTCTCTCTCGTTCTCTCTCTCTCTCTCTCCCTCTCTCTATCTCTCTCTATTTCTCTCTCTATCTCTCCCTTTCTCTCTCTCTCTTTCTCTCTTCTCACCTCTTCCTCCATTCCGAGAGCATCGCCGCTATCCACCTGAACACAGATAAAAGTTTTCTTACAGTAAGAAATGAAATGCGATAAATTCAACAACATAGAGAGAGTCAACGCACGAGTTTAGCTGATATTTTTGGCAAGCATCTTGAAAGTTACATTAAAAGTAAATTTTCCAGTGAAATTTATAGTGGAACTTTCCGTAATATGTCTCAAAGTTGATGAAAAGCTTTGGGGCAACAACCTGAATTTTTGTAACTCACCGTTTGGTTCAATCGCTTCTTGGTCCATAGAAGCAGTACACCAACTACGATCAGTAAAGCGACCTGAAAATAAAAAAAATGTAATTATAAACGAAAACTCATAAAACATTTAGTTTTTTCAGCGTTCTAGATTAGAAAAGCACCATCAGTGTCTGGAAAAAGTAGTGTTTAAACGTTTCTGATTAAACGTTGTTAAAGAAGGACGATTATGTGGTCAATCACAACTCTTCAGTCCTTGAAACTGCAATACATTTTTCAATTGTAGTTTAAAGGACCATTGAAACGAGATTGGTCCACATAATCGTCCTGCTTCATGACGTACCTCAACCAAAATAAAGATGATCAGCGCCAAAGTGGCGAAATTGGAATCAACCGTTGCTGCATTCTCAGCGGAACACTGGGCGGCAGTTTTGATAGCAGGGATCGGGCTGGAAGCAATGAAACTACGAAACATTCCAAAGTCGTTCGCAAAATTTTATTAAAAAAAATATTGCCTCAAAAGTTTCATGATTTCGCTTAACTTTGAGGTCGTCCAGTTAGGTAATTGATATATTTTGTGGTAATGGTTGTATTCCTCTAAGTGCTCTAACAATGTGAGAAAAAGACTCTAATAACATGATAAAAATGTGTTGCACTAATCTTTAGCAATTGCCAATATTGTTCGATGTTCGGTGTAAACTTTAGCATCAGTATTATTATCACCAAAGGAGAACTCAATCCGTAAAAATTTCTACATAGAATCAGAATGGAGATTATAAAATAGAAATTGGAAGAATAGAACCATTCTAGATTCAGAATGGAATAGATTTCCGAAATTTCAGAAACTTTACCCAAGAATGACGCTTCTTTTCCACTGAACCAACTTGTCTGGTGACGTCATCACAATCGTGGGAACGGGCGGGTCCGGTCCGGCTGGAAAGGCATCAGCTCAGAGTACGTATGCTAGAAGATATCGGCTCCTTCATCCCATCCTGCGTCTCCTCGAACATACGCTATTTCTCTGCTCTCCCATCCCGCCGGGATGTGGGAGGCGAGAAATAGTAAGGTAGAGCGAGAGACGCAGGATGGGATGAAAGGGCCGGTATCTTCTAGCATACGTACTCAGAAATACTAAAAAAACTTAGAATAAAAGTTAAGTATTAGAAACCTGGCCATTTTTCGGCGAGTATTTGGAATTCTTGTCATTCATAAAAACAAAGTTTCGAAGTTCAACAGGCAAAAAACACCTTTGGGTAGTTCTTAGTGAGTTTTGTAACAAAACACATCTATTTTTAAAATATAATTTTAACTCATACAATTCAAATCAGCAAAAAACTTACGGAGTCTGTAGATTTCTCTGATTTTTCCGATGAGACAGTGCAGAATTTCACGTCTTATGGTGGAATTTACACTGAAATATAATGAAGAAATTTAGAAAAATTCACAAATTTGATGATTCAGGTTCGAATGGACTCACTATCTTCATGATCGTAACCTTTATTACGTAGAAAAACGAAAACCTGAAGAGCTATAGCAGAGAAGAGTCTGGCGGTGAACTAATCGAAATGCTATAGTCTGTTTCACGCAACAATAGCCCTCTACAATAAGATTGTAAATCTTTCAAGTACATTATTCATATCTTGTAGGTATTATAAATAGTTTAAACGTTGTGATTTTGTTTTATACATTGGTTACTACAAGCACAGAAAACAGTGAAGCTAAAAGTATGTTTGTTTATTAGATAATATCCCTCGAATATTCGAGAGATTACTGTAGAAAGTCACCGATTGGTGAAACGGAGTATATTAGCCCTGTGGCTGTGGTTTCTCGAGCGTGGAAGTACAAGTTCGAGCCACAAGGTGGACTTAACCCTACTACTTGGTTTCAAACTTTTCGTTTCTGCCTGGACAGATGGGGGGGGGGGGGGGGGGGGTCGAGTATCAGGTCAGGTAACATAGTACTCAAATTTTCCTCAATTTTTAACCAAACTAACCCTAAAAGTTGAGGATCGTTTGACATTCGAATGGTCTTATCCCACGAAGAGTTGGAGGGAGACTCGTACTCGCGCAACAACGCTTCCTGAACAGAATTGAAATTAGGCCACGCCCATTTTCATGACTCGTTTTCAACAGCCAAATTAGGCCACGCGCATTTTCATGACTCGTTTTCAACAGCCAAATTAGACCACACATGACTACGTCAGATCATTTAATTTTTCCATCGATTTATTCATGCATAATGTAAATTTAAAAACGCGAAACTTTTCAGAGAAAAGAGAGACAAATATTCGAATAAACAAATTCAAATGAATGAAAGCAATTGAATTCTGAAATGATTTGGATTCTGGAGGAAAACTGTTCTCAACAAATCGATAAAATTTAGTACTTACATGGGCGGTTGCAATATCTCCACTACAAAGGGAACCTCGACATACACATCTCGTTTTCAATTCGGTAGTCGAACAGTACAGCGCATTTTGAAAAAAAGATGATGATATTAATAATAATAACAACAATAATATTGATAAAAAAAATGATTAATGTGTCTAATAGGTCAAAACCACACTGATCTGATGTGAATAAAAACAAGTTGACTAGTTACTTGGGCAAAATAGTTCCCAAAGAGTTGTGTGTTAAAAGCAAAATTATTAGGGATCGCCAGATTTTTGATGTGTGAAACTTCACCAGGTGAGATTTGTAGTTTGATCTTCTACCATATGGTATAAGTTTTTTACATGTTGAAAGACAGCCTATAGAGCGTGTCAAATTTATAAAATGTTGTCTCTCGCCGGAATCGAACATGCGAGCAAAAGATTTATAGCCAAGCGGTAACCACTGCGCTACGCGGAACGTTAACCGCCAAGCTTTGAAATCGGAGACGTGTGTCCGTACACAGCGAAAATTGACATATACAGTACCCTCCCGCTTTTCTGTTTTCGATGACTATATACGGTGTTTGTAGTTTGATTCCGTTGCTTTTCGGCTCTAATTCGGAGTGTTTTTAGACTTTTTACGGAAAGGTCAGCCTTAACGGCCTCAAAAAATTTCTCGAATACTTTTTGCAATAGGAAATCTTCATGGAGTGCGAAAACTGTTGACATTTCCAATAACTATCACGTAATTAGAGCGGACCGGAAGTTCCTGAGTGGGTGACGATTAAGCTCAAAGACATTAAGCTACGACCTATAACTCAAGTTTAAACATCAACGAAAGGTTCAAAGTGTCACAATGGGAGGTTTATAAGAATAAACTGTCTTTGTGAGAGTTTGGAGAGAAACAACTCATACAGTTTTTATTAAGAGACATCCGCTCCATGTGTTTAAGCTTAATCGTCACCCATTCAGTTCCCAGATCATACTGTAGGAGTCTCATTAAGGACGGAAATACTATATCTCCACCTACCAACAAATGATGCGTTTTTTGGAATTCGAAAATATCGCTCGAAATTCGCAGATTCGAACACTTTTCTCCGTAGACGAAATCGAAGAGACAAGCAAAGGCGAATCCCGGCTGGAAATGGTCTTTGTACTTTGTAGTTTGTAGTTTAGATATTGGTTTTATGCTCAATTGGCAAGTAGATTATTGGCGGCCTCGACGAGAGAGTGTGCAGGTCAGCGATACGCAGACTGTCTCTGACTGTCTGCAGTATCATTGATCTCCATGCTCTCTCGGTTTTGTAGCTTGACAATTGCTTTTGTTTCCGAGTGATTTTTTGACACTTTATAGTTGTTTGAAATTTCATACTAAACATGTTTTCAAGTAGCGGCTGTTAACTTTTTATTTCTGTAAAAATCATTCATCTGAAACTTCATTGACACAAAAAGTCTCAATGGGAACGAAAAAAAAATAGAGCTCCCAAATCATTCTCAGCAGTTTTCTGACAATAAGCAAAGCACTTTCGTTGCGTTCTAGACGAGAGAGTGTTCAGGTCAGAGAAACACAGACTGTCAGAGACTGTCTGCGTCTCGCTGATCTCCATGCTGTCTCGCTTTTGTAGTTTGTAGTCGAACTCAAACTCACCGTTTGATCTGAGAATTTCTTGGTTACTGTGGTTGGCTGGGATAGTTTGCCATTTTTATAGAAAATCCCGGTGTGGCATGAGAGAGCTTTTCTTTGAGAGACGATAGACAGAAAGAGACATGGAAACAGAGCTGGAAATGGGCTATTTTGAGATAGTTAGGAAAGTAGAGAGGGAGTGAGAGAGAAAGCGAAAGAAAGAGAGAAAGGGAGAGAGAAAGTGAAAAAAGAGAGAAAGAGAGAGCAGAAAAGAGAGAAAGAAAGAGGGGGGGGGGGAAGAGAGAAGAACGCTGAGAAAGGTGAGATAGACAAAGGAGAGAAAGAGACACAGAATGAAAAGAGGGGAAGAGAAAAGAGAGAGAGAAAGACATAGAGGAAGAAATATAGAGAAAAGAGAGAGATGAATGCTTCTGCACTCACCCCAGTACAAAAGCGATGCAACCATCAGTTCTCAGAAATAGACCACAAATGAATTCATAATGACGCGCAGTTCTCCAAAAACACGTGATTTCACGGGCAAAAACATGTTAAGGACAGTATTGGTAATGGAACTTGGAAAATATTTCCAAGCTACACGTACACGTACACTTTTAGTGAAACGTGAAAACGTTAGAACTCGGAGAAGTGAAACTGAAAATGCAAAAAGTCTGCAGTTTTTTTGAACCTTCACGTGACTATCTCATGTCTCATTTGGTACAACTGTAGAAAAAGATAGCTAGTTAATGATTGTTATAAAAGTCTACATAACTATGTACTTTTTAAAATACATTTAGATTACAAAATTTCAAAACAACAATGAACAACAACATAATTTGTTTTCGCTTTATTCGATGTATCAGAATTGTATCGGAGAACTCGTAATATGGTATGTAGACAGTGAATTGATCATGAAATTTCTTGAGCAAAATTTCCGGAGTTTTTCTCCTAAAATGGACTTTTCTGCGAAGTAGAAGACGGCGTCTGGAAAAATTGACTGAAATTAGCAAGAAATACGGGTTTAATAGGAAAGAGAGAGATGAGAGGAGAAGACATGTAGAACGTTATTCTACAGAGTGTATTACTTAAAAAATATGGAAACAGAATAGTTTATGTCTGATTGAGAGGGGGGAGAGACAGACAAAGAAAGACAGAGAACTCGAGAAACAAAAGGTAGAAATGAAAGAGAGAGAGAGAGAGATTAAGGAAGAAGGAGAGATAAAAGGTGAGAGACAGAAAAGGTTCTAAAGAGAATAGGGGATGAGAGAAAGACAGAGATTGATTCAGATACAGGGGAGAGAGAAGTGGAAGGGAGAGAAAGATAACAAGAGAGCGTCGGAAGAGCTTTCTCCTCTTGTATATCACATGCTTGCATGTAAATAAATCAATCAATCAATCAATCAGAGAGAGAGAGAGAGAGAGCGAGAGAAAAAGAGAAAAATAATTTTTTTCACTTGAACCTACAGTGGCATTCGGTGATTTTGTCGGTGTTTCGCCTTTCTTTCCCTAAAAAAAATTGAGGTGAGAACATCGGTTCACACATCTCTGAAAAACCGTTGCAACTTAAAATACCGGACTCGCCATTTTTGCAACTTAAAATACCGGGGTCAGCCAGATGTCGCCTGTACTGTTTGAAATTCATAAGGAGATGCAGGCTAATTCGACACCAGTATTTAAGTCTGCATCTTCTCCGGTATTTTAAGTTGCAAGCGTTTTCACAGCATAAAACCGCGTTACAAATACAAGTTTATTCGATTTTGGTGGTGTTCGTACTTTGATCTTTGTATTTTGATGTATATCCAGATTACAGATCAAACTACATGTGATCTATTTCCAAGAACTTGAACCCACATTGGCGGGAGATTTTGATGACGCTTCCACTTTCTTGGTCTGAAATTGAAAAAAAAGGTAGGACACAAGAACCAAACTTTACAGTCGTCGCCAACGGAACGGCGGGAGGGTACTGGATATCTCGGTTTTCGCTGCGTACGAACCCAAGACTTTGATTCGAAATGATGGGATGTGAGTTGTCGTAGCGCAGTGGTTAGTAGCGCGCAGCAATCTTTTGCTCTCAGGTTCGATTCCGGCGGGAGCCAAGCTTCCATGAATTTGGCACTCCCCATTTCTGATCAACTTTAGGAGCCGAGAAAAACGTTGTCTATAAAAATGAAAGAAAAAGCAGTTATACCAAATTATATGATCAACGATTAGAAAGGATTTATTTAGAAATTACAGTACCTGTTCGTTTCGCAAAACCAACCTTCTTTTTGGGTGTAGATTTGCTATTTTGTCTTTTGCAAATAATGGCAATAGCAATTAGAAGCAGGGAGAGCACAACTCCCTCTGCTGCTATTATACTGGTGAAGAGGAGCGAATAGTTCGGGGAGGACAGTTCAACCATACTGGACAGAGAACATTGGGAGATGGGGGGCTGGACCAGACTACAAAGTAGAGGTATTGATTAGATGAAGAGTACAAGGATTGATTGATCAAATTTGCTGTTTAGTCAAGTGACACGAAGAATCAACGAACTACACCAGACTACGAAGTACAATTATTAGTTGTATGAAGACGACAAAGTGCGATTATTGATCGAATATACTCATCAGACTACAAAGTATAGTTATTGATCAAATGAATGACCGATCACAACTAAATATCGTTCAAGATTTCCTAAAACGGGGACATTTTCCCTTCGCCCCCACTTTTTTTTTGTTTTAGCCGAAATAAGTCCTGTGTTACTCTCACACCCCCCCCCCCCCACCTACTCAGACAATTCCCAGCCAATTGGCCAGCCACTTTTTTATTGGCTGAACGAGAGAGTGGGCAGGTCAGAGAGACGCAGACTGTCTTAGCTTGTCTGCGCGTCATTGACCTGCATGCTCTCTCGTTTTTGTAGCTGGCCAATTGCAGAAAATTGGCGCTAATCGTTCTGAGAAGGGGGTGAAAGTTACATGGCTCCGTTTCAACTAAGAGTCAGAAGGGTGGGGGGGGGGGGGGGATTGTTAAAGATTACCAGGCATGTTACTTTCAAGATTTCAACCCCCAATTCACGTTAGGGGGGGGGGGGTGATTGTACAATGTCGACATTCAACTTTAGCCCCTCACCCTACCGTACATTTGACTTTAGCCCCAACCAGTTCTTGTCGAAACTAGTGCGGGTCGGGGCCAAACTGTCACGGAGCGATTGTTGGGTGGGGGCGAAAGTGAAATTTTCCCCCTAGAACTCTTCTAAAATAAATCAATGCACATTTATACAATTATCGATTGAATTTCACTCACAGGTTATTTTTCTGTTTCCACTGTTCAAACTCCCTTCCACTGCTGTTGAAAGGTGGTAGAGGAGCGCCTGCTGCAACATAATATCGAAGTCAGTAAATTAATTATTATAGTAAAAACTATTATAACAATTATTATTATTATACGAAATCAATAGACAATAGTCCAGGAAAAATCAATATTTGAATAATTCAATATTAAGATCAAGATAGAATAATTATTGATAGAGAATCAGCACAGAATGAATTACTCGAAGAAAAACTAGCAGAAGAGAAATTACTGCACGAAAAAAGCTATAAAGCTGAGCTGAGCGAAAATTACCAAATCCGTAAGCGCGTCTGACTCCTTGTATGGCACAATGCAAAAATTCTCTCGAACGGGGATGGTGGGGGCTGGAACAGTACTATTATTATTAAAAATACTAATAATGAAGTAGGAATAATGTTTATTCCTTAGACTCGATCCATACGAATACAATATTGAGGGTGTTAACAATGAACACTGAGTCCACAAAAGAACGGTTGCATAACAATAACTTTTGCATTTTTTGGATTTTTTCCCGCAACACTTGTGGAGAAAAGTGTTTTTCATTCTTTTTTTCAAGTCAAACACGTTTCAGCAACACAGCAGAACTGAGCGGCGTAAACGGTGAAAAAAGCGAACCATATACGAAAAGTAGAATGAATAGTCACGTAAAGTTAGCATTCTAATGAGGAATCGTGCACTTTGTCATTGCACGTTTCTGAGTTCTGCTGTGTTCAACATTTCTTGCGTGACTGTGCCATTGGCTAACAGTATAACGCCGACATGAGAAACACTAGTCAAAACCCACAAATTCTTTTCTGAGTGAGTCGCGTTATATTCGTATTCCGTCAACAGGGCCGCCTGTAACACAAACGAGAATTTACAATTTGAAGTTTTAATTTGCTTTTTTTAACTCTTTTCTGTGAATGAGCAGAACCAAATTTCAAGTTTAGTTCGTAAGATCCCGGTCACTTTACTCTCAGAAGTTTATAGAGTTTGCTATTTCCGATGCAATAAAATACAGTATGTTCGGCATTAATTCGTAGTTTATTCCAATTGTTCGACCACTTATTAAAAACCTAATATTAAACACATTTATACACATAGATCATACAGCATTGAGAATACCAGTGAAATTTGCTCACTTCCTGATAACTGAATATAGTTTGAGATCAAGTACAAACATCAAGTACAATAGTGATCATGTTACTGCAAGATTAGTTCATCACAACTGTACATATTATTATTATTATTATTAATATTATTATTATTATTATTATTATTATTATTATTATTATTATTATTATTAGCAGTACAACTCACGTGCAGTGTGTATATGTCCCTATTGCATTCCCTTCCGGAACAATGACAGACTATGCGTTCTGTCGCCACTTCAGCGAAACACGAGGTGGAGGACTGGAAAGCAACGAACTCAGTACGTATGCTAGAAGATTCCGGCACCTTCATCCCATCCTGCGTCTCCTCAAACATACGCTATTTCTCTGCTCTCACATCCCGCCGGGATGTAAGAGACAAGAAATAGTGAGGCAGAGCGAGAGACGCAGGATGGGATGAGGGTGCCGGGATCTTCTAGCATACGTACCCTGAACTGAAGTCGGGAAAATTGTAGAATCGCCCCCCCCCCCCCCCCCCAAGGGTAGTCTCTCGCAAGCAAGCATCTATAGTGAAATGAACAGCCACGTAAAGTTAACATTTTAATGAAGAATCGTGCACTTGTCATTGCACGTTTCTCAGTTCTGCTGTGTATAACATGTTTCACGTGACTGTGCAATTGACCAACAGTTTATAGCTCTGTCCTTCAGCGTTTAAAGTTTGATCTTGTAGTTTTTGGTTCGAAATTCATAAACTAAGGCCTGAAGCAAGATCAAATCATAACGAATGAGCATGCTTTCCAAATTATGAAGACTGGAGGATAAATGTACTGCTAGTCAATTGTACAGTCACGTGAAAAGTGTCAAACACAGCAGAACTCAGAAACGTGTGATAATCGGTATTTGTTGCCCTAGCTCGCTGTGCGTTGATTCGGTTCGAAATTCATGAAATATGGCGTGTGGCAAAGTACAACTTAATCTTAGTCACTGACTGTATAACAATCCTCGCAAACAAAAACGGGGCGTGGCCTAATTTTCACTGTACCTTTTGATCGATATCATCCGTTACCACAGCTATCATGGAAACCTTCAGATCGGAGCACGGGGTTATCAGCGAGAAAGCACAGGAAACAATGTCATCCGAGTTGTTTATGTAATACAACTGAAATACGAAAATAAGTTTTAATTTGAACGAAGCATAGTTGTACAATCCATTGGTGTTTGTAGCGAACAAACTATTATTGCTACACAATACATTACAGTACAAGCTTGTTGTTTCTCACTTCTAGTATGACAACGGCTATAACAAGAACGCTAATTATAGTCGTCGCCAACGGAAAGGAGGGAGGGTACTGTATATCTCACTTTTCGCTGTGTACGAGCAGATGTCTTCGATGCCAAAGCTTGCCACCTATGTACTGAAGTGGTTAGCCGCTCTATTACAATCGTTTTGCTCGCAGGTTCGATTCCGGCGAGAGGCAGAAATTTATAAATTCGGCAAGCGTCCGCAAATAGAGCTTTCCGTTGGGATACTCATGCTTATGGCCTACTATGACAATTCTCATGGGACTTAGCCGTGGAAAAGCTGGTACCAAGTCTTGCGGTACCGAACTCCGGACCAAGTATCCCCCTAAGTCCCATATTGTAAAAACGAAACTTCTTCATCTTCCAACATATGAGGAAATTAATGCATTTAGATCTAGTTTTCTCACTAATTTTCACTCTCAATTCTATTTTATCCACCCTTAACCACAGTTTTGCCGCATTGAAGACTCAAAATCTGGCACGTGGCATTGATTTTTCGAGCAAAGCCTGAGCTAATAAGCCACGCCCCCTTATGTCCCCCTCCTAACTGGGCTTAGGACTATTAGCCACAGTTTAGCCACAACTTGGCTCTCGATGGCAGTCGGAGATAATTGGGGTCACAGATAGCCACCAAGTGCACGGTAATGAACTTACAAGAAGGATAAGCTTGAAACTTTTGCAATCATATTATGTTGTGGGTGCACTTAATTTTGAACAAAATATATCATTGAAATCACAAAGTGAAGAGGAACTACAATAAATGGTATACCACGTTCTCTGAATCTTTTGAGACAGTTCAAAGTTAGTTCCAGAATCAATTATTTCCTGGTAATCGTTATCAATTATTCATGATGAACGTCTTTGCGTGCACCAAACCTTCGGTAACTGGTTGTGATGAGTAGCGTGATAATTGTGACACATTTAGACGTTAGTGTAGGTTAATTAAGCCGTGGCGGGCTCTTGGACTTGGATGAATATCGCGTGGAGCTCTGCGTGAGTTGTCTTTGGTTTGGCCATTGCGGACTCGTTTTTTTCCTTTTAATTAACAAAAAGCTTCAAATATAATTTTTTTTTTGAAAACTAAAAAGAGAGAACGTTAGAAAATCACGAATTGAACATTGTGTGAAAATTTCAGCCAATTCGAATTATTTTCGCCTGAGTTATGGTTTCGTGTCGTTGTTGAAAAGCTCCGCCGTAATTCGTCCCTCACCGCAACTACTCTTTCATTTCGTAGCTTGCTATTTTTCATGCCCAAACACAGAGACACGCGGTTATATCTGTCAAAGTATCTTACATCTTGGCTTTCGTATAAGTTTCAGTGTACATAATGAGAGGAAGAATCATGTTCTATGGAGGTTTGTCCTAGTTATTCGCTCATAAGATGTAGTTTTGAATAAAGTTTCCGCGAATTATGGAAGCAACACAAAGGTTCACTCATAATTGTTGTTCGGTGTTTGTAGTTTGAATCCTAGTGGGGTTCGATTAGTAGAGTTAGTTTTAAAAACAGACGGTGAAAAGTTGTTGCAATAGTTTTCTTTTTACTAGTCAGACGAATACTTCATAGAATGTGATAACCAATTACAGTCCACTCATTATGAAAGTTCAAACTTCGCATCTCGAAACAGTCTTTAACATTTAGAATGAGATTATTTCATTTTGCATGTAATTCAGTTGCAATGTGTAATTCATACTTTGTTTTTTTGATTCCGAAGTTCTAGCTTACGTTAAACTCTGTCTCTCATTTATACATACTTCAAATTAGGAATCATCCTCATTCTGCATGCTTGAATGAGTAGTGATAACAATAATTTCCATAATTTCATTTAACGTTCTTTTTGTTCTTTCTTGTGGCCTCGATGTGATGATGTTTCCAGCCATATTTCTAATAGGTTCGTACATAACAAGTGACTCTTTTGTTATACCCATGTATACTGTTAGTCAATTGCACAGTCACGTGGAACATGTTAAACACAGCGAAACTCAGAAACGTGCGATGACAAAGTGCACGATTCCTCATTAGAATGCTAACTTCACGTGACTTCACTTCTAATATACTTAGCCATGTGTATGATACACGAGAAGAGTAACAATGTTATGTATCTACATATTTATTGCCAGATTTCATGATTTTCTTGCTAATGAAACTATTGCACTTAATTTTTCACAATCACTTAGATGTATATATCGAAAACTACTCTACGAACAAATTCGCCTGACATTTTCCTTTCAAATGATACATTGCTCATCGATTTTGGTCGAGATTCAATTTTTGGCGTCTACTGAACTTATTCTTGCAAGGCGGTGAGATTCAAACTTCAAAAGCTACCGCAGTTCTAACAAGCTTGCGACGCATGACCCTTCCCTATCCCTAGGTGCCATTCTGATGGTCGTCTATTCCAATGCAGGGTGTAATTAAAAAGTTGGGGCTAATAGTCCGGGATCCCCTCTAACTACCCCGGGTTCTATCTGAGTAGAAGATTGAAACGCACGTCATCAGTTGCCACAATTGTTCTGGACGGATTCATTTTCTCTCCATCGTAGATAATGAATCCTTGTCCACAGGAGATTTTCGGGTTGACGGCGGAACTAGGATTCACATTGCTCAATGTCGTGCTCAACAGAAGCGGCAATACGGTCGTCACTGCAATCGAGCGTTACTGTAGGAATCTCTCATGAGATACCTCATGAGCGATATCTCACCAACTTCTGATGAGATTCCATTGGTTCCTATGTTTCAACACTAGAAGTCCACGAGTAGCTCCTGAGGTGTTCATGAGATTCTCATGAGAAACGCCCCCAGCGTGTAGTGTGATATTGTAGTTTGATTGATCTGCCTACATCACATACAAGTGGTAACTGGAGAGCGAATTATTATTGTAGTTGGTAGGCAACAAAGTAAAGTTTGTAGGCAAAAATTTAAAAACCAAAAGTGTTTCTTTATAAAATTTTAAACTTTTATTTTCTTTACTAAAATCTTTTATGTAATGAGTTGATTTCATCCATTTAAACCCTAAAATATATTATTCAATTGATTTTGACCAATACGACAGTTTTCGGATAATACTTGTGGGGAAAATAAAGCAGAAAAACCCGGTTATTTTGGTTAAATTAGAGTTTAACATAAGTTTGCAGTACTGTTTGCTGCGATATTCAATAGTTGTGCTGTACTAAAAGAGCAAACTACTGCAGAAATTGGGTGGTCCTTTCAAGGTAGTGGCTCAATGGTTGTGAGAAGGTAAACATACATTTCTCTCACTAACAACGGTTAGAAAACTTCAAGAAATTCGGTCCATTTTCTTAAAAACTAGTGTACGAACCGAAAAAAACCGGAAACCAACCATTTACCATGATGTATTGAGACGAAATGAACTGATTATAATCGAAAATTGCACGTGTCTTTACGTGAATCTCTTGGTACGTCTCACTCAGAGAGTTCCATACCCGTAGGCAATTGTTAGTCAAACTTCTATACAACGTTCTGCACATCTGCGCACCCTTGATCTACACACTCTATCGTCTGCTGCCGGGAAATCAACGATCACTCGCCCTGTATTGCGTGAAGTTTTTCCCGAAATGTTTATCAGGAATGTCAAATTGTATGTTAACTTCTTGGAATCAAACTACAAACACCAAACACAGCAGAAGTTAACATCATCATGACTCAGTCTGAAGCTTATCACGGAACTTACTTTTTCGATTCCCAAAAGTTCCATAAAAATGACTGGTCATTCATTCCTAACCTTTTTTTAGTTCAAATAGAAATTGCTCGGACAATTTTAGTTCCATTGAACACCTGTCTACTTGCAACGGGTATTTAAAAAGTAGAAAAAGTAGAAACAACGTTCCCACGCTAATCAGCGATCACAAATCACTTGATTGTCTAAAGGTTCTGTAGGTCAAACTGAATAAACTAAATTTCTCTAGATAGATCAAACTGAATAAACTAAAATAAATCTTATATGTGTAACGTGACAATCCTCCTAGCTTGCTACAACTCAAATTTGAATACTTCTTAATCTTGACTTACAAACAATAAAGACAGTAAACAACTAATGCGAATATACAATGTAGAACGAGCGTTGGTTATTCGCCACTCTGAAGTTCCAACCCAAGTCCAGCTTGTGAAACCAGTTTCAAAATCGATCTTGCCAGCAACTAGTTCAACAAGTTGAGTTAACTTCAGTGCAGCAGAGAGAGAGTGTAGATCGAAGATACGCAGACGCGCAGATCACTGTGCAGACGTCACAAAGTTGATTGTTCGGTCTCCTCTACATAATTTTCTCAAGCAATCTACCAAACGACCAAAAAAGACGATGTTCGAAAAATGCTGCAGCCTCACCTGTCACTGTGCCTATATATATACAAAGTTTCAAAAGCATATTCAGATTTGAGCTCTTGTGTTCTGAGGCCGTGTGCATGAATATTCCGGAAATATCTTCTAAACCTGCGTCTCCTTAAACATTCAACAGTTTGTGAAGGATCCAGTCCCTCACGTCGCTCTGACCTACACACATTTTCGATTCATGGCACAGAAAAACAGTAATTTTTATAAAGTGTCCAGAACTAATTACTTGTTAGAGCAATGGGCGAATATTTAAGAAATAAGCTCATTTCAAAAGTTTCCAGTTGAGCACGACGTATTAGTTTGTTCACATTTTCAGTACCCCCTGTTACCTACAGTCGTCGTCTACGAAACGTCGAAAGGGTACTTTATTTCTCAATTTCCGTTGTGAACCAACACACGTGCTTGATTTCAATCGAAACATTTGCTTTCAGGTTCGCTTCCAGCGAGAGACAAAAGCTTATAGATTTGGCACACTCTATATTCACGAGACTTACGATAATAAAATGTTCTGTGGTAATAACCTTATTCAACTTAGAGGCAGATATCCATGCCAGCATGCACATTGAAAATATAGTGAACTACATTTAACAGAAAATGAGAGCAACCACACGTTGGAACAATCGATCGGGATCGGTGAGCATTGAACCAACATCTCTGAAGTAAAAAACCAAGTTGTTTACCAAGGTTCGCGCCACCAAATTGGCCACTAGTTGATATCAAGTTGTGAAATGAAAGCTTGGTGCACAACTTGGGCGGCGGGTTACGGTAATTTTGCAATAGGGCCAGGGTCGGCTGGTACCCCGCTAAAAACAGCTGGTACCTCCAATTATGCACAAATACTCTATTTTTGTTTTGTTATTGATGTCAAATACAATGAAAACCAATAATTCACATATTCATTCACTTGTGCATCGAAACGTTGTACAGAAAACACGAAAATGGCTAAACGAAACGAGAAAAACAAAAAAATACAATTTTGAGTGACATCATAAAAATCTTAAAACTACATACTACAAAGCTCAAAATAGTTATAGTGATGCACTTCTGCACCTCTGAACTCAAAAATAGCACGTCAAACTGTTAAATATTGCATTTTTTGGACTAACTATGATGAACCACAAAATAATTGCCAACCAAGCTGCAAATATTACTCGATAGTATAGTAGGAAAAATAGTTCACGAAGATCAACTGCACAGCCGTGAACAACTACACTAACATGCAAACAAAACTAGCCGAAATACGGCTAACCTAATAAAACGTTCGCAGAGGTCCACACACCTGCAGTAAAAGGTCGGTATGGTTTCCTTTTTTGTAATCAACTCAAGTTTCCTAGGTGTTCGACTCGGTATATATCATGTTTCCTAGTGGAACTTTCGCAAAAACTATAATAGTTTTGTTAGTGTGAATTCCCTGAACGGCAAACTATGTTAAATTCACACGCTTTTTTGATCAGGGGAGAAATAAAGTAATATATTCTCATTTTAAATGCTCGCTTGCTAACCGCTTGGTATCTATCCGCTGTTTCCCGAACTATTGCCTGTTGTTCGGGGTCATGGTGTTTGAAGGTGGCAAACTTCTCGACGATGAGGTGGATGTTCTTCAGAAAACGTTTGCAATGATTCCCGGTCAACGCGCCTGAATGTATACATACATACACCAGTAAAGTTGTCCGAATAGTCAAATAAAATTGAAAAACGGACTATTTTTTCGCCGAAAAGAAGACAATCAGTCTACTTTTGATGTAAAATCACAGATTTTCACTTGTTTACATACGAAAACCGACTAATTTTTGTCGCTTAGTCAGACCTTACTGGCGTTTGTATACATATAGTAGAGCATTTAAATTAATATGGCAAATCATGATTCTCTTTGATTGAAAATTATTTAAACAAATGGATCTACGCAGGTGGGATATCTCGAATTTCACTCACCTGTGAAGTAGGCTTGTCTCTTGACCCCGACTGCACGTAGTACATCATTCAAATGCTTCACGAACCCGTTTTCTTCACCAAATGTTTTCAGACGCAGTCGTAGCTGCTCACGGTGGGAGATTTCTTCCCAGGCCGATTCGAAAAGCCGCACACAGGAGAATGCCTCTTCTTCTCCTTCTACCAGGCATCTGTGAGTTGTTATTATTACTTTAATTATCTATTTATGATAAACACGTTTATTTACATACCCATATTATGAGCTCTGCTGCATTAGCTGGTCCTGGTATGCACTGAACATGGAATATCCTCTCTAAGCAACGTCAGAGCACAGATTACATTAGTTTCTTGACTGTTTCAATGCCGCTCACTATAATATTTATGATACCACCGTGTGTAGAGTGCTAAGTTAACTTTATCGAATTGTGTATGAAATGATGAAATTAAGGTTTACCTTGCACATGCATAGTTGTCCCTCGCTGTTGATGCTGCATTTTCTTGATCCACCTTGGTCAATAGTCCGTCACATACGAAATGGGTCCAGCGCATGCATCTAGTACACTTTGCCCAGCTCGACTGAAAATAATGAATGAGTTTGGTTTTTTTCTTAGGCCACGAACACCTACTCACACTCTCACGTGGTATCTACTTTCGCTACTCTAGCTCACCGAGATATTTGCAGGCAGATTGAGTCCGATTCGGCCGAAACACCAAGGGTGCTGACATCTATGGGATTCCATCTCATCACAACTTTGTGGAACGACGGCGCCAAGATCTAAAAGTGAGTATACGTACCAAATAAATAATGAGCTATTTAATAAGGGGACCTAGTCGGATGGCATATTGATTAATCAGTTTCTCCACGTCTCAAATCGCCCGAATTTCGACAATTCTCGACTTTTACTGTTGAAAACATCCCCACCGATTTTTTTAATTTTTAGTCATTCAAATAAACACCTGATTTTTAATAAATTTTTATGGACATTAAAATCGCCTCATGTATGGTGTTACGTGTTAATGGGCTAATGGGCGATAAAGAAACAAAAATAATATATCAGTTTTCTCAAAGTTCTATTAGCCACTACTCAGAGTTGCAAATTCACCTCCTGTTCCCACGAGCTTCTGCAAGAACCGTTTGGAGATATCTTCTGCCTTTTCGAGCGCGTTCTTTGTCAAGAGACTTTCGTTCAATTTCAGTTCGTCTTTCGCTCTCTTTGTCCAAGAAGGCATGTGGGCACGAACAATGCGATCTCCTTTGGCAATAACGTGGTCGAGGTAAGCTGCGTCTTCGTAGGCAATCGATGCCACCTTTGCGGTGGGTCCCAGAATGTTGTGTACAAGACAGGGGACTACTTGAAGTGCTGGTGTTGATGCGAGGGGGGGTTGACGCATTCCCAAGCGCTGGTTGTTGTCGTTTGTCGGGCTTCGTAACGAGAAAGAATCCCAGCTTTCGCCTTGCCATTGTCGGAGCCCCATTAACGGTATAGTACAGATAGTGCAGGGGTGAGAACAAGACTGTCCGGCATGCCCTCGCATAGCGCTAAGACTCTTATTGTCCCCGATGATGAATTTCACCACTTCGACAGACTCATTTCCTAGCCGAATGTGTGTTATTTTCCCAATAACGTCAAAGACATCTCCCAGCGCACTTGAGAGGTAGGCGTGAGAGTCCGGTCCGAAGTAGGCGCCAACCACCACATGCGAATTTCTTGATTGACAGGCCTCAATGTTGGCTATTGAGAGGGACAATTTCGTGGCTGTTCCTCCTTTGTCCAAGCCTATTCTGAGCCATACTTTAGAGTCGAATCTCGCATCCAGAATAATATGCTTCTGAAGAGTCGTAGCGTAGTTGTCTAAGGCTTCTTGTATATTCTCGACAACCGCGACTGGTACTTTCTCGATGCTTTCTGAAAAAAAATATTCATGAATGTGCAGCTTATTTGAAGTTGGATACCTCGAAGTTAATTTCAAACGCATGCTTGCTTCATTTCTGATCGTAAGTGATTTGGACTTGAGACTCGGGAACTAAGACTCACCTCCTTTTTCAATTTTCGCATATCGTTGTCCATACTTCGTATTGAGGTTGTAGCTCTTGAACTTCTTTCTATATTCCCGACGAGAATTGAAAACGTTTATCCCAGCTACTCTGTCCACTTCTGCTTTCAGTTTCTCTGCTGCGTTCTGAGACGAAGTTACAGAAGCCAACAGCGCCACCTCTTCATCTAAAGCATAATAATTATCACCACTATTCGTTATTATTTATTTCTTATTCCTTATTTCCAGGGCGGTGCTGATTTCGGCGGGGGTCTTTGGCTATAAGAGGATCGCCCAGCTTTGTACTTCAACTCTGCGAAAAAAGGATGCCTGCGTGAGTTTGTAGCAAATTCCGATGAGTATTAAATATATGGGACGGTTTTTACGAATCGAAACTATACTGTCTGCTATTATATATCAAAAACTACGGTATAGTAACGAACCTATTGGTATGAGTGCTTTCTTGGTTCTCAACTGTGGTATAACTATGTCTCTCAATGATTGGTCATCCTTGACCAGTCGACCAACTAGCTTCGCGACAGATTGGGTTCTCATATTCGGGTCATCCTCCTTTTTCGGGTCATCGCATATAGTAGGTTCCGCACGAAGTCGGCTCTTCGCCTGCAACGTAAAGGTATAAGTAATCATTAAGTAATCATCTCTCTAAAAAAATTAAAAAGTTCATGTTTTCGTTTTCTCAAACTGACCCTATTGTGCGATAACTAGCAGCACTCAAGGGGGGCGGTTGGGGGTAGATCGGTAGCTCCGCGTGCTTGTAGAACTGCTTGTTCTTTTCATCTCGAAAGACACGCACGTCGGGAGATATGGTCTCAACTGATTTCTGCAAAAAAAACGTAGTTTGATCATGTTCATTATCACACCTTCACATTCTTATTACTGGGAAGTGAAAATCTAACTATCAGCTGGTATCAAGAATTATTTGACTTTCTATGTGCTTTCCTTCAAATTCAATTTTGGAGAACGTTCAAAATTACACAAAGTTTGTCAATTTCAAACTCTGGCTCATTTTGTAACCTATTCGTTCTGAGTTCTGATACTTGTTTACTTTCTAAAACTTGCCCCAACAAGTTGCCTGCTTATGGGCTCAGGGTCACGTTCGCACATCCAGCAGACATCTCTCACTATATTGGAATGTCGATCGCATTCGACGCACGTGAAGTGGCGGCAACGTCGTTGCATTACTGCATCGTTTATACAAAAACTGCATTGGGCCGTATTATCTCCGTGGTCGTCCATATCTTCATCGTCTTGTTCATCGCCAGTCTCATCAAGAAGTTCCAGTAAATCTGAACATATGATTTTTTACCGTTTTGCTCAGTTTATCTCATAACTTGGGCTAGTGATAGTGATACTACGTGAAATTCCGATAAACCTCTACCTTCATCTATGTCACTTGTTTCAGATTCGTCGTCAGAAATGCGAAAACTCGGGTGAACTGGGACTTGCTCAGTCTCTACGCGCCGCTCGTCTTCTGCTACTTCTGAAATGAAGAAGATGACTGCTGCTGATTCTCTAGTCAGTGAGTTACAACAATCAATCAACCAAGTTAGGTTTTGAAATGAAGTCTAAATCGAGGGCTGTTGTTGCAGTCTGTAAAACAACACTTTGGCATCTCCAATCGATAAATTTGCTATTCCATTTGAGTTTCTGGTTGTGACATGGTATACTTTGATAACCAAAAGCATCCTATGTAATCCGGAACATTTTATTACAATAATTCAATCTTAACCTTCTATTATTTCTTCAGGAATAGGTTCATTCATCGGTTCATGAAGCGACATGTTTCCATAACTTTCATTCAGATTCCCCTCCACATCTTCTACACCCGGCTCAATGTTGTCTTCATCATCTTCATAGTCATCGTCCGCACCACCGACTTCATGCTCGTCGTAATTGTTCGTTTCATTTCTAGCTTTCTTGTTTCCTCTACCACCTATACCTGGCCTTCTTTTTGGTCTGAAATTGGAAAATCTGTTTATTTTGTTTTTCTTGCGCACTTGGGCAGATATTTGAATAGAAATACCAACATTACACAGAGTTAGTTTACTTTTAGACTTAAATTACTGTTGTCGGAAAACGGGAACACAGTAGTTTGTCATCATAAGTCTTTTAAGTTGACTCCAGTTACCTTTTTTTCTGAGCGTAGCTGTTCTGACGCTTGTGGTACTTATCTGCTTTGCCATCAGTCCGTGTCAGTCTAGGAATAACAGGTATCCTGATCTTTCTCGAACTCTCTGCAAAATGTATAGTCTATGATACTCGTTTCCTAGCTTCTCGTTCCCTAGCTAGTGTCATGTGCCAATGTCTTTCATAATATACGCTTCAGCCGAACTCTTTCAACAATCCTAGATAACTTTAACCAAATAGGTTACCAAAAACGCTATCAGACTGGAAATTGGCCTTTTTTCACATGTTTCTCGGTGATTGATAGTTTTCTGCAACTTAAAGCAGGAATACGGACAGTGACAGCTGTCTGCATATTACTTGTTCTGTAACGAAAGATCAGCTTGCACTACATACGTGTCCACAGTTTCGTAAAGCGCAAAACACGAATTATATACTGCGAGGCACTTTTTTTTACAAAACAAAACACTTCATATTATACATTCTCTGTTTGTGTAGTTCTTGATTGTAGTTTGATATGATCTCAGAATAGTATTTCGTTTTGTTAGTCGTGTGAATAATGAGAAACATAGATAACACTTTATTGTAGTTTAGAAATTCTTTTCCATTTCGTTGGCCAGTTTGACCTCACACACACTCATTTTGTTGTAACAAATTATTCATAATGCTGCCAATACTTTCCTCATTCAACATTATGTACAGATAACATGGTTTAATAAATATTTATTACACAAGACTTATGTGACAGAAAATAATCCTCGCGTGGCTTCAACTGGAATCCTGTCATCCGATCATACACATCTGCGATCTGCAATGAAGTTTTATCATTATTCGTTTGAACGGTTTACCATATTGTCAAATATTTCAATTGTGAAGACATTCTTGTCGTTTTTAAAGTATTTTCCAGAACAAGTGCGTAACAAAACTGCACTAACGATACACGTAAAGCGGGTGTGAGATGCGATAATCATGCCAAAACGTTAGTTGCAGCTGGGAAGACTAGCACGATACCAACCTTTTGTTGATCACAAGGACATTATTAGTAATAACCGTGTTATATTAAAATAAATTGTTGTAATGGAAAGAAAATAAAGATTTTAGACGTGATCTGAGAAAATGATGCTAGTTGAGTGAAGGTGTGTGAAATAAGAACATACTTCAAGTTCGCGCCCTCAACTTTTACCTAGTCACAAGTCACATGACATGCGTGGATGCATTTCAGCCAACCATATATCATATTGGTCATGTTCCAGGCACCGTATCAAATCACAAAAAGTATGTTGTAAAAGCAGAGTGAGGTGCATGACATGTTATATTTAGTTTTGAATTCTCTAAATGTGCAGAGTGCAGCTCTAAACTATTCGACAAAGATGGAACTGTATTCAGTACGTGTGGGTCGTAACAAAACTGCACAAACAATACACTTAAAGCGGGTGTGAGATGCGATAATCATGCTGAAATGTTAGCTGTAGCTACCTGTATTCAGTATATGTGGTTCGTAACAAAACAGCACAAACAATACACTTAAAGCGGGTGTGAGATGCGATAATCATGCTGAAATGTTAGCTGTAGCTACCTGTATTCAGTATATGTGGTTCGTAACAAAACAGCACAAACGATACACGTAAAGCGGGTGTAAGTGCAATAATCATGCTAAAATGTTAGTTGCAGCTCAAAAAACTAGCACGAAACCAACTTTTTTTCCCATTGGCATCCACTTCCTCGACGACACCCTCATATCCCCCCGGTTCGGTAGCGGGTGAACTCGGGTTCATGCTTCAAGCGACACCTGGAAAAAATAGAGAAGTAATTTGCACACAAAAACAAAAATACAGTATCATTAATGGATAAATGATTGGTATGTGCAAATATATTTATTTTGAAAATATAGTTGGTATTTTGTCCGCCGAGTTTTACCAGAACGCTGTAAAACCAGTGCAGGGCGAGAGACTGAGAGAGCGCAGACGCTGAAGGAAAACTTTGGTGCCGACTTCGGCGAGGTGTGCGAAATGAATAAAAAAATATAAAAACAAAACGAAAATTCGCTCAGAACGATTAGCGCCAATTTTCTGCAATTGGCCAGCTACAAAAACGAGAGAGCATGCAGGTCAATGACGCGCAGACCGTCTAAGACAGTCTGCGTCTCTCTGACCTGCACACTCTCGTTCAGCCAATAAAAAAGTGGCTGGCCAATTGGCTGGGAATTGTCTGAGCGCGTTTTTAGCAAAAGCTGGCGGCGCTCCAGAATTTGAACCAGCCGCGACGCGACCGCTGCGCGCTAACTGTTATTGGTATCCGGCCGTCCACCAAAAGATATTCGTCGGAATTCTCCTAGTTTTGTGCCTTTTCTTGTGGTTTTTGTTTGTTTTCTCTCATTTCAGGTTTATCATATTGTTGATTGCTACTTTTCAGAGGACTACAGCGTGTGTTGTCGCTTTATGTTTCATTCAAGTACGGATTTTTTCAAAGTGAGTTATTACCATTCTCATATTTTCAATTTTAGTTCTAATTCTCCACAATGGCCGTATCTATCTACCGCTGTGTTTTGGCCTGAGCCCGCGGCATTTTTTAAATAATGGTGGATATGGTTTTAGGAATCATAAAAATGGTTCTCCGGTGAATTCGCCATATTAGTGAATCCCAAGTCTATGCCGTTTAGCTGCGTATTGTTCTGAGGGACTGATTGTTTAGTTTGCGAACTAAGTGTTAATATCACATTGATAAGTAA
Source organism: Litoditis marina (assembly GCA_964036275.1). Classification (NCBI taxonomy): domain Eukaryota; kingdom Metazoa; phylum Nematoda; class Chromadorea; order Rhabditida; family Rhabditidae; genus Litoditis; species Litoditis marina. The sequence continues at coordinate 17,187,847 of OZ038435.1, read as the reverse complement.
TATCATTTTCTGGTAATCTCTCAGTAGGCTAGCGACCGACCGTGAAACTCTTGTATTTCGATCAGGGGCGGGCAGAAAATGGTTTGACGTAGAGTCCATTACAACCCCCTCCCTCTCGAAAGTTAAAAATAAAGTAAAATTATGACCTACAAACAAAATATTCTTAGGCAAGTTTTGTTTGTTCGCTGGAAACGTGCGAATTTCAACCCCTTGCGGACCAAAACGACCCCCTTCTTTGACTTTTTTGTTTGCCGAGCCGTATCTGCCTTTTCTGATTTCGATCAATCACATACACCAGTAATGTGCGACTGTTTTACGAAAAATAACCCGTCCGTTCATAAATCCAAATGATATCATATTTCTGCAATCGGAATAGTACAAGCGCACCAATATTGGCAGAAATTCAGTGCATTTTGCGATTTTTCTGTCTAATCAGACAACATTACTGGTGATGGGCAGGTTGTTATTTGTATGTTTCACTCATGAAGTACTAATTTTTTTCTAAGATTGCGAGGCTCTGAACTGGATAGTGGAATAAAAGTTATCTCATAAAGTTTTTTTCTATACTGAATTGTGAATACCGCATTTTCAGGGACGGCGTGAGTGAGGATCGACGACTAAGACAGCCTCTGAATGCGAGAGACGAACAATAGCTGGACTTTTTAGTGTTTCGATTGACTTTTTTGTGTGTTGGCACCACGTAACGGCATCTTGAGTGAGTTACTTCGTTGTTGTCAATTTTATATTCATGAGTTGTTTTTGTAGTAAAGTGAAAAATGACAAACCTAAAGAAATAGTAAGTTATATACATATTCACAATCACATTGCCTCCACCTTTACCGAGAACCGAGAATATCTCGAGGTTAGCTCAAAGTCATACACCAGCAAGGTTGTCCGAATAGTCAAAAAACGGACTACTTTTATAGCCGAAAATATGAAAATTGGTCTACATTTTATGGAAAATCCTAAATTTGCACGTGTTTACATCTGAAAACGGATAACTTTTTGTCGCTTAGTCAAACCTTACTGGTGTATGCTCAACGTTACGATCTTTCCCTCCATGCTGTTCTGTATAGTTTGAGATCTTTCTCTGCCGGAATTGTATGTTTTCAAACTATTAGGTGTGGGCATGTGCACACTTTTGTTATAGTTATTATCACACACCAGTTTATTCCAACTAAGCGAAAAAGCCGTTTTCAGATGTAGGAACGTGAAAATTTGAGATTCTCTTCAAAAGTAGCCGATTTTCTTCTTTACGGCTAGAAAGTAGTCTGTTTTTCGACTATTCCGGACTATTAGGATGAGTTCACTGGTGTGCGGTCATTGCTATAGCTATTCTAATGTTTCTTAATAGTTGTGTATTTCTGAATCTTTGTTTCAGTTTTTTTCTTATTTTTAACATGGTTTTCTTGATTACCTGCTTTTTAAATTTTAGAAATTAATCGTAGTTTTTCGTATGTTTTTATTGTTAGAATATTCAGGTGTTTTACGTACAGCTATTACGTTTTTTTCCGTTAGCTAGTTTTCTGTAAAGGCCCAAAACTTTTGATTTTGTTGAATTTGTTTAAAACTGTACATACGGCCCATTCTTGGATCATCCAAAATGAGGCTTGCACGTTTTCTCTATCTGCCATGAGAGAAACCTAAATTATATTCGTTCTCAATATTATTGTCCTATCTTGCTTGGTTCGCAGTTCGACAGCGTTGTTTTTCAATCGAGACTCGCCAATAATAGTGTGTGTAAAACTACAAAAACAATATATGTTCGCTTTCCATTGCCCTTGACGAAACGAGTACACGAAAAAAAAATTTTGTTATGGTAATCTGTTCATAGCGAAAATGCGTTTGAATAATAAGCGTTTCTGTTTATTGGTCTTGTTAGAAAAGTCTAGAACTGACTTCAGCGAATCCTATATCGTCAACCTCGTCTCCATCAAAATAAGAGTAGTCGAATGGAGTCCCATCCGTATTTATCCAAACCCCTGATACGGTTGAAACAACGCCGATTCGAAGATAAGTGCTGCCACACGCAGCCAATGCTGTAACAAACATCTTTAATGTGTGAGTCAATGAATACCATTCATCGACTTGACCTGTCATCGATTTCGTATTTCAGGTTTCAAGAAGGTTCGGAAATTAACACTGTGCCTTGTGTCGGTCAGAATAATTTCGCAATTCTGTGTTGTACTGGAATTCGTGCTCTAAATGTTAGGACTGTAAATACGGAGATTTTTCCCCAAAAAGGACTCCATCCTTATAGAATAGATTTATTCGCGATTCATTGGAACTTTACTAGGATCCGGACGGAAGTTTGGACTAATTTGGAATTGAACTCGTGAGTTCAATTTTCCTAAGTGTTCTTTGTTCGTACCTTCTATGAAAGCCTGTTCCTCTGCACTGTGAACGGAAGCGAGTTGCGCTCCTTCACTGACACACTGAGCCTGTGAAACATCGAAATTTTCTCCGTCCGGGAAAATCTAAAAAAAAATACATTCCCGACACATTTGAAAAATATAAGAAAAGAAAAAAGCATTGGTATTTTTCAGGGGGAAGTTGATACTGTTCCATCCTTTATCATGCTGATTGGTTTTTACTGTGAAGTTATAAGATTGTTATACTTTCAAACACGCCGAATTCATCTTCTTGTATTCCATGACCGCCTATTACATCTCTCTTGGGAAAGGGTATATTTTCCTTGTTACGCGCAAATACTATTACATCCAATTCAACAGTGCTAACGATTGAAAACTTGATGGTACGTTTTGATGTTGGTGTGTAGAACAGAAGCAAACCTCGAAGATATGTTGAAAAACGCTTGCGCGGTGTTCAGCAGACAAGTAAAACGGAATAAAACCCGATCAGAATTACCTTGTAACAAAATGTCGAGAACAGTGCCCACCCTTCTTCACAATAAGCTGGAAAGCGATGTTTCGTTTATGTTTTTCGAGCATGCTTTAGGACAACGGGCCCGTTTGAATCGACAAACAATTGAATTCGAAAGACAAATTGCATAATTTAGGACAATTACACTTCTCATAGACGTCTGCTTTCATTTTTTTTTGCTACGGGACGAGCGCGAATCAAACTTTGTTTTCCAAAAGCTTCTATATTTCATATATCATACACGTAGCGTATTGCGCGATGATCGCACTCTTCTAACTCTGAATTCTCCTTCCATGCATGTTTTACTTTAGTTTCAAGCACGTTTTCGTGTTCGATCCAAGGGATTCGCTCTCTACGCTTTTTGCATGTTTCATTGAAGCTCATTTTTCATTTATTTCCCAAACTGGTTTTAGTCTCCTTGAAAAAACGTTGTTTCAAAAACACTTTCAGCGAAGACGATAATCCCTTATCAAACTCTCAAGCATAACTCAAACCACTTACTGTAGGACTGTCAGAAAAGCAACTAAATATACTATCTATAAGAGCACTCGATTTCGAATCATAATAAAGACATAGACTCACGAACTGGCTCGACGTCATCAACTGTAAATAAAGAATATGAGCGTAAGATAACCAATTGGAAAGTTGAATGTCACTTCTAAAATTGGTTGAGATTTATTTCTAGAACTGCTTGGCGCTTTACTCAGAGAAAAAACATTTTTCCTGTAATGACAAGTGATCTTCTCTATTACTAACAATTGTGTTTGTTCGATGCGATGTGCGACTATGCGATGAACATCATTCCATTATTATTTGCGAAGAGATTCCGCCGGAGCGAAAGGCAATCGAAAGACTAGCCACTGCCCCATAATCAGGCCGTTTTCATGAACACGTATCTTGCACTCCAGCCTGCGTCTCTCGCTTAGCGCAGTTTCATATGGTACTGATACGGTAGCTCTGTCAGAACAATCGCTTTAGTACTGAGTTCATACAGTATTATTATCTTTTTCTTCTATGTTTATCAACTCTTTTCATTAATTATTTTCACCATTCTCCTTTTTGGCAATCTTTCACGTTTCACACTTTCGTTCCGTTATTACACACTGTGTAATAAATATTTGATTTGATTTGATATGCGGGGGCTCACTGTAGATCTCACTTTGTGCTGTGTAAGAGGACATCATTACAATTCGTGCACACCCTTGCTATAATCTCAGTTGATATAGTGGTTGACGTTCGCCTTCCCAAGCTTTCGGACCGGTTCGAGTCTCACACGAGGCGTTCCGACAACTCCCAGCCAATTGGCCAGCCACTTTTGTAGTGGCCTCGATAAGAGAGTGTGCAGGTGGCAGAGACGCGGATGTCTGCGACGTCAGCAACCTCAATGCTCTTGCTTTTAGCTGGCAAGTCGTGGAAAATTGGCGCCAATGAGTGATCGCGCACAACAGTGATCTAAATATTCCTAGTTGTTTTAATGTTCACCACGAACGTACTTCTATTCATTTGAGAACAGGTCGAAAGGAAATAAAAAGAAACTCATGAGTTACTTACAGTCGCCTGGAACGGTTGGAATACACGCGTTAGCGACGGCCACTAGTGCGATACACAACAAACAAGACATAATCCTGAAATAGATTGTTTGCGTACGTGAACTTCTAGTAAAAATTTTAGAGTATCGACACTCTGATCACACCTCTAAATGATATTTACTACTTTCCTACTGGGTTTGAACATACCAGCTGTCCGAAATTCTCAGCCAAACTAATTCATAAGCTAGGTAATAAAGTGGTTTAAACACACCGACAAATTATAAAAGGACACACTCTCGAGAGTTTTCAAATGAGCTGAATTGTTGTAGGTCATAATGTTTAGGAGGCGTGGCGTTTTAGAGGTCACAAGAACTATGGGGCCGGTTATAGTCTTTTTCATCCCCATTGAGACTCCTACACTATGAGCAGGGAGTTTTCATTACGTGTTTTTTTTTTCGGAATTGAGGGTCTAAAAACTCTCCGAAGTTGTCTTGATTCGGAAAAGAATGAGCGATTCCGAGTAAGATACAACAAAAAAACCCGGTTTCATTTTATCAAACTAGGTTTTTCCGAAAAAAAAGGCATTTGAACTTCATTAACAACCACAGTGTTATAGTTCGTTTCACCAATCGATGACCTTCTACAGTAATCCGTCACATATTTAGAAGGCTTTTTCTTATGAATAAATCATTATTTTGGTTTCAAACTTCCATAGATTGCAGTAGCATAGATAGAAAACACAATAGCGGAAATTGAAGTCATTCCAAACAATTCAAACTACGAAACGTATGATCTAGAAGTTCGCGAAGATTACTGTAGGGGGTTATAAGTGCGTGGAACAGACTATACTATCGTGGGGTTATCAAGGAGCAATATTTCAGACAGCTGAAGTTTATCAGAAACTTAGCTTGAGAGTGAACAAATGGCACAATCTTCTAACCACTTGTACAAAATATCTTTCAAATATGTTTTTTTATTATCTACCTCGTATTCGCCAAACAATCGTTCTCTCGGTCTATGACAGTCGATGATTTTTTGTAGCCAGCAACTTATAATCTGAAAGCTATAAATCATTCTTTCATGCTCTGTCGACAAGTATCTTTATCATTACCTTGATTGATTCTATCTGATTGTTACAGTAAGTCGAAAGTGTATTCTGGTGATCTCAATAGAATGATAAAACGCCTTCTGCGAACGAACACCGAAAGAGAAAAGGAAACAGAGTGCAAAAAGGAACCCGCTGTCAACGTATTTGATCACATTCAACTGTTGCATTATACCCATCGTTGAAATGACGCTTTCATAACAAGCAGTAACCAAGTTTATAAGAAAACTGCTCAAACATGACTTGCTATCAAATTTTTCGATTGCTGTTTGGTGCGCTGCTCTTTTAACTGAAAAATTGTGAATGAGTGTTTTTTCATATTTGTTTTGCATGCATCGATCTCGATTTTTTGAAGAGCACTTGTTGCAGTGAGGGTGTGCATCTTTCATTAGTCCGTTTATGGTTTTTTTTCGAAGAGAAGATTGGAAGAGACAGGAGAGAAGATTGGAAGAGATCTCTCACGTTTTGGCAACATTTGTCATGCTCTCAATTGTTTTCCTTCATAAAAATCGTCGTACTACTTTTCAGTGTGTTTTTTGTTTGTCGACTGTATCGCTCGATGTTGCGGGATATTTCTCTCAACGAAGACAAAGATCATTCCTGTCTCGGTACATCGAAAAGTCACGCACGAGCGTTTTTCCTCTGACCCGTTTCTCATTTGATGTGGAAAAAAGCAGTATCTTTGTGTAGGGACAGGCTTTATACCAATATCCAGAGTTTTAGAACTTAATTGAATAGAAAACGAACATTTTCCGGGCTGTTTGTTCCACAACTGTGTCTGCATCTTCCTGGAATACACGGCCGAGTAAGCTTAGAAAAATAATAAGTTCGAGGAGATGTACGCCACGAAAGGCTCCAGTAACTCCCTTTCTCACTTCTCAGGTTCACCAGAATTTCTAGGTGGAATACCAGGGATACCGACATATTGATGCAATACTTGTTATTACAGGCGAAAACAGGAATTACCTGCCTATATTGGAGAAAGTATGACTCATCGCTAATGAAGTTTTAACTGGTGACATCCTGGCTTCATTGTTTCACATTTGAGACGAAAGTTGCCGATAAACTAGTTCAACGCTCAGACATTATCATGAGAGAGATGGCCTTTGTATTACACGAATCCATGTGAGAGTAATAACACTAATATACAGTAACCTGACGTTACAAAGGATGACTCTGTTCCCTTTCAAAAAGCGTGTGGAAATGAAATCATTGCGTTATAAGGATTGAATAAGTAGTGTAAAACTGTTTACTTAGCATCAGTAGAAAAGTGCCATGGTCACCTTCTTGCGGTCTTACAAGTCGCAGCCAATTGCCCGGTCACTTTTGTAGCGTCTTCGACAAGAGAGTATGCAAGAGAGATTGACGCAGATTGTCTAAGCTTGCCTGCAACCTCATGGATCACCATGCTCTAATCGTTTTTGGTACTGTCCAATTCTTCTTTGTAGTCTTTGAGAAACTAAAAAAGTGCAAAAAACGAAGTTCATGTTTTGTTTCTCGCTAGTACATTATGCTTTCAGTGTTTTCCCATATCATTCAAAGATTTGTTCGAAGATAAATGCATAAATGGCCTTGCGTCCCAATGCGAATATACCCCAGTATATCGCGGTAGCACAACATTTTTTATAGCTTTTCCAAGAAATAGCATTATATTTGTTTTACATTCATGTAAGCGGTCACTGGGTCCATGCGATCTAAGAAAAACACTGAAGTTGTTCTTGTCACATAATGTTTGTGGCCGAAATCAGCCATTTTGAATTGACACTTAAAAACTTCGAATTCGAAAGGACTGTTCAACTTTTTTTTGGCAATAGATACAGTTTGCTAAGCATACTTGGGCTTTGAGCCTACAAAACACGACCACTGGGTGACAAAAACTGCTTATCCTTCTCGTTCGGTGTATCGTGTACGCTGATTTTTCTCTCGACTAAGATAGAAATCCCTTTCGAAATACATCGAACAACAGGCACCTTCCGCCAGCTTTTTTTGTACATCCGTTCCTGCCCCATTTTTTCGCACAAAGATAAGATATTTTCAAATACACAACGTTCAACACAGACAGCGAACATCTGTTTGGAAACATAAAAGCCACCTAGGACCTAGGAGGTGAGAGATTTGACGACCGTTATATAGGCTAGGTTGCGTTAAAAGCTCAAATCTTCACAAATAAAATATCAATTCTGGTTCTAATACGATATAATTTGTATATAATTCAAAACTGGAGACAAATCGCTCAATGCAACGAAACAATGGAGTGAACCCGGAAAATATTAAGATGACTGAGGCAGATTTTTATCTTTTCACTATCAGGTTTTCACTATCAGGAACCTTACAAACAGAAGACACGTGATTACTGAGAGCACAATTTGCTTTCTCTCTTTTTCCTTACCCAAGAGCAGACAAATCAATGGTTTCACCCAGTTTCACCTTTCACCCATTTTCGTTTTCTTAATTTTCTCGAATAATTTCCTGAAATATATTTTGAAGATGATATTTGAGGAAATTATTCGCGTCCTCCAAATATATTTTTGAAACATTTCAACTTAACAATGCATGTTTGCATTCCGCAAACTTCAGAAAAAAGAATGATCCTCACGTGGCCGACTATTGTACTGTGGCTGCAAGGTGTATTCTCACTCCCTCTTTACATTCTCATTATTCTGATTATAGTGATCAAATCCAAATCGGTCTCAGTCTATCGGTCGCCGTTCTACATGCTCACTTTGTCCCAGGTTAGTTGTGTCCTCATACATATAAAAGCCTTCATTTAAAACATGTGAATGTACGTACTTCGGCCAACTTCTAACGCCTTCGCTATGCGAAAACAGTCCGCAACAAATAGAGAACTTTCTGCCGTCATTTGGAATTCAAACTTCTTCTATGTTCGCGGGGTATTGCCGATATCTTGGCGATGATCAGCTTCTTCCTCGTCATTTCTCTCAAGAACGCCAGAGTTTTCGACGATTTCTACTGGGCTAACACGAACTCGTTCTGGGTGGCGGCCTGGAGCTACAACAACGTTTACTTTTTCCTCTTCCTGAGATGCTTTGGAATCATGCTGATTTCCGTGCAGAGATACGTGACAATATGCCTCTATTCAACGAAGGTGTCAACCAGGTAGGTTCGGTGTACTATGAAAAGCTAGTTTTTGTTAGTTGTTTTTGATCTACGACTGTAGTTAGAGTAGTTGCAAATTGTGCTCTCAGTAATCTGTTTGTAAGGTTCCTGATACTGAAAACCTGATAGTGAAAAGATAAAAATCTGCCTCAGTCATCTTAATATTTTCCGGGTTCACTCCATTGTTTCGTTGCATTGAGCGATTTGTCTCCAGTCTTGAATTATATACAAATTATATCGTACTTTGATGTTTACGGTTTCCGATACCATGTCTAACGCCACAGTCTCCGCTACAATAATTTAACTTAGGAGCTCATTATCATTCGTTCTATTTCAAGTTCTGAAAATAGGTTTTCATGTATTTTGTTTTGTTATAGTCCATTCATCACGTACGTAATCTTGGTTTAATTGTTTTTGATGTAATTATACATGGATAATGAATTATTATTAGTATTCTATTTCTCGTTCTCTCAAATAGGAGGTAACTAGGCGCTCTTGTTATTAGAGCAGGTGACCGGCAAGTTTTGGAATCGAGAACTTGTGTGCGTACACAGCGAAAAGTGAGATATACAGTACCCTTCCGCCTTTCCGTTGGCGACGACTATATGTCGATGAAAAATGACAGAAGAATTGGCACCAAGCACAACCTCACAGATACTTTTCACGTGCTTGTCTTCATCACAGTGTTTCTAGTGGGTGCATCCGATGTCGCATTCTTTTTCTCAGTTTTCTGACTCTCCGGAAAATAGGGGAAAACAAGGACCGTTTCTCGCCGGAAACATTCGAACAACATCGACAATTTACGTGGATGTTGGTCTGTCAGGTGGGTTCAGGGAAGGACACAGCAGAGAACGGGGATACAGTATGATTCTGCCGACAAGTTGCCAACGACTATAGAACGAATGCGTACTTTTTCGAGAGCGGACATGTTAATTTCCCAGATGGTGCTGATACGAATCCACACGTCGATAATGTAGCAAATATGTATTTAAGTGTGTAAACATGGTGTAAATTCGAATGTTGGTAATTTTTGGCATTCATCCAACTCCAACTAGCTACTTTCTCATCTATTTCTTTTCAAATTTGTTTCCAGAACCTATACCCCGTATTTGCCGGTTCGATCCCGGTGTTGTTCATGGTTTTATCTGTGTTTTTCGACTGGACAGCGGTTATCGAACCCAGTTGGCCGGAGGGGTTCATTCTAGATCCGTCGTCATTTATCCCATTATAAGCACACTTTTGGGGTGAGTTTATAGGCCGTGTGCGAGAGTATCCCAAATATCCGATTGAAACCTGCGAAACCACAAACACAAAGGTCACTCACTCCAGTTTTAGCACTGTCGGCATGATTTTGGAAAAGAAATACAGTAAAACTTTGCTATTTCATACGTTTGCAAAAGTATCCCTCAGCTTGAAAACTGCGAAACACATGCTATTTTTCTCGGAAATTTCACCTAGGTTCGTCGTTATTTATCCCATTATAAGCACACTTTTGGGGTGAGTTTGGAATTCCAAAATACTTCAGGAAAACGGAATAGGATCGGATGTTACGTGTACTGAAAATGCCGTCTGATAAATGTTCAAGTAATTGTTGTGAAGTTTGGAGAAGATGTTGGGAAAAACGAAGTTTCAGCAGAATATAACAATTGAATCGAAATAATAGAGTTTGAGCGTTCAGAAGAACAAGTTGTTGAGTTTCGGAAAAAAACCGAGTACACAAAAAACCAGGATAAAGTAAACAAATTTCTACTATCGACTTTTCAGCCTCTATGTCGTGAAGCCGCATCGAGATTTTGTTGTCGACGAAATTCGTCACATTTTTCGCTGCAACGGGAAACTTCGAACTTGTTGTTTTTTGTTATAGAATATACATTAACTTATCAGGCTCATTTGTGGTATAAAAACCTTATTAAAAAAAACAATTACTTTTCAGAAACGCGTGTCAACCGTGTCGATGACACCATTCTATGGAAACTGACTTTGAACGACACAAACATTGATACTTTTGTAGCCTATAAGGTATGATTGCAAACTAATTGTTTCAGTCTAACTTGATGTTTTTTAGCGTTTGTTAGGTAGTTTTGCTAGAAAAAAAGCTAATCTTCGCAATTAAAATCAAATCTTTCCAAATCACTTGATCACTCATTCTGTTCACCAAGTGGACATGCATACATTTTTGTGAATAAAGTTTTTCACCATTACTTTCCATCAACAAAACCACGAGAATCACAATTATTTATTACAAACTATGCTACAATCTACTCTACACCGGGACACAATTTGTACAATGAAAGTATGAAACCGTAAAAGAGAAAAAAGACCAATGAGAATGATGCATATTGATTTATCGATTACTTGGGTCCGAGCATATCTTCGGGGCGAACCCATTGTTTGAACTGTTCTTCCGTCAGAAGACCCAGTCTGAGGGCCTCTTCCTTCAGAGTTGTTCCGTTCTTATGGGCCGTCTGAAACATTTTAAAACTAAATAAACAGATACAAAATAGAGTTTGATTTCCTTCCCCTACCCCACTGAGAATGGCTCAGCAGGAAGGTGTTTTGGTTAAAGTGGTTACGTCTGGGGAAGTGGTCCAACGTACCTATTTGCGGTTCTCTCATTATCCTTCTTATTAGACCAAATTTGACCTACAACTTTCTGTTTTATTTGAATCGAGTTTAGAATTTCGAGGCCAATTTTAACAATACGAAAGTACCAAAAATGACATTTAGGGTAGAATCTGGAAAAAAACAATCGGAATTTAGTTACGAAGTTACGTAACTGCCAACAGAAATAAATAAAACGAGAAGTTATCTGAGTACTGCACAAAGCACGTTCAAAATCACCTGTTTGCGAAAACCTTAACACGTCTCTATAATATGGCGAACCATCGTATGTTGGTAGGTCAAATACAGAAGGAATATAATCTCTGACCTTGGCGATCTTGGCTGCGTTGTCGTATCCAATGTGGGGGTTCAGGGCAGTTACCAACATCAACGACTCTTGCAGAATCTAAAATACACAAATGTTAGACGGAGAATGAAAGACAAAAACATCAATCATAGACGTATGTCTAATACTTCGAAAAATTTCTTTTACAATGTTACAGTCACTAAAAACTGCGGAAAAATCGCAAAATTTTTGAAAATTGCAGAACCAAAACTCAAATATGCCGTCCAAACTCGTAAAGAACCGATGACAAATGGAAACTAAGGAAGGTTGTCCAACTTCGAGGCAAACTTTTTTTTTCAAAATAAACAAAAACCGTCTACCAACCTTGGCAATGTTGTCCTTGTTAGCCTCGATTCCGTCCACGCAATTGACGGCGAAAGAAACGGCAGAATCGGCCAGCAGTCTGGAAATATCGGTAGACTACCAACTACAACCAATCGCGGGGCTCTGCGTGAGTTTCCTTGGATTGGCCATTGCTGAATCATTCTATAAGAGGCTGAATTCTACGCAACACAAGTCATTTAGTCAAAAATACCAAACCAAAGCAAACTGGGAAAATACGCGTTTCATTGCAAGCCTTATTGATTTTGCTCTGACAAGAATGGTTTAATAAAGAAAATTTCCCGAGAAAAATCAATATAAATCGATATTGTATACCTGGTGGACTGGAGAACATTGCGGACCATGAGGGGCTTGAAGACGTTCAACTCAAAGTGACCATTGGAACCACCGACAGTCACGGCTACCTGCAATGGAAAGAGATACAGAGAGGGAGAGAGGAGAGAGAGAGAAAGAGAGAGAGAGAAAGAGAGAGAGAAAGAGAGAGAGAGAATGAAGAGAGGTGAAGAGATAGAGAGCAAGACAAAGACGAGAGAGATAGAGCAAGGGAGATATACATATAGATAGATAGAGATAATCCCAGACAGTGAGGGAGGGAGAGAGAGAGAGAAACAGAGAGAGAGAGAGAGAGAGACTATTCCCTCACCTGATTTCCAAAGACCTGAGCGGCGACCATGGTTATGGCCTCGCACTGGGTCGGATTGACCTTGCCGGGCATAATCGAACTTCCCGGCTCGTTCTCGGGCAGGGACAGCTCCCCGAGGCCACATCTACACAGAATATTATAAAGAAACAGGTGGGTGGCAACAATGTTTAATTTGAAGGCGAACATTACCGCCGGGTTGACAAGTTTGGACTCTAAATAGTGATTCTAGCATGACGATTAGAGATTAAGTAGCAACGTCCGATTGAAAATAAAGCCAACTTTCCAGCTCCCATCCCATATTAGAGAGATAGGGGGTCATTTTCAATACGTGAACCCCACAACTACAAACTACAACCAACCTGGGTCCGGATCCGAGGAATCTAATGTCGTTGCCAATCTTCATGAAAGAGACGGCCAGAACATTCAGGGCTCCGTGCACCTGGAAATACAAGGTATAAGCAAAGTGATCATACACTCACAACAGTCTGTACTCCCTCTGAAAAAAACCGGGACCCCCCTCGCACCGCATTAAAAACACATAAAATGAAGATTTCAATGAAATTTAAAAATTAGAAACTACTGGGACCCCCTTTTTTCCGGCAAGAAGGTCCGGGACCCACCGGCTAATGCGAGCGATTGTGAGTGTATGAAAGCAATGCGATACACCTACATTCCACCACTACAAAAGGTACGTGTAAACCACCCGTGAAGAACACTCTACATAAAACTTGTATCCTTGTACGTCAAACTAAATGCGAAACCGAAAAACCTTTGGATAAAATATCTCGCTGCACAAAGCCGATAAACTAACCTCAACGAGGGCGTCGTGGGCGGCCAGAGCCTCGAACTTGTTGGGGGCAGTCACGAAGGGAAGGCCAGTGATCTCGGACACCTTACTGAAAAAGAGACAATATTACATTTACAATTATAGTATAGTATGGCTCATCAAAACGTTGGATCCAGAAGAAGAATGTCATTTGTCTAAACTCCCGCACTACCGGCCAAATTCTTACAACCATGCCAACTGAAATTGGACATAGAAGGCTCGAGAATTTCTGTGCAAACTTTGAACGTATCTAAGCAGAAAAATCAGCCACTTTTTGGGAAGTATGAGTATTACCACAAAACCGCAGAACATTCGCACAACTCAACAGTCGCAATTTCCTGGTATACTGACCTCGACCACAATGAGCACATAATAATGTGACAGATAATATATAATATAGTCAATATAAACATTTTGTGTATGCTTTCAATAATATAACAACTCACGCGGCCACCTTCTCTGCGAAGCCGATTCTCGTGTTGAGTCCGGTGCCGACAGCCGTTCCCCCTGCTGCCAGCTGGTACAAATGGGGCAGGGTGGCCTCGATGCGGGCCAGACCGTTGTCCAACTGAAATGATATAGGTTTCATCGGACCGTTGCAGACCGCGTACGGTCAATTTGGCAGAGGGCGGGATTTGGCGAGCGGCCAGCTCATCTGCGTATCTTTGATCTACACACTCTCTCGATCTCTTCACGATTTTCACTTAAGTTACTGATGTTTTATTGACCTTAGCACTCCTTCGTTCCACAGAACGAAGGTTTCGTGGATTGAATATTCAGCGTAACAAGTAGTGGTATGAGCTAAGTTAGGGTATTGTTACTGTTCAGTGTGACGTGAAAAGTTTACTTTGCGATTTTCACTTAAGTTACTGACGTTTTATTGACCTTAGCACTCCTTCGTTCCACAGAACGAAGGTTTCGTGGATTGAATATTCAGCGTAACAAGTAGTGGTATGAGCTAAGTTAGGGTATTGTTACTGTTCAGTGTGACGTGAAAAGTTTACTTTGCGATTTTCACTTAAGTTACTGACGTTTTATTGACCTTTGCACTCCTTCGTTCCACAGAACGAAGGTTTTGTAAATTGAATTTTCAGCGTAATAAGTAGTGGTATGAGCTAAGTTAGGGTATTGTTACTGTTCAGTGTGACGTGAAAAGTTTACTTTGCGATTTTCACTTAAGTTACTGACGTTTTATTGACCTTTGCACTCCTTCGTTCCACAGAACGAAGGTTTTGTAAATTGAATTTTCAGCGTAATAAGTAGTGGTATGAGCTAAGTTAGGGTATTGTTACTGTTCAGTGTGACGTGAAAAGTTTACTTTGCGATTTTCACTTAAGTTACTGACGTTTTATTGACCTTTGCACTCCTTCGTTCCACAGAACGAAGGTTTTGTAAATTGAATTTTCAGCGTAATAAGTAGTGGTATGAGCTAAGTTAGGGTATTGTTACTGTTCAGTGTGACGTGAAAAGTTTACTTTGCGATTTTCACTTAAGTTACTGACGTTTTATTGACCTTTGCACTCCTTCGTTCCACAGAACGAAGGTTTTGTAAATTGAATTTTCAGCGTAATAAGTAGTGGTATGAGCTAAGTTAGGGTATTGTTACTGTTCAGTGTGACGTGAAAAGTTTACTTTGCGATTTTCACTTAAGTTACTGACGTTTTATTGACCTTTGCACTCCTTCGTTCCACAGAACGAAGAACAGGTCAAGATCTCATACCAGTTCTGACGTTTTGATGATTCATTCAGGAACGCATAAAACAAGGGTGTTTCGAGGTTTGCGAATTCGGTACACCTGTTTTATAGTTCAACTCAGACAACTCTCCAAAGCAACTTTTATCTTGTTATTTACGTTATCTCAATTATTAGGCACTCTGCAACAGACGTTTTTCCAAAGTGTAAAAAGCACTCAACCCTACGAGTCACGGCAAATTCTTTATTCAACCAGGTATTTCGTTACCTCTAGCAGCTAACCATTAACCGGGTTACCTGGTTAAAGGGACCGTTTCTCTTTAATTTGGAGGTTCGAGCTGATTAGTCGATATTGTTCACATTAAAAAACCAAAATCATTCATATAGGTGTCAACTTCCTGTCTTGCTCCGTGTTCTCAAAAATGTGGCGAGACCACGCGCACGTACATACACCGCCAAGTTCACCTACGTACAAAATTTTCAAAATGTCCATGAAGTTAAGAAACCATATTCAAAACATGGCCAAAATTACCAATATGAAATCTGTGAACAAAGATTTCTAAATATCATGAAAACTACAACGCAGTGATAGATTAAAGATTGCTGCACTACAGTGACCCAAATCCTGTTGGCTTCTATTTTGCTTCGTAATAGTGTGGTTTTTTGAACGTTCCGTACGTAAGGTATGAACTTTCATCTCAAAACAGAATAAATTACTATTTTAACTTTTCGAAAATTACCTACATTGCACATTATAGAGGCACGGTCCCTTTAACCCTTTTGTAACCACTTGGTAACCCCGAGTTTCCTTCAAAACACATTGTTAAAAAGGGTTACAAAGTGATAAACGAAAGAGTTAACCCGGTTAACGGTTACTGGTTAACTGAGAGGATTAACGAAATACCGGGTTTCTTGTGGAATTGGCCAGTCACCGCCCTATGTCAGCCAACAATCTAATAATTAGCAACCAGTATGCGCCATACTTATTATAATATAAGGTGGTCCGTTTGTGTACTGGCTCATAAAACTGACTATAACGCTGTTTTTAGTTCTGTTTACTGTATCCCTGTGTGGTAAGTTGGAAAACTCAACGTTAAGTAGTTTCTGCTGTGTTTTTTGGAACTAACCAGACTATAACACACTTGAATATTTACTATTTGGTAAACTAAAAGTTAGGATATCCGGGATATATAAAGTTGGGATAATCATAATGGGATGTACGACGTAAAAAGCTCACCTCAATATTTTCACGTGAATTGTTGGCCTCTCATTGACTGTGACTTCCGATATTTCCGTTCTATATATAACGTACACAAACGTGTTCCGGAAAATGTGTTCTTTTTATTTGTTCTGTTTTATTTGTTCTATTCAGAAGCGGCAGAGTAAGAGTTGAGCCACGCAACGTTCAGTCTCTCCTCCTACCACTTCCTTATATTGGTCATTCTGTTTTCTATTGCATTGCAATTACTTGGTTTTTTCGCTACTTACCGCTTCTTTACAAGAAAAATTATGGCTGTCAGTCAGAAAACCGACCATATTGGCAAAAATGTGTCGGACTATTTCAACAATACCAAGGGCTAGGTCAGTGATTGTGTTTTCTCTCAAGACTAATTCTGTTGTGTTTGTGGATGGTTATTGAACCAGTATTTGAATGAAAGAATGATCAAAATGCGTACTACACACAAAGCAAAAGAATACAATACACTTCAAACTTACGTTTACGAAGAAAACCGTAATAATAGGCATGCCCAACGTATGACCACAGAATACTATATACCTCATTTTCTGCTATGTATGAAAAGAACTTCTCTAAATTGACAGAGATTGGCATCCCTATCATTCTTGTCTGCACTGAGAAAAAGGTACTTGTTGCCACATTCATATGAATGCCGACAGTATACTGTATAACCTAATCATAGTCAAATCTATTTGAATGTTCACAGTATACGGTACACCTGAACTCTGATGTGTACAAAAGTCTTCACTATACAGTGTACCTTTATTCAGCTGTGAATAAATGAAAAATCAAAAGAAGCAGTTCACCATTTATTTGAAAAAAAAAACACTAAAAAAATTGAACTTATAGTCAAGTCCATCTGAATGTCTACAGTATACTGTAGGCATAAATTCTGCTGTGTATAAACGTCTTCACTATACGGTGTACCTTCGTTAAGCTGTGAATGAATGAACAATCAGAATATAAAAGAAAACAGTTCACCATTTGTTTTGTTCACACTAAAAAGACCGAACTTATAGTCAAATCCATTTGAATGTCTACAGTATACTGTATACCTAAATTGTGCTGTGTACATATACAAAAAAGAAAATTGACACGGAGAAGTACATCCATTAGCTCTGTTCCAACTAGAGAAAACAGGAGATATAGTCAAATCTATATGCACATCGTATACAGTATACTGTATCCCTAAATTCTGATACCGTATCCCTAAATTCTGCTGTGTGAAAATATGTATTATTTTCCACCATCCCCGCTCACTTTTCTGCTCTCTGTTTGACGACTGCACAAAGCATTCACGATTTCAGAACTTCTTCCTTGTTTGTCGAGTTCTAAAGTTTCATATTCACTATTTTTTTAGATAAATTGAAAAATAGATTGTGGTCGAAAGTACGACTAAAACACTTGTATTTATCATTAGAAACGACCCATACTTCGTTTAAACCAAATCCACAACTTTCTAATATTTACACTCGTTATGGTACGCAAATCCATTTTTTTAATTGGACCGCTCAAATCTCGACCAACATTTCGTTCTCAGGAACGAAGCTTCGTTCTGTGGAACGAATCCACATCCCAGGGTAGTACGCAGAACAAATTATGCGATTTGTTCATTAGTTATGACCGCCAAACTTCTTGAAACTATATAAGATCGTATTTAAACGCAACAATTTTCTTCTCAAACCTTTTGATTGACTCTGAGCGAATATATGTATTTTAGAGGCACGCTGGCCTAATTACCTGCCAATTATCGCCCCAACGGGCTGAACATCAAACCAATCGAGTTGAGTGGGCGACGATTCAGCTAAAACACTTCGGGCTTATGTCTCGTATAAAAAACTGTATGAGTAAGCTTAGAAAAATAATAAGTTCGAGGAGATGTACGCCACGAAAGGCTCCAGTAACTCCCTTTTTCACTTCTCAGGTTCACCAGAATTTTTAGGTGGAGTGCCAGGGATACCGACATATTGATGCAATACTTGTTATTACAGGCGAAAACAGGAATTACCTGCCTATATTGGAGAAAGTATGACTCATCGCTAATGAAGTTTTAACTGGTGACATCCTGGCTTCATTGTTTCACATTTGAGACGAAAGTTGCCGATAAACTAGTTCAACGCTCAGACATTATCATGACCTTTGACCTTTTTGAGAGATGGCCTTTGTATTACACGAATCCATGTGAGAACACTAATATACAGTAACCTGACGTTACAAAGGATGACTCTGTTCCCTTTCAAAAAGCGTGTGGAAATGAAATCATTGTGTTATAAGGATTGAATAAGTAGTGTAAAACTGTTTACTTAGCATCAGTAGAAAAGTGCCATGGTCACCTTCTTGCGGTCTTACTCCAACAAGTCGCAGCCAATTGCCCGGTCACTTTTGTAGCGTCTTCGACAAGAGAGTATGCAAGAGAGATTGACGCAGATTGTCTAAGCTTGTCTGAACCTCATGGATCACCATGCTCTAATCGTTTTTGGTACTGTCCAATTCTTCTTTGTAGTCTTTGAGAAACTAAAAAAGTGCAAAAAACGAAGTTCATGTTTTGTTTCTCGCTAGTACATTATGCTTTCAGTTTTTTTTCCCATATCATTCAAAGATTTGTTCGAAGATAAATGCATAAATGGCCTTGCGTCCCAATGCGAATATACCCCAGTATATCGCGGTAGCACAACATTTTTTATATCTTTTCCAAGAAATAGCATTATATTTGTTTTACATTCATGTAAGCGGTCACTGGGTCCATGCGATCTAAGCAAAACACTGAAGTTGTTCTTGTCACATCATGTTTGTGGCCGAAATCAGCCATTTTGAATTGTCACTTAAAAACTTCGAATTCGAAAGGACTGTTCAACTTTTTTTGGCAATAGATACAGTTTGCTAAGCATACTTGGGCTTTGAGCCTACAAAACACGACCACTGGGTGACAAAAACTGCTTATCCTTCTCGTTCGGTGTATCCGTGTACGCTGATTTTTCTATCGACTAAGATAGCAATCCCTTTCGAAATACATCGAACAACAGGCACCTTCCACCAGCTTTTTTTGTACATCCGTTCCTGCCCCATTTTTTTTCGCACAAAGATAAGATATTTTCAAATACACAACGTTCAACACAGACAGCGAACATCTGTTTGGAAACACAAAAGCCACCTAAGACCAAAGCGGTGAGAGATTTGACGACCGTTATATAGGCTAGGTTGCGTTAAAAGCTCAAATCTTCACAAATAAAATATCAATTCTGGTTCTAATACGATATAATTTGTATATAATTCAAAACTGGAGACAAATCGCTCAATGCAACGAAACAATGGAGTGAACCCGGAAAATATTAAGATGACTGAGGCAGATTTTTATCTTTTCTTTTCACTATCAGGTTTTCACTATCATGAACCTTACTAACAGATACGTGATTACTGAGAGCACAATTTACTTTCTCTCTTTTTCCTTACCCAATAGCAGACAAATCAATGGTTTCACCCAGTTTCACCTTTCACCCAGTTTCGTTTTCTTAATTTTCTCGAATAATTTCCTAAAATATATTTTGAAGATGATATTTGAGGAAATTATTCGCGTCCTCCAAATATATTTTTGAAACATTTCAACTTAACAATGCATGTTTGCATTCCGCAAACTTCAGAAAAAAGAATGATCCTCACGTGGCCGACTATTGTACTGTGGCTGCAAGGTGTATTCTCACTCCCTCTTTACATTCTCATTCTTCTGACAATAGTGATCAAATCGAAATCGGTCTCAGTCTATCGGTCGCCGTTCTACATGCTCACTTTGTCCCAGGTTAGTTGTGTCCTCATACATATAAAAGCTTTCATTTAAAACATTTGAATGTACGTACTTCGGCCAACTTCTAACGCCTTCGCTATGCGAAAACAGTCCGCAACAAATAGAGAACTTTCTGCCGTCATTTGGAATTCAAACTTCTTTTATGTTCGCAGGTATTGCCGATATCTTGGCGATGATCAGCTTCTTCCTCGTCATTTCTCTCAAGAAGGCCAGAGTTTTCGACGATTTCTACTGGGCTAACACGAACTCGTACTGGGTGGCGGCCTGGAGCTACAACAACATTTACTTTTTCCTCTTCCTGAGATGCTTTGGAATCATGCTGATTTCCGTGCAGAGATACGTGACAATATGCCTCTATTCAACGAAGGTCAACCAGGTAGGTTCGGTGTACTATGAAAAGCTAGTTTTTGTTAGTTGTTTTTGATCTACGACTGTAGTTACAGTAGCTGCAAATTGTGCTCTCAGTAATCACGTGTCTGTTTGTAAGGTTCCTGATAGTGAAAACCAGATAGTGAAAAGATAAAAATCTGCCTCAGTCATCTTAATATTTTCCGGGTTCACTCCATTGTTTCGTTGCATTGAGCGATTTGTCTCCAGTCTTGAATTATATACAAATTATATCGTACTTTGATGTTTACGGTTTCCGATACCATGTCTAACGCCACAGTCTCCGCTACAATAGTTTAACTTAGGAGCTCATTATCATTCGTTCTATTTCAAGTTCTGAAAATAGGTTTTCATGTATTTTGTTTTGTTATAGTCCATTCATCACGTACGTAATCTTGGTTTAATTGTTTTTGATGTAATTCTACATGGATAATGAATTATTATTAGTATTCTATTTCTCGTTCTCAAACAGGAGGTAACTAGGCGCTCTTGCTATTAGAGCAGGTGACCGGCAAGTTTTGGAATCGAGAACTTGTGTGCGTACACAGCGAAAAGTGAGATATACAGTACCCTTCCGCTTTTCCGTTGGCGACGACTATATGTCGATGAAAAATGACAGAAGAATTGGCACCAAGCACAACCTCACAGATACTTTTCACGTGCTTTTTTCAGTCTTCATCACAGTGTTTCTAGTGGGTGCATCCGATGTCGCATTCTTTTCTCAGTTTTCTGACTCTCCGGAAAATAGGGGAAAACAAGGACCGTTTCTCGCCGGAAACATTCAAACAACATCGACAATTTACGTGGATGTTGGTCTGTCAGGTGGGTTCAGAGAAGGACACAGCAGAGAACGGGGATACAGTATGATTCTGCCGACAAGTTGCCAAGGACTATACAACGAATGCGTACTTTTTCGAGAGCGGACATGTTAATTTCCCAGATGGTGCTGATACGAATCCACCCGTCGATAATGTAGCAAATATGTATTTAAGTGTGTAAACATAATGTGTATTCATAATGTATAACTAGCTACTTTCTGATCTATTTCTTTTCAAATTTGTTTCCAGAACTTATACCCCGTATTTGCCGGTTCGATCCCGGTGTTGTTCATGGTTTTATCTGTGTTTTTCGACTGGACAGCGGTTATCGAACCCAGTTGGCCGGAGGGGTTCATTCTAGATCCGTCGTCATGTATCCCATTATAAGCACACTTTTGGGGTGAGTTTATAGGCCGTGTGCGAGAGTATCCCAAATATCCGATTGAAACCTGCGAAACCTCAAACACAAAGGTCATTTATTCCATTATTAGCACACTTTTGGGTGAGTATATGAGAGAAATACAGTAAAACTTTGCTGTTTTTTACGTTTGCAATAGTATCCCTCAGCTTGAAAACTGCGAAACACATGCTATTTTTCTCGGAAATTTCACCTAGGTTCGTCGTTATTTATCCCATTATAAGCACACTTTTGGGGTGAGTTTGGAATTCCAAAATACTTCAGGAAAACGGAATAGGATGGGATGTTACGTGTACTGAAAATGCCGTCTGATAAATGTTCAAGTAATTGTTGTGAAGTTTGGAGAAGATGCTGGGAAAAACGAAGTTTCAGCAGAATATAACAATTGCGTCGAAATAATAGAGTTTGAGCGTTCAGAAGAACAAGTTCTTTAGTTTCGGAAAAAAAACCGAGTACACAAAAAACCAGGATAAAGTAAACAAATTTCTACTATCGACTTTTCAGCCTCTATGTCGTGGTGAAGCCGCATCGAGATTTTGTTGTCGACAAAATTCTTCTCATTTTTCGCTGCAACGGGAAACTTCGAGCGGTGCGTGACAGGTTTGGCTATATTAGCCCGGTCATCAATTGTTTTCTCAGACTTGTTGTTTTTCGTTATAGAATATACATTTTACTTATCAGGCTCAGTGTTTAATTTGTGGTATAAAAAACCTTGTTAAAAGAAAACAATTACTTTTCAGAAACGCGTGTCCACCGTGTCGACGACCGTTGTGACCATTCTATGAAAACTGACTTTGAAGGACACAAACATTGACACTTTTGTAGCCTATAAGGTATGATTGCAAACTAATTGTTTCAGTCTAACTTGATTTTTTTTAGCGTTTGTTAGGTAGTTTTGCTAGAAAAAAAGCTAATCTTCGCAATTAAAATCAAATCTTTCCAAATCACTTGATCACTCATTCTGTTCACCAAGTGGACATGCATACATTTTTGTGAATAAAGTTTTTCACCATTACTTTCCATCAACAAAACCACGAGAATCACAATCATTTATTACAAACTATGCTACAATCTACTCTGAACCGGGACACAATTTGTACAATGAAAATATGAAACCGTAAAAGAGAAAAAAGACCAATGAGAATGATGCGTATTGATTTATCGATTACTTGGGTCCGAGCATATCTTCGGGGCGAACCCATTGTTTGAACTGTTCTTCCGTCAGAAGACCCAGTCTGAGGGCCTCTTCCTTCAGAGTTGTTCCGTTCTTATGGGCCGTCTGAAACATTTTAAAACTAAATAAACAGATACAAAATAGAGTTTGATTTCCTTCTCCTACCCCACTGAGAATGGCTCATCAGCAAGGTGTTTTGGTTAAAGTGGTTACGTCTGGGGAAGTGGTGTAACTTACCTATTTGCGGTTCTCTCATTATCCTTCTTTTTAGACCAAATTTGACCTACAACTTTCTGTTTTATTTGAATCGAGTTTAGAATTTCGAGGCCAATTTTAACAATACGAAAATACCAAAAATGACATTTAGGGTAGAATCTGGAAAAAAAACAATCGGAATTTAGTTATCTGAGCACTGCACAAAGCACGTTCAAAATCACCTGTTTGCGAAAACCTTAACACGTCTCTATAATATGGCGAACCATCGTATGTTGGTAGGTCAAATACAAAAGGAATATAATCTCTGACCTTGGCGATTTTGGCTGCGTTGTCGTATCCAATGTGGGGGTTCAGGGCTGTCACCAACATCAACGACTCTTGTAGAATCTAAAATACACAACTGTTAGGCGGAGAATGAAAGACAAAAACATGAATCATAGACGTATGTCTAATACTTCGAACAATTTTTTTACAATGTTACAGTCACTAAAAAACGCGGAAAAGCGCAAAATTTTTGAAAATTGCCGAACCAAAACTCAAATATGCCGTCCAAACTCGTAAAGAACCGATGACAAATTCAAACTAGGAAATGTTTTCGAAATTTTAAACAAATTGTTTTTTCATAATAAACAAAAACCGTCTACCAACCTTGGCAATGTTGTCCTTGTTAGCC
Source organism: Litoditis marina (assembly GCA_964036275.1). Taxonomy (NCBI): domain Eukaryota; kingdom Metazoa; phylum Nematoda; class Chromadorea; order Rhabditida; family Rhabditidae; genus Litoditis; species Litoditis marina. Next base: position 17,164,041 of record OZ038435.1, on the reverse strand, counting down.
TCGATTCCGTCCACGCAATTGACGGCGAAAGAAACGGCAGAATCGGCCAGCAGTCTGGAAATATCGGTAGACTACCAACTACAACCAATCGCGGGGCTCTGCGTGAGTTTCCTTGGATTGGCCATTGCTGAATCATTCTATAAGAGGCTGAATTCTACGCAACACAAGTCATTGAGTCAAAAATACCAAACCTAAGCAAACTGGGAAAATACGCGTTTCATTGCAAGCGTTATTGATTTTGCTCTGACAAGAATGGTTTGATAAAGAAAATTTCCCGAGAAAAATCAATATAAATCGATATTGTATACCTGGTGGACTGGAGAACATTGCGGACCATGAGGGGCTTGAAGACGTTCAACTCAAAGTGACCATTGGAACCACCAACAGTCACGGCTACCTGCAATGAAGAGAAATAAATATATATATATATATATATATATAGAGAGAGAGAGAGAGAGAGAGAGAGAGAGAGAATGAAGAGAGGGAAAGTAACAGAGAGAACACTGGAGTAGAGAGTGACGTAGGAAGATCACCTGAAAGAGAGTGGAAAAAAGAGGGAAATATGAAAAGCCTGAAAAAGAGAGAAATATGAAATGAGATAGAGAAAATGAGAGGTGACGAGATAGAGAGCAAGACAAAGACGAGAGAGAGAGAGCAAGGGAGAGATACATATAGATAGATAGAGATAATCCCAGACAGACAGAGAGAGAGAGAGAGAGAGAGAGAGAGAGAGAGAGAGAAAGAGAGCGAGGGAGAAAGAGATAGAGAGCAAGACAAAGACGAGAGAGATAGAGCAAGGGAGAGATAGATAGATAGAGATCATCTCATACAGTGAGGTAGAGAGAGAGAGAGAGAGAGAGAGAGAGAGAGAGAGAGAGAGAAAAAGAGCGAGGGAGAAAGAGATAGAGAGCAAGACAAAGACGAGAGAGATAGATAGATAGAGATCATCTCATACAGTGAGGTAGAGAGAGAGAAAGAAAGAAAGAAAGAAAGAAAGAAAGAGAGAGAGAGAGAGAGAGAGAGAGAGAGAGAGAGACTACTCCCTCACCTGATTTCCAAAGACCTGAGCGGCGACCATGGTGATGGCCTCGCATTGGGTCGGATTGACCTTGCCGGGCATAATCGAACTTCCCGGCTCGTTCTCGGGCAGGGACAGCTCCCCGAGGCCACATCTACACAGAATATTATGAAGAAACAGGTGGGTGGCAACAATGTTTAATTTGAAGGTGAACATTACCGCCGGGTTGACAAGTATAGACTCTAAATAGTGATTCTAGCATGACGATTAGAGATTAAGTACCAACGTCCGATTGACAATAAAGCCAACTTTCCAGCTCCCATCCCATATTAGAGAGATAGGGGGTCATTTTCAATACGTGAACCCCACAACTACAAACTACAACCAACCTGGGTCCGGATCCGAGGAATCTAATGTCGTTGCCAATCTTCATGAAAGAGACGGCCAGAACATTCAGGGCTCCGTGCACCTGGAAATACAAGACATAAGCGAAGTGATCATACACTCACAACAGTCTGTACTCACTCTGAAAAAAACCGGGACCCTCCTGACCATTTCGATCCGGGACCCCCCTCGCACCGCATTAAAAACACATAAAATGAAGATTTCAATGAAATTTAAAAATTAGAAACTACTGGGACCCCCTTTTTTCCGGCAAGAAGGTCCGGGACCCACCGGCTAATGCGAGCGATTGTGAGTGTATGAAAGCAATGCGATACACCTACATTCCACCACTACAAAAGGTACGTGTAAACACCCGTCAAGAACACTCTACATGAAACTTGTATCCTTGTACGTCAAACTAAATGCGAAACCGAAAAAACCTTTGGATAAAATATCTCGCTGCATAAAGCCGATAAACTGACCTCAACGAGAGCGTCGTGAGCGGCAAGAGCCTCGAACTTGTTGGGGGCAGTCACGAAGGGAAGGCCAGTGATCTCGGACACCTTACTGAAAAAGAGACAATATTACATTTACAATTATAGTATAGTATGGCTCATCAAAACGTTGGATCCAGAAGAAGAATGTCATTTGTCTAAACTCCCGCACTACCGGCCAAATTCTTACAACCATGCCAACTAAAATTGGACATAGAAGGCTCGAGAATTTCTGTGCAAACTTTGAACGTATCTAAGCAGAAGAATCAGCCACTTTTTGGGACCACTTTTTGGGAAGTATGAGTATTACCACAAAACCGCAGAACATTCGCACAACTCAACAGTCGCAATTTCCTGGTATACTGACCTCGACCACAATGAGCACATAATAATGTGACAGATAATATATAATATAGTCAATATAAACATTTTGTGTATGCTTTCAATAATATAACAACTCACGCGGCCACCTTCTCTGCGAAGCCGATTCTCGTGTTGAGTCCGGTGCCGACAGCCGTTCCCCCTGCTGCCAGCTGGTACAAATGGGCCAGGGTGGCCTCGATACGGGCCAGACCGTTGTCCAACTGAAATGATATAGGTTTCATCGGACCGTTGCAGACCGCGTACGGTCAATTTGGCAGAGGGCGGGATTTGGCGAGCGGCCAGCTCATCTGCGCATCTTTGATCTACACACTCTCTCGATCTCTTCACGATTTTCACTTAAGTTACTGACGTTTTATTGACCTTTGCACTCCTTCGTTCCACAGAACGAAGGTTTTGTAAATTGAATTTTCAGCGTAATAAGTAGTGGTATGAGCTAAGTTAGGGTATTGTTACTGTTCAGTGTGACGTGAAAAGTTTACTTTGCGATTTTCACTTAAGTTACTGACGTTTTATTGACCTTTGCACTCCTTCGTTCCACAGAACGAAGGTTTTGTAAATTGAATTTTCAGCGTAATAAGTAGTGGTATGAGCTAAGTTAGGGTATTGTTACTGTTCAGTGTGACGTGAAAAGTTTACTTTGCGATTTTCACTTAAGTTACTGACGTTTTATTGACCTTTGCACTCCTTCGTTCCACAGAACGAAGGTTTTGTAAATTGAATTTTCAGCGTAATAAGTAGTGGTATGAGCTAAGTTAGGGTATTGTTACTGTTCAGTGTGACGTGAAAAGTTTACTTTGCGATTTTCACTTAAGTTACTGACGTTTTATTGACCTTTGCACTCCTTCGTTCCACAGAACGAAGGTTTTGTAAATTGAATTTTCAGCGTAATAAGTAGTGGTATGAGCTAAGTTAGGGTATTGTTACTGTTCAGTGTGACGTGAAAAGTTTACTTTGCGATTTTCACTTAAGTTACTGACGTTTTATTGACCTTTGCACTCCTTCGTTCCACAGAACGAAGGTTTTGTAAATTGAATTTTCAGCGTAATAAGTAGTGGTATGAGCTAAGTTAGGGTATTGTTACTGTTCAGTGTGACGTGAAAAGTTTACTTTGCGATTTTCACTTAAGTTACTGACGTTTTATTGACCTTTGCACTCCTTCGTTCCACAGAACGAAGGTTTTGTAAATTGAATTTTCAGCGTAATAAGTAGTGGTGTGAGCTAAGTTAGGGTATTGTTACTGTTCAGTGTGACGTGAAAAGTTTACTTTGCGATTTTCACTTAAGTTACTGACGTTTTATTGACCTTTGCACTCCTTCGTTCCACAGAACGAAGGTTTTGTAAATTGAATTTTCAGCGTAATAAGTAGTGGTGTGAGCTAAGTTAGGGTATTGTTACTGTTCAGTGTGACGTGAAAAGTTTACTTTGCGATTTTCACTTAAGTTACTGACGTTTTATTGACCTTTGCACTCCTTCGTTCCACAGAACGAAGGTTTTGTAAATTGAATATTCAGCGTAATAAGTAGTGGTGTGAGCTAAGTTAGGGTATTGTTACTGTTCAGTGTGACGTGAAAAGTTTACTTTGCGATTTTCACTTAAGTTACTGACGTTTTATTGACCTTAGCACTCCTTCGTTCCTCAGAACGAAGGTTTCGTGGATTGAATATTCAGCGTAACAAGTAGTGGTATGAGCCAAGTTAGGGTATTGTTACTGTTCAGTGTGACGTGAAAAGTTTACTTTGCGATTTTCACTTAAGTTACTGACGTTTTATTGACCTTTGCACTCCTTCGTTCCACAGAACGAAGGTTTTGTAAATTGAATTTTCAGCGTAATAAGTAGTGGTATGAGCTAAGTTAGGGTATTGTTACTGTTCAGTGTGACGTGAAAAGTTTACTTTGCGATTTTCACTTAAGTTACTGACGTTTTATTGACCTTTGCACTCCTTCGTTCCACAGAACGAAGGTTTTGTAAATTGAATTTTCAGCGTAATAAGTAGTGGTATGAGCTAAGTTAGGGTATTGTTACTGTTCAGTGTGACGTGAAAAGTTTACTTTGCGATTTTCACTTAAGTTACTGACGTTTTATTGACCTTTGCACTCCTTCGTTCCACAGAACGAAGGTTTTGTAAATTGAATTTTCAGCGTAATAAGTAGTGGTATGAGCTAAGTTAGGGTATTGTTACTGTTCAGTGTGACGTGAAAAGTTTACTTTGCGATTTTCACTTAAGTTACTGACGTTTTATTGACCTTTGCACTCCTTCGTTCCACAGAACGAAGGTTTTGTAAATTGAATTTTCAGCGTAATAAGTAGTGGTATGAGCTAAGTTAGGGTATTGTTACTGTTCAGTGTGACGTGAAAAGTTTACTTTGCGATTTTCACTTAAGTTACTGACGTTTTATTGACCTTTGCACTCCTTCGTTCCACAGAACGAAGGTTTTGTAAATTGAATTTTCAGCGTAATAAGTAGTGGTATGAGCTAAGTTAGGGTATTGTTACTGTTCAGTGTGACGTGAAAAGTTTACTTTGCGATTTTCACTTAAGTTACTGACGTTTTATTGACCTTTGCACTCCTTCGTTCCACAGAACGAAGGTTTTGTAAATTGAATTTTCAGCGTAATAAGTAGTGGTATGAGCTAAGTTAGGGTATTGTTACTGTTCAGTGTGACGTGAAAAGTTTACTTTGCGATTTTCACTTAAGTTACTGACGTTTTATTGACCTTTGCACTCCTTCGTTCCACAGAACGAAGGTTTTGTAAATTGAATTTTCAGCGTAATAAGTAGTGGTATGAGCTAAGTTAGGGTATTGTTACTGTTCAGTGTGACGTGAAAAGTTTACTTTGCGATTTTCACTTAAGTTACTGACGTTTTATTGACCTTTGCACTCCTTCGTTCCACAGAACGAAGGTTTTGTAAATTGAATTTTCAGCGTAATAAGTAGTGGTATGAGCTAAGTTAGGGTATTGTTACTGTTCAGTGTGACGTGAAAAGTTTACTTTGCGATTTTCACTTAAGTTACTGACGTTTTATTGACCTTTGCACTCCTTCGTTCCACAGAACGAAGGTTTTGTAAATTGAATTTTCAGCGTAATAAGTAGTGGTATGAGCTAAGTTAGGGTATTGTTACTGTTCAGTGTGACGTGAAAAGTTTACTTTGCGATTTTCACTTAAGTTACTGACGTTTTATTGACCTTTGCACTCCTTCGTTCCACAGAACGAAGGTTTTGTAAATTGAATTTTCAGCGTAATAAGTAGTGGTATGAGCTAAGTTAGGGTATTGTTACTGTTCAGTGTGACGTGAAAAGTTTACTTTGCGATTTTCACTTAAGTTACTGACGTTTTATTGACCTTTGCACTCCTTCGTTCCACAGAACGAAGGTTTTGTAAATTGAATTTTCAGCGTAATAAGTAGTGGTATGAGCTAAGTTAGGGTATTGTTACTGTTCAGTGTGACGTGAAAAGTTTACTTTGCGATTTTCACTTAAGTTACTGACGTTTTATTGACCTTTGCACTCCTTCGTTCCACAGAACGAAGGTTTTGTAAATTGAATTTTCAGCGTAATAAGTAGTGGTATGAGCTAAGTTAGGGTATTGTTACTGTTCAGTGTGACGTGAAAAGTTTACTTTGCGATTTTCACTTAAGTTACTGACGTTTTATTGACCTTTGCACTCCTTCGTTCCACAGAACGAAGGTTTTGTAAATTGAATTTTCAGCGTAATAAGTAGTGGTATGAGCTAAGTTAGGGTATTGTTACTGTTCAGTGTGACGTGAAAAGTTTACTTTGCGATTTTCACTTAAGTTACTGACGTTTTATTGACCTTTGCACTCCTTCGTTCCACAGAACGAAGGTTTTGTAAATTGAATTTTCAGCGTAATAAGTAGTGGTGTGAGCTAAGTTAGGGTATTGTTACTGTTCAGTGTGACGTGAAAAGTTTACTTTGCGATTTTCACTTAAGTTACTGACGTTTTATTGACCTTTGCACTCCTTCGTTCCACAGAACGAAGGTTTTGTAAATTGAATTTTCAGCGTAATAAGTAGTGGTGTGAGCTAAGTTAGGGTATTGTTACTGTTCAGTGTGACGTGAAAAGTTTACTTTGCGATTTTCACTTAAGTTACTGACGTTTTATTGACCTTTGCACTCCTTCGTTCCACAGAACGAAGGTTTTGTAAATTGAATTTTCAGCGTAATAAGTAGTGGTATGAGCTAAGTTAGGGTATTGTTACTGTTCAGTGTGACGTGAAAAGTTTACTTTGCGATTTTCACTTAAGTTACTGACGTTTTATTGACCTTTGCACTCCTTCGTTCCACAGAACGAAGGTTTTGTAAATTGAATTTTCAGCGTAATAAGTAGTGGTATGAGCTAAGTTAGGGTATTGTTACTGTTCAGTGTGACGTGAAAAGTTTACTTTGCGATTTTCACTTAAGTTACTGACGTTTTATTGACCTTTGCACTCCTTCGTTCCACAGAACGAAGGTTTTGTAAATTGAATTTTCAGCGTAATAAGTAGTGGTATGAGCTAAGTTAGGGTATTGTTACTGTTCAGTGTGACGTGAAAAGTTTACTTTGCGATTTTCACTTAAGTTACTGACGTTTTATTGACCTTTGCACTCCTTCGTTCCACAGAACGAAGGTTTTGTAAATTGAATTTTCAGCGTAATAAGTAGTGGTATGAGCTAAGTTAGGGTATTGTTACTGTTCAGTGTGACGTGAAAAGTTTACTTTGCGATTTTCACTTAAGTTACTGACGTTTTATTGACCTTTGCACTCCTTCGTTCCACAGAACGAAGGTTTTGTAAATTGAATTTTCAGCGTAATAAGTAGTGGTATGAGCTAAGTTAGGGTATTGTTACTGTTCAGTGTGACGTGAAAAGTTTACTTTGCGATTTTCACTTAAGTTACTGACGTTTTATTGACCTTTGCACTCCTTCGTTCCACAGAACGAAGGTTTTGTAAATTGAATTTTCAGCGTAATAAGTAGTGGTGTGAGCTAAGTTAGGGTATTGTTACTGTTCAGTGTGACGTGAAAAGTTTACTTTGCGATTTTCACTTAAGTTACTGACGTTTTATTGACCTTTGCACTCCTTCGTTCCACAGAACGAAGGTTTTGTAAATTGAATATTCAGCGTAATAAGTAGTGGTGTGAGCTAAGTTAGGGTATTGTTACTGTTCAGTGTGACGTGAAAAGTTTACTTTGCGATTTTCACTTAAGTTACTGACGTTTTATTGACCTTAGCACTCCTTCGTTCCTCAGAACGAAGGTTTCGTGGATTGAATATTCAGCGTAACAAGTAGTGGTATGAGCCAAGTTAGGGTATTGTTACTGTTCAGTGTGACGTGAAAAGTTTACTTTGCGATTTTCACTTAAGTTACTGACGTTTTATTGACCTAGGCACTCCTTCGTTCCACAGAACGAAGGTTTTGTAAATTGAATTTTCAGCGTAATAAGTAGTGGTATGAGCCAAGTTAGGGTATTGTTACTGTTCGGTGTGACGTGAAAAGTTTACTTTGCGATTTTCACTTAAGTTACTGACGTTTTATTGACCTTTGCACTCCTTCGTTCCACAGAACGAAGGTTTTGTAAATTGAATTTTCAGCGTAATAAGTAGTGGTATGAGCTAAGTTAGGGTATTGTTACTGTTCAGTGTGACGTGAAAAGTTTACTTTGCGATTTTCACTTAAGTTACTGACGTTTTATTGACCTTTGCACTCCTTCGTTCCACAGAACGAAGGTTTCGTGGATTGAATATTCAGCGTAATAAGTAGTGGTATGAGCTAAGTTAGGGTATTGTTACTGTTCAGTGTGACGTGAAAAGTTTACTTTGCGATTTTCACTTAAGTTACTGACGTTTTATTGACCTTTGCACTCCTTCGTTCCACAGAACGAAGGTTTCGTGGATTGAATATTCAGCGTAATAAGTAGTGGTATGAGCTAAGTTAGGGTATTGTTACTGTTCAGTGTGACGTGAAAAGTTTACTTTGCGATTTTCACTTAAGTTACTGACGTTTTATTGACCTTTGCACTCCTTCGTTCCACAGAACGAAGGTTTTGTAAATTGAATTTTCAGCGTAATAAGTAGTGGTATGAGCTAAGTTAGGGTATTGTTACTGTTCAGTGTGACGTGAAAAGTTTACTTTGCGATTTTCACTTAAGTTACTGACGTTTTATTGACCTTTGCACTCCTTCGTTCCACAGAACGAAGGTTTTGTAAATTGAATTTTCAGCGTAATAAGTAGTGGTATGAGCTAAGTTAGGGTATTGTTACTGTTCAGTGTGACGTGAAAAGTTTACTTTGCGATTTTCACTTAAGTTACTGACGTTTTATTGACCTTTGCACTCCTTCGTTCCACAGAACGAAGGTTTTGTAAATTGAATTTTCAGCGTAATAAGTAGTGGTATGAGCCAAGTTAGGGTATTGTTACTGTTCAGTGTGACGTGAAAAGTTTACTTTGCGATTTTCACTTAAGTTACTGACGTTTTATTGACCTTTGCACTCCTTCGTTCCACAGAACGAAGGTTTTGTAAATTGAATTTTCAGCGTAATAAGTAGTGGTATGAGCTAAGTTAGGGTATTGTTACTGTTCAGTGTGACGTGAAAAGTTTACTTTGCGATTTTCACTTAAGTTACTGACGTTTTATTGACCTTTGCACTCCTTCGTTCCACAGAACGAAGGTTTTGTAAATTGAATTTTCAGCGTAATAAGTAGTGGTATGAGCTAAGTTAGGGTATTGTTACTGTTCAGTGTGACGTGAAAAGTTTACTTTGCGATTTTCACTTAAGTTACTGACGTTTTATTGACCTTTGCACTCCTTCGTTCCACAGAACGAAGAACAGGTCAAGATCTCATACCAGTTCTGACGTTTTGATGATTCATTCAGGAACACATAAAACAAGGGTGTTTCGAGGTTTGCGAATTCGGTACACCTGTTTTATAGTTCAACTCAGACAACTCTCCAAAGCAACTTTTATCTTGTTATTTACGTTATCTCAATTATTAGGCACTCTGCAACAGACGTTTTTCCAAAGTGTAAAAAGCACTCAACCCTACGAGTCACGGCAAATTCTTTATTCAACCAGGTATTTCGTTACCTCTAGCAGCTAACCATTAACCGGGTTACCTTTTGTAACCACTTGGTAACCCCGAGTTTCCTTCAAAACACATTGTTAAAAAGGGTTACAAAGTGATAAACGAAAGAGTTAACCCGGTTAACGGTTACTGGTTAACTGAGAGGATTAACGAAATACCGGGTTTCTTGTGGAATTGGCCAGTCACCGCCCTATGTCAGCCAACAATCTAATAATTAGCAACCAGTATGCGCCATACTTATTATAATATAAGGTGGTCCGTTTGTGTACTGGCTCATAAAACTGACTATAACGCTGTTTTTAGTTCTGTTTACTGTATCCCTGTGTGGTAAGTTGGAAAACTCAACGTTAAGTAGTTTCTGCTGTGTTTTTTGGAACTAACCAGACTATAACACACTTGAATATTTACTATTTGGTAAACTAAAAGTTAGGATATCCGGGATATATAAAGTTGGGATAATCATAATGGGATGTACGACGTAAAAAGCTCACCTCAATATTTTCACGTGAATTGTTGGCCTCTCATTGACTGTGACTTCCGATATTTCCGTTCTATATATAACGTACACAAACGTGTTCCGGAAAATGTGTTCTTTTTATTTGTTCTGTTTTATTTGTTCTATTCAGAAGCGGCAGAGTAAGAGTTGAGCCACGCAACGTTCAGTCTCTCCTCCTACCACTTCCTTATATTGGTCATTCTGTTTTCTATTGCATTGCAATTACTTGGTTTTTTCGCTACTTACCGCTTCTTTACAAGAAAAATTATGGCTGTCAGTCAGAAAACCGACCATATTGGCAAAAATGTGTCGGACTATTTCAACAATACCAAGGGCTAGGTCAGTGATTGTGTTTTCTCTCAAGACTAATTCTGTTGTGTTTGTGGATGGTTATTGAACCAGTATTTGAATGAAAGAATGATCAAAATGCGTACTACACACAAAACAAAAGAATACAATACACTTCAAACTTACGTTTACGAAGAAAACCGTAATAATAGGCATGCCCAACGTATGACCACAGAATACTATATACCTCATTTTCTGCTATGTATGAAAAGAACTTCTCTAAATTGACAGAGATTGGCATCCCTATCATTCTTGTCTGCACTGAGAAAAAGGTACTTGTTGCAACATTCATATGAATGCCGACAGTATACTGTATAACCTAATCATAGTCAAATCTATTTGAATGTTCACAGTATACGGTACACCTGAACTCTGCTGTGTACAAAAGTCTTCACTATACAGTGTACCTTCATTCAGCTGTGAATAAATGAAAAATCAAAAGAAGCAGTTCACCATTTATTTGAAAAAAAAAACACTGAAAAAATTGAACTTATAGTCAAGTCCATCTGAATGTCTACAGTATACTGTAGGCATAAATTCTGCTGTGTATAAACGTCTTCACTATACGGTGTACCTTCGTTAAGCTGTGAATAAATGAACAATCAGAATATAAAAGAAAACAGTTCACCATTTGTTTTGTTCACACTAAAAAAACCGAACTTATAGTCAAATCCATTTGAATGTCTACAGTATACTGTATACCTAAATTGTGCTGTGTACATATACAAAAAAGAAAATTGACACGGAGAAGTACATCCATTAGCTCTGTTCCAACTAGAAAAAACAGGAGATATAGTCAAATCTATATGCACATCGTATACAGTATACTGTATCCCTAAATTCTGATACTGTATCCCTAAATTCTGCTGTGTGAAAATATGTATTATTTTCCACCATCCCCGCTCGTTTTTCTGCTCTCTGTTTGACGACTGCACAAAGCATTCACGATTTCAGAACTTCTTCCTTGTTTGTCGAGTTCTAAAGTTTCATATTCACTATTTTTTTAGATAAATTGAAAAATAGATTGTGGTCGAAAGTACGACTAAAACACTTGTATTTATCATTAGAAACCACCCATACTTCGTTTAAACCAAATCCACAACTTTCTAATATTTACACTCGTTATGGTACGCAAATCCATTTTTTTAATTGGACCGCTCAAATCTCGACCAACATTTCGTTCTCAGGAACGAAGCTTCGTTCTGTGGAACGAATCCACATCCCAGGGTAGTACGCAGAACAAATTATGCGATTTGTTCATTAGTTATGACCGCCAAACTTCTTGAAACTATATAAGATCGTATTTAAACGCAACAATTTTCTTCTCAAACCTTTTGATTGACTCTGAGCGAATATATGTATTTTAGAGGCACGCTGGCCTAATTACCTGCCAATTATCGCCCCAACGGGCTGAACATCAAACCAATCGAGTTGCGTGGGCGACGATTCAGCTAAAACACTTCGGGCTTATGTCTCGTATAAAAAACTGTATGAGTAAGCTTAGAAAAATAATAAGTTCGAGAAGATGTACGCCACGAAAGGCTCCAGTAACTCCCTTTTTCACTTCTCAGGTTCACCAGAATTTCTAGGTGGAATACCAGGGATACCGACATATTGATGCAATACTTGTTATTACAGGCGAAAACAGGAATTACCTGCCTATATTGGAGAAAGTATGACTCATCGCCAATGAAGTTTTAACTGGTGACATCCTGGCTTCATTGTTTCACATTTGAGACGAAAGTTGCCGATAAACTAGTTCAACGCTCAGACATTATCATGACCTTTGACCTTTTTGAGAGATGGCCTTTGTATTACACGAATCCATGTGAGAGTAATAACACTAATATACAGTAACCTGACGTTACAAAGGATGACTCTGTTCCCTTTCAAAAAGCGTGTGGAAATGAAATCATTGTGTTATAAGGATTGAATAAGTAGTGTAAAACTGTTTACTTAGCATCAGTAGAAAAGTGCCATGGTCACCTTCTTGCGGTCTTACTCCAACAAGTCGCAGCCAATTGCCCGGTCACTTTTGTAGCGTCTTCGACAAGAGAGTATGCAAGAGAGATTGACGCAGATTGTCTAAGCTTGCCTGCAACCTCATGGATCACCATGCTCTAATCGTTTTTGGTACTGTCCAATTCTTCTTTGTAGTCTTTGAGAAACTAAAAAAGTGCAAAAAACGAAGTTCATGTTTTGTTTCTCGCTAGTACATTATGCTTTCAGTTGTTTCCCATATCATTCAAAGATTTGTTCGAAGATGAATGCATAAATGGCCTTGCGTCCCAATGCGAATATACCCCAGTATATCGCGGTAGCACAACATTTTTTATATCTTTTCCAAGAAATAGCATTATATTTGTTTTACATTCATGTAAGCGGTCACGGTCCATGCGATCTAAGAAAAACACTGAAGTTGTTCTTGTAATGTTTGTGGCCGAAATCAGCCATTTTGAATTGTCACTTAAAAACTTCGAATTCGAAAGGACTGTTCAACTTTTTTTGGCAATAGATACAGTTTGCTAAGCATACTTGGGCTTTGAGCCTACAAAACACGACCACTGGGTGACAAAAACTGCTTATCCTTCTCGTTCGGTGTATCGTGTACGCTGATTTTTCTCTCGACTAAGATAGCAATCCCTTTCGAAATACATCGAACAACAGGCACCTTCCGCCAGCTTTTTTTGTACATCCGTTCCTGCCCCATTTTTTTTCGCACAAAGATAAGATATTTTCAAATACACAACGTTCAACACAGACAGCGAACATCTGTTTGGAAACATAAAAGCCACCTAGGACCTAGGAGGTGAGAGATTTGAGGACCGTTATATAGGCTAGGTTGCGTTAAAAGCTCAAATCTTCACAAATAAAATATCAATTCTGGTTCTAATACGATATAATTTGTATATAATTCAAAACTGGAGACAAATCTCTCAATGCAACGAAACAATGGAGTGAACCCGGAAAATATTAAGATGACTGAGGCAGATTTTTATCTTTTCACTATCAGATTTTCACTATCAGGAACCTTACAAACAGAAGACACGTGATTACTGAGAGCACAATTTGCTTTCTCTCTTTTTCCTTACCCAAGAGCAGACAAATCAATGGTTTCACCCAGTTTCACCTTTCACCCATTTTCGTTTTCTTAATTTTCTCGAATAATTTCCTAAAATATATTTTGAAGATGATATTTGAGGAAATTATTCGCGTCCTCCAAATATATTTTTGAAACATTTCAACTTAACAATGCATGTTTGCATTCCGCAAACTTCAGAAAAAGAATGATCCTCACGTGGCCGACTATTGTACTGTGGCTGCAAGGTGTATTCTCACTCCCTCTTTACATTCTCATTCTTCTGACAATAGTGATCAAATCGAAATCGGTCTCAGTCTATCGGTCGCCGTTCTACATGCTCACTTTGTCCCAGGTTAGTTGTGTCCTCATACATATAAAAGCTTTCATTTAAAACATTTGAATGCACGTACTTCGGCCAACTTCTAACGCCTTCGCTATGCAAAAACAGTCCGCAACAAATAGAGAACTTTCTGCCGTCATTTGGAATTCAAACTTCTTTCATGTTCGCAGGGTATTGCCGATATCTTGGCGATGATCAGCTTCTTCCTCGTCATTTCTCTCAAGAACGCCAGAGTTTTCGACGATTTCTACTGGGCTAACACGAACTCGTATTGGGTGGCGGCCTGGAGCTACAACAACGTTTACTTTTTCCTCTTCCTGAGATGCTTTGGAATCATGCTGATTTCCGTGCTGAGATACGTGACAATATGCCTCTATTCAACGAAGGTCAACCAGGTAGGTTCGGTGTACTATGAAAAGCTAGTTTTTGTTAGTTGTTTTTGATCTACGACTGTAGTTACAGTAGTTGCAAATTGTGCTCTCAGTAATCACGTGTCTGTTTGTAAGGTTCCTGATAGTGAAAACCTGATAGTGAAAAGATAAAAATCTGCCTCAGTCATCTTAATATTTTCCGGGTTCACTCCATTGTTTCGTTGCATTGAGCGATTTGTCTCCAGTCTTGAATTATATACAAATTATATCGTACTTTGATGTTTACGGTTTCCGATACCATGTCTAACGCCACAGTCTCCGCTACAATAGTTTAACTTAGGAGCTCATTATCATTCGTTCGATTTCAAGTTCTGAAAATAGGTTTTCATGTATTTTGTTTTGTTATAGTTCATTCATCACGTACGTAATCTTGGTTTAATTGTTTTTGATGTAATTCTACATGGATAATGAATTATTATTAGTATTCTATTTCTCGTTCTCAAACAGGAGGTAACTAGGCGCTCTTGCTATTAGAGCAGGTGACCGGCAAGTTTTGGAATCGAGAACTTGTGTGCGTACACAGCGAAAAGTGAGATATACAGTACCCTTCCGCCTTTCCGTTGGCGACGACTATATGTCGATGAAAAATGACAGAAGAATTGGCACCAAGCACAACCTCACAGATACTTTTCACGTGCTTTTTTCAGTCTTCATCACAGTGTTTCTAGTGGGTGCATCCGATGTCGCATTCTTTTTCTTAGTTTTCTGACTCTCCGGAAAATAGGGGAAAACAAGGACCGTTTCTCGCCGGAAACATTCAAACAACATCGACAATTTACGTGGATGTTGGTCTTTCAGTTGGGTTCAGGGAAGGACACAGCAGAGAACGGGGATACAGTATGATTCTGCCGACAAGTTGCCAACGACTATACAACGAATGCGTACTTTTTCGAGAGCGGACATGTTAATTTCCCAGATGGTGCTGATACGAGTCCACACGTCGATAATGTAGCAAATATGTATTTAATTGTGTAAACATAATGTGTATTCATAATGTATAACTAGCTACTTTTTGATCTATTTCTTTTCAAATTTGTTTCCAGAACCTATACCCCGTATTTGCCGGTTCCATCCCGGTGTTGTTCATGGTTTTATCTGTGTTTTTCGACTGGACAGCGGTTATCGAACCCAGTTGGCCGGAGGGGTTCATTCTAGATCCGTCGTCATTTATCCCATTATAAGCACACTTTTGGGGTGAGTTTATAGGCCGTGTGCGAGAGCATCCCAAATGTCCGATTGAAACCTGCGAAAGCTCAAACACAAAGGTCACTCACTCCAGTTTTAGCACTGTCGGGATGGTTTTGGAAAAGAAATACAGTAAAACTTTGCTATTTCATACGTTTGCAAAAGTGTCCCTCAGCTTGAACACTGCGAAACACATGCTATTTTTCTCGGAAATTTCACCTAGGTTCGTCGTTATTTATCCCATTATAAGCACACTTTTGGGGTGAGTTTGGAATTCCAAAATACTTCAGGAAAACGGAATAGGATGGGATGTTACGTGTACTGAAAATGCCGTCTGATAAATGTTCAAGTAATTGTTGTGAAGTTTGGAGAAGATGTTGGGAAAAACGAAGTTTCAGCAGAATATAACAATTGAATCGAAATAATAGAGTTTGAGCGTTCAGAAGAACAAGTTGTTGAGTTTCGGAAAAAAACCGAGTACACAAAAAACCAGGATAAAGTAAACAAATTTCTACTATCGACTTTTCAGCCTCTATGTCGTGAAGCCGCATCGAGATTTTGTTGTCGACAAAATTCGTCACATTTTTCGCTGCAACGGGAAACTTCGAACTTGTTGTTTTTCGTTATAGAATATACATTAACTTATCAGGCTCAGTGTTTAATTTGTGGTATAAAAAACCTTATTAAAAGAAAACAATTACTTTTCAGAAACGCGTGTCAACCGTGTCGATGACCGTTGTGACCATTCTATGAAAACTGACTTTGAACGACACAAACATTGATACTTTTGTAGCCTATAAGGTATGATTGCAAACTAATTGTTTCAGTCTAACTTGATTTTTTTAGTGTTTGTTAGGTAGTTTTGCTAGAAAAAAAGCTAATCTTCGCAATTAAAATCAAATCTTTCCAAATCACTTGATCACTCATTCTGTTCACCAAGTGGACATGCATACATTTTTGTGAATAAAGTTTTTCACCATTACTTTCCATCAACAAAACCACGAGAATCACAATCATTTATTACAAACTATGCTACAATCTACTCTACACCGGGACACAATTTGTACAATGAAAGTATGAAACCGTAAAAGAGAAAAAAGACCAATGAGAATGATGCATATTGATTTATCGATTACTTGGGTCCGAGCATATCTTCGGGGCGAACCCATTGTTTGAACTGTTCTTCCGTCAAGAGACCCAGTCTGAGGGCCTCTTCCTTCAGAGTTGTTCCGTTCTTATGGGCCGTCTGGAACATTTTAAAACTAAATAAACAGATACAAAATAGAGATTTCCTTCCCCTACCCCACTGAGAATGGCTCAGCAGGAAGGTGTTTTGGTTAAAGTGGTTACGTCTGGGGAAGTGGTCCAACGTACCTATTTGCGGTTCTCTCATTATCCTTCTTATTAGACCAAATTTGACCTACAACTTTCTGTTTTATTTGAATCGAGTTTAGAATTTCGAGGCCAATTTTAACAATACGAAAGTACCAAAAATGACATTTAGGGTAGAATCTGGAAAAAAACAATCGGAATTTAGTTACGAAGTTACGTAACTGCCGACAGAAATCAATAAATCGAGAAGTTATCTGATCACTGCACAAAGCACGTTCAAAATCAACTGTTTGCGAAAACCTTAACACGTCTCTATAATATGGCGAACCATCGTATGTTGGTAGGTCAAATACAAAAGGAATATAATCTCTGACCTTGGCGATCTTGGCTGCGTTGTCGTATCCAATGTGGGGGTTCAGGGCAGTTACCAACATCAACGACTCTTGCAGAATCTAAAATACACAAATGTTAGACGGAGAATGAAAGACAAAAACATGAATCATAGACGTATGTCTAATACTTCGAAAAATTTCTTTTACAATGTTACAGTCACTAAAAACTGCGGAAAAATCGCAAAATTTTTGAAAATTGCAGAACCAAAACTCAAATATGCCGTCCAAACTCGTAAAGAACCGATGACAAATGGAAACTAAGGAAGGTTGTCCAACTTCGAGGCAAACTTTTTTTTTTCAAAATAAACAAAAACCGTCTACCAACCTTGGCAATGTTGTCCTTGTTAGCCTCGATTCCGTCCACGCAATTGACGGCGAAAGAAACGGCAGAATCGGCCAGCAGTCTGGAAATATCGGTAGACTACCAACTACAACCAATCGCGGGGCTCTGCGTGAGTTTCCTTGGATTGGCCATTGCTGAATCATTCTATAAGAGGCTGAATTCTACGCAACACAAGTCATTTAGTCAAAAATACCAAACCAAAGCAAACTGGGAAAATACGCGTTTCATTGCAAGCCTTATTGATTTTGCTCTGACAAGAATGGTTTAATAAAGAAAATTTCCCGAGAAAAATCAATATAAATCGATATTGTATACCTGGTGGACTGGAGAACATTGCGGACCATGAGGGGCTTGAAGACGTTCAACTCAAAGTGACCATTGGAACCACCGACAGTCACGGCTACCTGCAATGGAAAGAGATACAGAGAGGGAGAGAGGAGAGAGAGAGAAAGAGAGAGAGAGAAAGAGAGAGAGAAAGAGAGAGAGAGAATGAAGAGAGGTGAAGAGATAGAGAGCAAGACAAAGACGAGAGAGATAGAGCAAGGGAGATATACATATAGATAGATAGAGATAATCCCAGACAGTGAGGGAGGGAGAGAGAGAGAGAAACAGAGAGAGAGAGAGAGAGACTATTCCCTCACCTGATTTCCAAAGACCTGAGCAGCGACCATGGTGATGGCCTCGCACTGGGTCGGATTGACCTTGCCGGGCATAATCGAACTTCCCGGCTCGTTCTCGGGCAGGGACAGCTCCCCGAGGCCACATCTACACAGAATATTATGAAGAAACAGGTGGGTGGCAACAATGTTTAATTTGAAGGCGAACATTACCGCCGGGTTGACAAGTATAGACTCTTAATAGTAATTCTAGCATGACGATTAGAGATTAAGTACCAACGTCCGATTGAAAATAAAGCCAACTTTCCAGCTCCCATCCCATATTAGAGAGGAAGGGGGTCATTTTCAATACGTGAACCCCACAACTACAAACTACAACCAACCTGGGTCCGGATCCGAGGAATCTAATGTCGTTGCCAATCTTCATGAAAGAGACGGCCAAAACATTCAGGGCTCCGTGCACCTGGAAATACAAGGTATAAGCAAAGTGATCATACACTCACAACAGTCTGTACTCACTCTGAAAAAAACCGGGACCCTCCTGACCATTTCGATCCGGGACCCCCCTCGCACCGCATTAAAAACACATAAAATGAAGATTTCAATGAAATTTAAAAATTAGAAACTACTGGGACCCCCTTTTTTCCGGCAAGAAGGTCCGGGACCCACCGGCTAATGCGAGACATTGTGAGTGTATGTAAGCAATGCGATACACCTACATTCCACCACTACAAAAGGTACGTGTAAACCACCCGTGAAGAACACTCTACATGAAACTTGTATTCTTGTACGTCAAACTAAATGCGAAACCGAAAAAACCTTTGGATAAAATATCTCGCTGCATAAAGCCGATAAACTGACCTCAACGAGGGCGTCGTGGGCGGCCAGAGCCTCGAACTTGTTGGGGGCAGTCACGAAGGGAAGGCCAGTGATCTCGGACACCTTACTGAAAAAGAGACAATATTACATTTACAATTATAGTATAGTATGGCTCATCAAAACGTTGGATCCAGAAGAAGAGTGTCATTTGTCTAAACTCCCGCACTACCGGCCAAATTCTTACAACCTTGTCAACTAAAATTGGACATAGAAGGCTCGAGAATTTCTGTGCAAACTTTGAACGTATCTAAGCAGAAAAATCAGTCACTTTTTGGGACCACTTTTTGGGAAGTATGAGTATTACCACAAAACCGCAGAACATTCGCACAACTCAACAGTCGCAATTTCCTGGTATACTGACCTCGACCACAATGAGCACATAATAATGTGACAGATAATATATAATATAGTCAATATTAACATTTTGTGTATGCTTTTAATAATATAACAACTCACGCGGCCACCTTCTCTGCGAAGCCGATTCTCGTGTTGAGTCCGGTGCCGACAGCCGTTCCCCCTGCTGCCAGCTGGTACAAATGGGGCAGTGTGGCCTCGATGCGGGCCAGGCCGTTGTCCAACTGAAATGATATAGGTTTCATCGGACCGTTGCAGACCGCGTACGGTCAATTTGGCAGAGGGCGGGATTTGGCGAGCGGCCAGCTCATCTGCGTATCTTTGATCTACACACTCTCTCTCCTGTTGGCACACTCTCTCGCCTGTTGGCAAGTAATCAACGACAGCTCGCCACGCATTGCTCAACCAATACAGCCCTCTGCTGTCTTTATCGGGAAAATGGCGACTATGGTGAGGTTGTGCGACGAAACAAAATTCTTTTTAGCGAAAATTGAAAAAAGGCAAATTCTTATAGTTTCACGTTCTGAACACGGATTCCTCGATACGAGCCAGGCCGTTGTCCAAATGGAACGGAAAGAACGGGCTGGATATAGGGGTGACGAGTGACTGTGGAACCAACCATCAAACATACAGTATTCAACTCTATTCTCCATACTTCTACTGTTTTATCCGTGTTTGAGCCATCCACCGCAAGCCTCAACCTACAAGCCCAACGTAGATCATAGAAGTACAGTACCCCTTGCCGCCTGACCAACCTGCGTGACATAGGCGGAGAACTCCTGTCCGAGGGTCAATGGAGTGGCGTCCTGTGTGTGAGTTCTGCCAATCTTGATGATGTCCTTGAACTCCTCCGCCTTGTGGTGGAGCGAGGTGCGCAGCTGCTTCACGGCTGGCAGCAGGCGGGAGTTGATCTGCAAAGGAAAGAATTTACACTTTTCATGAATATGAATACAAAGATCGTAGTACAATTACGCTGGTAAGCTGACGCTGTATGCGTAAGAAGAATTCGCGCGTTTCGAAGTGTGTCTGTGAATGTAATTAAGGAGATTGTTTTCGGGATTTTTTTCTACGGTCTGGTAAAAGTTAGTGATGTGCCTGCCGCTCTAATATACCATAACCAGCCTCGCTAAACTACCGTAACTGTGTGATAACCTGCCAATCTAATCTACCGTAACTTCTATAACCTGCCTCTCTAGCGACGGCAATGTGCATGGCGGTGGGGAAGGTGTCGTTGCTCGACTGACTCTTGTTCACGTGATCATTCGGGTGAACGGGGGTCTTCGAACCCAATTCGCCGCCCATCATCTCAATGGCTCTGAAAAAGACGACAGATATAAAATTTCCATGTAGACTGCTGATACAAAAACGTTTAACTAACTTGAGAAACCTATCTACTAAATTGCTCAAAAAATACCTAGATAAAAGCAGCCTTCAATTCCAATGGCCGTTTTTCGTGCAGATTTAAGGTGTGAGATCGACTATTGTAGCAAATTGCAGCGTACATCCCTATTTAGGTAAAACGGCCAAAGGTCAGTTTTCGGCAACCGTCAGTCCAAAAAAGCCAACCTATACGAGATTGCTCGTTGCATAGAAGGAATACAGTTGCCTCACGTTACCTAATATTTCTAAAAATGGCCAACCTGTTGGAGATGACCTCGTTGACGTTCATGTTCGACTGTGTGCCGGAACCCGTCTGCCAGATGACCAGCGGGAAATGGTCGTCCAATTTACCCGCCACCACCTCGTCTGGAAAGGAAACAAGTTTGACCGTATTTGCTTATTTCTCATGCTTACACGTAAATATATCCATTCATTCGACCTTTGGGTCTGGAAAACGTCGCCTAAGCCACATCGACAAGCACACACTATTTGAACACGTGAAAATGTTCGATTTATCATGAAAACAATAATTTCTCCCGATCTAAGCGAAAAAATAGTTCGTTATTTGAATTTTGGTGGCTACCGGTGTATGGTTACACCGCCAAGTCTACCGACAGCGCATCAAACATGCAGTGCGAAATACGACTATCGATCAGGGTGTTTCTAACCAGATATGGCTCGAGAAAGATTCTCATACAATTGGGGATGAGGGAGAAGAGATGAATGAAAGCGTACCGGCTGCCTGCGAGATGGCGTCAGCCACCTTCTTGTCCAGACCGTATTCCGTATTCACCTGAAATGAGTCAAATTATCGATTATCATGTTTCGACACCTACTACCGTTCCAGAAAATTTCGTTCGAAAATCATAAAAAAAAATCAATGTTTAACTTAAAACAAACCATTTCTGCAGAAAACAGGTTCTATTTGAAATTCTTCCGAAAGGTAGTCGAAATGCGAAAAACGCCACAGTCTCCGCTACAATAATTTAAGTTAGGAGCTCATTATCATTCGTTGTATTTCAAGTTCTGAAAATAGGTTTTCATGTATTTTGTTTTGTTATAGTCCATTCATCACGTACGTAATCTTGGTTTAATTGTTTTTGATGTAATTCTACATGGATAATGAATTATTATTAGTATTCTATTTCTCGTTCTCAAACAGGAAGAAAAGTATAGTGAGTACCAAATTCATTAACTTCTGTCTCTCGCCGGAATCGAACCTGCGAGCAAAAGATTAGTAACTAGGCGCTCTTGCTATTAGAGCAGGTGACCGGCAGGTTTTGGAATCGAGAACTTGTGTGCGTACACAGCGAAAAGTGAGATATACAGTACCCTTCCGCCTTTCCGTTGGCGACGACTATATGTCGATGAAAAATGACAGAAGAATTGGCACCAAGCACAACCTCACAGATACTTTTCACGTGCTTTTTTCAGTCTTCATCACAGTGTTTCTAGTGGGTGCAGCCGATGTCGCATTCTTTTTATCAGTTTTCTGACTCTCCGGAAAATAGGGGAAAACAAGGACCGTTTCTCGCCGGAAACATTCGAACAACATCGACAATTTACGTGGATGTTGGTCTTTCAGGTGGGTTCAGGGAAGGACACAGCAGAGAACGGGGATACAGTATGATTCTGCCGACAAGTTGCCAACGACTATACAACGAATGCGTACTTTTTCGAGAGCGGACATGTTAATTTCCCAGATGGTGCTGATACGAGTCCACACGTCGATAATGTAGCAAATATGTATTTAAGTGTGTAAACATAATGTGTATTCATAATGTTAACTAGCTACTTTTTGATCTATTTCTTTTCAAATTTGCTTCCAGAACCTATACCCCGTATTTGCCGGTTCGATCCCGGTGTTGTTCATGGTTTTATCTGTGTTTTTCGACTGGACAGCGGTTATCGAACCCAGTTGGCCGGAGGGGTTCAGTTTAGATCCGTCGTCATTTATCCCATTATAAGCACACTTTTGGGGTGAGTTTATAGGCCGTGTGCGAGAGTATCCCAAATATCCGATTGAAACCTGCGAGTCCTCAAACACAAAGGTCACTCACTCCAGTTTTAGCACTGTCGGCATGATTTTGGAAAAGAAATACAGTAAAACTTTGCTATTTCATACGTTTGCAGAAGTATCCCTCAGCTTGAAAACTGCGAAACACATGCTATTTTTCTCGGAAATTTCACCTAGGTTCGTCGTTATTTATCCCATTATAAGCACACTTTTGGGGTGAGTTTGGAATTCCAAAATACTTCAGGAAAACGGAATAGGATGGGATGTTACGTGTACTGAAAATGCCGTCTGATAAATGTTCAAGTAATTGTTGTGAAGTTTGGAGAAGATGTTGGGAAAAACGAAGTTTCAGCAGAATATAACAATTGAATCGAAATAATAGAGTTTGAGCGTTCAGAAGAACAAGTTGTTGAGTTTCGGAAAAAAACCGAGTACACAAAAAACCAGGATAAAGTAAACAAATTTCTACTATCGACTTTTCAGCCTCTATGTCGTGAAGCCGCATCGAGATTTTGTTGTCGACAAAATTCGTCACATTTTTCGCTGCAACGGGAAACTTCGAACTTGTTGTTTTTCGTTATAGAATATACATTAACTTATCAGGCTCAGTGTTTAATTTGTGGTATAAAAACCTTATTAAAAGAAAACAATTACTTTTCAGAAACGCGTGTCAACCGTGTCGATGACCGTTGTGACCATTCTATGAAAACTGACTTTGAACGACACAAACATTGATACTTTTGTAGCCTATAAGGTATGATTGCAAACTAATTGTTTCAGTCTAACTTGATTTTTTTAGTGTTTGTTAGGTAGTTTTGCTAGAAAAAAAGCTAATCTTCGCAATTAAAATCAAATCTTTCCAAATCACTTGATCACTCATTCTGTTCACCAAGTGGACATGCATACATTTTTGGGAATAAAGTTTTTCACCATTACTTTCCATCAACAAAACCACGAGAATCACAATCATTTATTACAAACTATGCTACAATCTACTCTACACCGGGACACAATTTGTACAATGAAAGTATGAAACCGTAAAAGAGAAAAAAGACCAATGAGAATGATGCATATTGATTTATCGATTACTTGGGTCCGAGCATATCTTCGGGGCGAACCCATTGTTTGAACTGTTCTTCCGTCAAGAGACCCAGTCTGAGGGCCTCTTCCTTCAGAGTTGTTCCGTTCTTATGGGCCGTCTGGAACATTTTAAAACTAAATAAACAGATACAAAATAGAGATTTCCTTCCCCTACCCCACTGAGAATGGCTCAGCAGGAAGGTGTTTTGGTTAAAGTGGTTACGTCTGGGGAAGTGGTCCAACGTACCTATTTGCGGTTCTCTCATTATCCTTCTTATTAGACCAAATTTGACCTACAACTTTCTGTTTTATTTGAATCGAGTTTAGAATTTCGAGGCCAATTTTAACAATACGAAAGTACCAAAAATGACATTTAGGGTAGAATCTGGAAAAAAACAATCGGAATTTAGTTACGAAGTTACGTAACTGCCAACAGAAATCAATAAAACGAGAAGTTATCTGATCACTGCACAAAGCACGTTCAAAATCACCTGTTTGCGAAAACCTTAACACGTCTCTATAATATGGCGAACCATCGTATGTTGGTAGGTCAAATACAAAAGGAATATAATCTCTGACCTTGGCGATCTTGGCTGCGTTGTCGTATCCAATGTGGGGGTTCAGGGCTGTCACCAACATCAACGACTCTTGCAGAATCTAAAATTCACAAATGTTAGGCGGAGAATGAAAGACAAAAACATGAATCATAGAAGTATGTCTAATACTTCGAACAATTTCTTTTACAATGTTACAGTCACTAAAAAATGCGGAAAAATCGCAAAATTTTTGAAAATTGCCGAACCAAAACTCAAATACGCCGTCCAAACTCGTAAAGAACCGATGACAACTGGAAACCAAGGAAGGTTGTCCAACTTCGAGGCAAACTTTTTTTCATAATAAACAAAAACCGTCTACCAACCTTGGCAATGTTGTCCTTGTTAGCCTCGATTCCATCCACGCAATTGACGGCGAAAGAAACGGCAGAATCGGCCAGCAGTCTGGAAATATCGGTAGACTACCAACTACAACCAATCGCGGGGCTCTGCGTGAGTTTCCTTGGATTGGTCATTGCTGATTCATTTTATGAGAGGCTGAATTCTACGCAATACAAGTCATTGTGTCAAAAATACCAAACCAAAGCAAACTGGGAAAATACGCGTTTTATTGCAAGCGTTATTGATTTTGCTCTGACAAGAATGGTTTAATAAAGAAAATTTCCCGAGAAAAATCAATATAAATCGATATTGTATACCTGGTGGACTGGAGAACATTGCGGACCATGAGGGGCTTGAAGACGTTCAACTCAAAGTGACCATTGGAGCCACCGACAGTCACGGCTACCTGCAATGAAGAGAAATAAATATATATGTATATATATATATATATATATATATATATAGAGAGAGAGAGAGAGAGAGAGAGAGAGAGAGAGAGAATGAAGAGAGGGAAAGTAACAGAGAGAACACTGGAGTAGAAAGTGACGTAGGAAGATCACCTGAAAGAGAGTGGAAAAAAGAGGGAAATATGAAAAGCCTGAAAAAGAGAGAAATATGAAATGAGATAGAGAAAATGAGAGGTGAAGAGATAGAGAGCAAGACAACGACGAGAGAGAGAGAGAGCAAGGGAGAGATACATATAGATAGATAGAGATAATCCCAGACAGAGAGAGAGAGAGAGAGAGAGAGAGAGAGAGAGAGAGAGAGAGAGAGAGAGAAACAGAGAGAGAGAGAGAGAGAGAGAGAGAGACTATTCCCTCACCTGATTTCCAAAGACCTGAGCAGCGACCATGGTGATGGCCTCGCACTGGGTCGGATTGACCTTGCCGGGCATAATCGAACTTCCCGGCTCGTTCTCGGGCAGGGACAGCTCCCCGAGGCCACATCTACACAGAATATTATGAAGAAACAGGTGGGTGGCAACAATGTTTAATTTGAAGGCGAACATTACCGCCGGGTTGACAAGTATAGACTCTAAATAGTGATTCTAGCATGACGATTAGAGATTAAGTAGCAACGTCCGATTGAAAATAAAGCCAACTTTCCAGCTCCCATCCCATATTAGAGAGGAAGGGGGTCATTTTCAATACGTGAACCCCACAACTACAAACTACAACCAACCTGGGTCCGGATCCGAGGAATCTAATGTCGTTGCCAATCTTCATGAAAGAGACGGCCAATTCGTAAAAAAAATTGAATCAGTTCAGAATAATTTCACCAGAAAATTGTTCTTCCGGCTTGGTGGCTACAAATATTGCACTATTCCCAGCTCTTCATTTAGGAACAGGAAATTAAAATTGATATCATTGGAATCTAGAAGAAATACAACTGATTTAGCTATGATACACAAAATAATAACTGGACAATGTGGTCTAAATGCGATTGACTTTTCACGTTCAATCGTTCACGTACTCGAGGTACAAAGGAGAAGATTAGCTTTCCAATACCAAAAACTAGTCATCGTGCACAGTTTTTCACTATTCGTGCCGGTTCAAAATACTTGAAACACAGCAAGAACAAAAATATTCCAAGTTCTCTTGCGGCGGCCAAGCAATATTTTTCGGAAAAGCACTTGTAACTGACCTTACTATGTTTATTAGTCAAAACCCCATTGAAATGTCGATCGTTGTACTGTAGTCATATATATGCTCATTCAATGTTCACCTTACTGTTCACCATGTTTCGATTCGTGTTTTCATATTGCTCAAATTCATTTGGTTTTATTCATTTTTCGTTCTCTCTATGTATCTCACATGCTTGCATGTAAATAAATCAATCAATCAACAATCAGGTACACTTGATAAATATTCATCCTAATAACTGACCTCTAAGTCTGATTTGCTTCATGAGAACCTGCTGTTGATCGGTTAAAACCACCCTTTTGAACAGAGTTTTCAGCCCTCTCAATGAAATTGCGGTCAACTCATCGACAGTTAGCGGCAGATGGTGGGTAGCTACCGACACCTCGTCATCAGATCGATGAATGAATTTACGACGCTTCCTGGAAAGATACTAATTTTACATTACATATTTAAATATTTATTGTTTCACTTCGCGCCGTTTCGAGGCGGTTATCATCATACATATCACATTATCGTCAAAACGTCTTCTTTTGCAGTAGGGGTACAGTTGATTCCTCATGGCGGACATTCGTATGTTCTGAGACATAGATCCAGTGACATGCCAGAAACAACAGTAGAACCAGCTGACGACGAACTGGTCCAAACAAACTTCTCACTTTCAACAACGCGAGGATTATCACAGAAGCGCGCTGACTGCCGAATAGGTCAAACGAAAAATTTACCTACCTGTTCTGTTGATTATTTCCCCCGGATTCAGCCTCTCGACGATGCTGGGAATGCTCAGAATCACCTTCTGCTGAAATATGATTTCTGACTTTATTGACAGAGTACAAAATTTGAGTCGCAAAACACGAGATTAGCTTTCACTACACTAACTCTCACTAAAAGAACATTGCAATATGAAATAGCGGACTGGTTTTGGTATGGATATTCTTCTACTATTACGTGCTTCAAGAGTTTGCAACTTAAATTGACGGCTAAAACTGTTAAAGGAAAATGTTCATTCAGACTGCAACAGTGTTCATAACCGCGGCTCCTACATAGGTAGAACTACTAGGGAGATCACGGCCCGAAACGGTTCCTTTAGGCCCGTGATATTTCAGCCGGAATCACCCTAACAGGGCCTAATAGGCCCTAGACTATTCACCTTTCTCCCCCCTTTTTTTATGGTTGACCATTTGGGCTCGACGCGAACTCTCAGAATGAACAAGCAGCCGATGAATTCCTGTAAAAACATTAGAAGTAATAAAAATAATAATAACGAGTTTATCACCATTCTGTATACACATCGCATTGGTTTGCAAATCAAGAACGAATCAAGTGCTATTGAAAATAGAAAAAGCCCATGCTTCCTAACCGAAACCATATTATCGGATTGGCTCTTTCCAACGCCTGCTATGCAGTGTATGCTCGGCGGTTTACCCATGCAACCAGGTTGCATGCAACCAAAATGCAACCGGGTTGCATGTGTTAAGACAGTTTGGTTGCTTTTCAAATGCAACCAAACACTCAATTTCTGGACATTTTCCTGTTTTTACTGCAATTCGGTTGCATTTGGAAAGCAACCAAAAGCAACCCGGTTGCATTTGGAAAGCAACCGAGCTGTATTTACACATGCAACCCGGTTGCTTGTGTAATTGGCCTGTATGCTCCTCTATCCCGTTGTGTTTGTAGTTTGATTCAGTTGCTTTTCGGTAGAAAATCAAAAATTATGGCGTGTATCGAAATTGAGATCAAACTACAACGAATATTTAGTCACATCCATACTCTAGTAACCTCAACTCGGCCTCTTTAACGTGGCTATTTCCTACTCCGCGCAGTAAAGCTTTGAAGTTATCTTTTTCCAATTATGTCTCAGTTTTTATCACACGCTTCACTTGCGTAATAAATTCATTCATTCATTCAACCTAACAAATCAGATTACCAAAAATGGTTATCAAACCGAAACCAGATTAGATGAATACTTCGTCTATAACTATAGTGAACGCCAAAATTATAAATTTCTGTCGCTTGCCGGAATCGAACCTGCGAGCAAAATTTTGGTAGCAGGGCGCTAACCACTGCGCTATAAGAGCACATGCCAAGAAGATTTGGAACCGAGGACAAGTGTGCGTACACAGCGGAAAGTGAGATATACAGTACCCTCCAGCCTTTCCGTTGGCGACGACTATATAAAAACCAAGTCCTACCTCTCCCTCTGATTTCCTTCATGAGATTCTTCTGTTGCTCGCTCAATCCCTCCCCTTTCAAGAGCTGGTCCAGCTCTGACATTGGCATTGTGGCCAGCTCGTGGGCGGTTGCCGGCAGATGCTGGCTAGCTGCCAACTTCTCGTCAACCGATGCCTCCCTGTAAAAAGATCACTTAGTTGGAAAATCTCAGACAACTCCTTGGCAATTAACAGGCCACTTTTGTAGCAGCCTCGGCGAGAGAGTTTGTAGGTCGGAGAGACGCAGACTGTCTCAGCCTGTCTGCGACCTCATTGACCGGCGTGCTATTTCGCTACTGTAGCTTGCTAATCGCAGAAAATTGGCGCCAATCGTTCTGAGATTGATAGATCCGTAGGTGGGAAAGTGTCGCGTTGAGGGTTTGAACAGTTAAACATCCTCTCCAAAAAAAGGCGAAAAGTTATATTCCCCCCCCCCCCCTAGGTAACATATCACCCAACAAACCCAGAATCATGGGAAAAGTGAAGGGTCCCCCCTAGCCTAGTTGAGGGAAAAGTTACGGAGCCCCCGGTCAGATAACCGGAGCATGTCTCAGCAGTCGCATGTCCCAGGGACAAGAACGGGACGTCCCATGTCCCGGGACGGTACCGAGAATTACGGTAGAAATGGAGCAGATTTGCATAAATGATGACAAAATGTCTTCTCGATCCTGATTTTTATATGCAAATATGCTCCATTTCTACCGTAATTCTTGGTACCGTCCCGGTACAGTACCGGGACATGGGACGTCCCGTTCTTGTCCCTGGGACATGCAGTCGCCTGAAAGCACCTAGGGATAGATCCCAGCTCCTATCACGAACTACAAATGTCGCGGGAAACTAGACAAGCTTTTCGTGCCTCTGGACCCTCCTCTCCAGCCCACTAATTTATACCCCAGTTGAAGAAGGACGATTATGTGGTCCAATCGCAACGCCCTAGCCCTTTAAACCGCAATACATTTTTCGAACGCAGTTTAAAGGACCGATGTCACGGGATTGGTCCATATAATCGTCCATCTTTAAGTTGTCCGAATGGCCGGACAAAATCGGAAAACCGGCTGCTTTATCGCCAAAAACCAGAAAATCTGTCTATTTTTCATGCAATTTCATTAATTTCAAGTGTTTATATCTAGAACGGACTCCTTGATTGACTTGGGTTTGTAAGTTGAAAAAATGCTGGTTGTCAGTCAGCGATCGAGTAGCTGACTATTAGCAGAAAACGTGAAAATAAGCCAACCTCTTCCGCGTGAAACTACTTTTTCTTCTTGTAGGGATCCATTTTCCATTGGAAAACTGATAGGGACCATACAAATCCGGACAAACAGCCGTGTTCTTAGAGGAAAACGCCTTAAAACAATAAACCTCACACAAATTTACTCGTTTTTCAAATGATATCCGTTTTCATTCATGACTGTACAGCAAATATAGGCATTTTCTCGATATATTGGCGAAATAGTAGTCCATTTTCTTTCTTTTCTATAGTCTTTTCCATTCCTACTGAGACTCCTACAGTAGGATTTCGAAACTTCCAAGCCGTTTCGCTCACTTATTTTTGATCGGAGAAGTTGAGGATTTTTGTACCTCATTCTCCTTCTCAGGCTCAGGTAAATGTACGAGAGCTTTTTCCATGAACTTCATTTTCAGCTTCACAACAGCCTTCGGAAAGTTTGTAAGGTTGCTGTAGGAGTCTCAGTAGGAATGGTCTGAACTATAGTTGTACGGTCAACTTTCACAACTTTCACTGTTTTCCGCAAAAAAGACGTATACATTGCCCAACCCCGCTGTGTTAATAGTCTGCAATTCCCGATTTTAAGGTGAAAGAGGTGACTCAATGGAACATTCAAACAAGTGGGCTCTGGTACCTGATCTGCAACTGCAATCTCTTCTCCAATGGAAATTTCGTCATTTTCATTGACTTCCGGTTCGAGCGATAGATCGGAAACAGGAGAAACTGAAACCAATTTTAAAAAAAGTATAACAATTTTTGCCGAATGATGCAAAATCATAATGTTTACCTTAGTTGAATCAGAAAATGAGCTACGTGTGTGCCAAGGTTACTCAAGAAAAAACCCAGAAACATAAGCCACTAAATTGATCGATCATGCGGGCTGAAACAGTCTGCGCCTCTCTGATCTGTGCATTCTCTCGCCGAGAGACCGCTAGAAGAGGGCTTCAAATGGTCTGACAAGAAAACTGGGGTTTTCTTTTTTTCACACACATTCACACCCTCCCATTAGGAAAAATACGTTGAAATACGACCCGTTGTTGAATCAACCCCCCCCCCCCCCCCCTCCCCCAATGCGGGATTATTGTACAATGTCCTTCTTTACTGCAGGTTCAGATTGAGTGAGGGAGGGGGGGGGGGGCTGGCAATTGTACAATTTCCCGAAAACTGACCATCTGGCTTGTAGTCTCGAACATCCACTGTTTCGCAGCTCCCCATCAAGTCAACTGCCGATTCAGCGGGGGAAGAGAATTTGAAATGATCGAAACTCACGCGATGCATAGAAACCATACTCCAGTGAAGAGTGATGTTATCGAAATAACGGGCTTCAATTTTGCTAGTATCGGGCCCAGTTGCTCAGTTGGGAACATTGACTTTTTACCCCTCACCTTTCTGAAATTGTATTGCGTTTGGGGAATTGTAGTTCGACCCCCCACCGGGGAGTGATAATTCAATTTATCACCTGCAATGCAAAAGTTTGAGGGTGGGGGGTAACAAGTAAACATTTCCTGTATTGAAGTTCAGCGGTTCAGCCCCCCACTAGTTGAACTTTGACCCCCCACCGTTGAAGTTCTACCCCCCGCCGACCCAGGTGGGGGGTAAATAGTAAATGTCGAAGTTGATTTTTGACCCCCCCCCCCCTCTCCTAGATTTTCAGTTTTTAGCTTGGGGGGGGGGGGGGGGGTTGAAGTGCTACGGGGGGGGGGGGGGCAACTATAGTGGGGGGCGATACTTCAATTTTCCCGCTCAGTTTGCGTAATTTTGATGCAAAATCATGGAGTGTCCATCGCAATCATGTCAGGTGACACAAAGTCACCAAAGTCAAGAAAGACACCAGCGTGTCTCATGAAAATCGTGAAGTTTGAGTCAAAATACGGAAGGCGGATTCTTTTTGGAGGATAGTCACACCTTACGTCGGTTTGAGGGACAAACGAACAAATCTAGATCCCCTGAGCAATTACTCAATAACCCCAGAATCAAAAGCCAAGTTTAAAGGATGCCAGACACCAATAGGAGAGATCGAGTTCTGACCCGCGGGGAATCGAGTTTTGACCCAGGGACATTTTGTACAACCATCTAACTTCTCCCCATTTGCGTTATGTCTCGTCCCACAGCGCGCTATGCTAATCTATAATAATTATTATAAGCGCCGGGAACATTGACTTTTTACCCCCCACCTTTCTGAATTTGTATTGCGTTTGGGGACTGGTAGTTTGACCCCCCCCCCCCCCTCCGGGGGGTGATAATTCAATTTATCACCTGCAATACAAACGTTTGAGGGTGGGGGGTAAAAAGTAAACATTTCCGGTATGGAAGTTCAGCCCCCCACTCGTTGAAGTTTGACCCCCCATCATTGAAGTTCTACCCCCCGCCGACCCAGGTGGGGGGTAAATAGTAAATTTCGAAGTTGAATTTTGACCCCCCCCCCTCTCCTAGATTTTCAGGTTTTAGCTTCGGTGGGGGGTTGAAGTGCTACGGGGGGGGGACCCAACTAAAGTGGGGGGCGATACTTCAATTTTCCCTAAGCGCCATAATAATTATTATAAGCGTCATATTTCTTCATTGGTGTCCTATCTTCTTTAAAGGAAAGTTAAAAGCTCCCGGTCAAATAACGAGATTATCGCACCTATCCTATCCCTGTATCTATCTGCCAAGGCTGGTCCTAGTGAAATCATACGGCCATGCTCCAAATGACTTTTCTCAGAGAACTTTCCATATGCATCTTCACAATACAATAGATGTGACTATTCTTCAAAAGGAAACCACTTTCAAGTGAAAGTTAGAGCCAGTAAAATCGTCCGTTTTATTTGATGAACAAGGGAAAATTCAAATTTGACTATTCACTTCCTCCACTTTTTCACGTAATCAAAATGGCAAAGAAAAAACAATATCATTCATGTACCTGATACTAATTGAAAAAAAACTGCAAAAAACGACAAAAAACGTACCTCTCAATTTCGTCTGATGGTTGGATAGGCCGATACTCTTCTTCGCATTCCGTTTTCATCGAAATTCGATCGACATAATTGTCCGAAACTGTCATTTGTCGATCCAGCCATCTTCTCTGTTTTTCCAATTCTTCCAATTTCATGTCCAATTCACGCTCTTCTTCCTAGAAATTGTGAAAACATTGAAAATAGACAGGGAAGGCAATTCATTCATACTCCAATCAAGTTTTCCGATCCAAAGGCAAAAAAAGTTTTTATATCTATTTTCATACACATACAAATCACGGAGTTCCACAATCCACATATTTGGCAACCAGAATAGGCCATTCAAAATTTAAAGTCATTAAAGTAAAAGTCATTTGAAATTAAAAGTCATTAAGTACAGAAACAGTTGAGAATCAGGAATAAAGTTTTCGAAAATTTTCGTATTTACAAATCCTGACTAAAAGTGAGTTAATGACTTTTACTCTCAAATGACTTTTACTTTAATGACTTTTTATTTTGAATGACTTATTGGTACCGAAAACAAGTTTATTTTGAGAAGAGATCACACGCACGCCGCAAGCGTGTCACGTTGGCGTAAAACAACGCATATCATGCGTAATAGTTGATGTAATTCACCGACGTAAAAAGTATGAACCCGGTCTTACTGGTAAGAAATCTCACCAAACACCAGTAAGGTCTGACTAAGCGACAAAAGTTAGACCACGTAAACACGTGAAAATTTAGGATTTTCATCAAAAGTAGACCGACTGTCTCCTTTTCGGCGGAAAAATAGTCCGTTTTTCATGTTTTCTGACTATTCGGACAACCTAACTAGGGCATATCTGACCTGTAGATCATGAAGTGAGATGTGTTCCTCATCAGTAGATAGCATGCTTCGCGAGTCGACTTCGCTAGATTGAGATAGATTGAACGGTTTCTCTTCATCTGGTTTCCATGTGTGCGAGCCAATGTTCTAAAATTACACAGAATGGAGGATACATTTTATGTAGAAAAGAAGAACAGTATGAAAAGGTGTTCCAGCTGCAGTAGTCGTATTCACAGAACTTGATCACCTGCCATTGGCGAAGCCCAGGCACCTAGTCAGCAACCATATCTGCGTGCCTACTTTACAAAAGGTCAAACTGATTTTGCAGCAGAACAGGGGAATTTTTTTCATATAATAGCGAAAAGAAGACCCTATTTTGGTTTTGTGGCTATCGGATCAACTTTAATGGGGTATGAGAACCCCGGGAACCTTTGGGTTAAGTTGAACACCGCCACAAATCTAACCAGCTGGTGAACTGAAAATAACCAAATACATAACAATGTTACGTTAACTAGTTCGTGACAGCAGGGAAAAGAGAAAAGAGCGAGAGACAAAGAGAGGAAGAAACCAAGAAAAACAGAGAGCTGGTACGATAGAAGAAAAACAAAGAGAAATTGAAAGGAGGATCAGCATCAGAAAGAGGCTAAATAGGAAGGAAAGAAAGGAGAAAGACGAAACCGTCAGATCACAATTTGATCTAAACTAATGAACTGAACTAACCATAGCTTCGCAGTTTGGAGGAAAGGACAGTTTCATCGCTAGAATCGGTTTTTACCACGCAGAATCCACGTTTTATACTTCTTTGGAAGTTTCTGCCTCTGGAAGGTTAATTTCAAATTGGCACGGTGAAAACGCACTACTCATCACAGAATAAGTACACGTTCGCATAGGTAAAATAACTCTCACTGAAGTAAAATATTACCACTCAAATACTTCAAAGGTAAAACTACAAGTTTTCTTTCGTACGAAACTATTAGGAATGAGAAATGGAGATGAAAGTGCGATTCGGTCATTCGGTTATATGTCACATCGAGATTCATAGTTTTTATAACATATAGCCTTAACACAACATGTCGCAACATGTCACTGGATCTATGTCTCAGAACATACGAATGTCCACCATGAGGACTCAACTGTATGTACCACTACTGCACAAGAAGACGTTCTGACGATAATGTGATATGTATGATGATAACCGCCTCAAAATGGTGCGAAGTGAAAAACAATTAAATATGTAAAATATGTAAACAACGTATATAAACCCCAAAATTATTTGAAAACATGTTATTTCGATCGAAAAGTACTAAATATCGCATCGTAGATCAAATTGAATTCGGTTCGAATTTGAAGAATTAAAGGGCGGACGGGAATTGGCGATGGGGCGCGATTTCACTGTACTTTCGGTTTTTCGGTAACTATTCGTTAACTATTCTGCTGTGTTCGTTATTATTATTATTATTATTCAAAAACGGAAGTATCCCAATTGTTTTTCATATGTATAAGTTGGAAAACAATAAAAGTATAAGTTGGAAACAATTAAAAAACATTGTGAAATACCACTTTTATTCACACAAACTGACGTCACATATTTACATATTAAATAGGTCAAAATGTCACTGGTAGTCGATCAATACACAACTATACGTAGAAGCACATCAAATCATTTCTTTTTCATTTCTTTTGACTTCTTTCCTTTCTTTTTATCTTCCTTTTTCTCTTTCTTCTTCTCTTTCTTTTCCTTTTTAGGCACTTTCTCTTTATTCTCGTTTTTTTCTTTCTTTTCAGCTTTTTTGGCTCCATCATTTTTCTTCTTTTTGTCCTTGTTCGTATCTTTCGTGTGTTTCTCGGGGGTGGAAACTTCTGGAAATTTCAAAGTAGAAATAGCCCGATTTTCATTATTAATTGAGCTTTTCGTAAAATGATTTTGATTTTAAATTTTTTTAAATGGTATTCACATTCTAAGTAAGGACGATTTTGTGGTTCAATCAAAACGCTTCAGTCCTTTAAACTGCAATTCACTTTTCGATTGCAGTTTAAAGGACCGTTGACACGGGATTGGTCCACATTATCGTCCTTCTTGTACAAAACTACAAAAGATGTTGACCAAACCGGATTTGTAGTTTAGTCTACACTTTTTCAAATATATCTTAAAAAACCGAGCAAACTAGAATAGTAGAGTGGAATAACATGTTGCGTACTGTTTTATAGTCTTTTCCATTCCTACTGAGACTCCTACAGTAGAATTTCGAAACTATCAAACCGTTTTGCTCACTTACTTTTGATCGGAGAAGTTAAGGGTGTTTGTACCTCGTTCTCTTTCTCAGCTAGAGTGAAAATTATTCTCTAGACTACCACCCCTGCCCTTCACAATAGGATACAGGTATAACATTTTTTGTGTTTTTATAACATATTAACTCGTTCGATTACACTTAAATTCTAGTTGGTGGAATCTCCTGAAGATGCCGTAACCACCAACTAGAATAGCATCGTCGAGATTTAACGGCGAAACGATGCAAACAAAATTTAACCCATAAATTTTAATTAATATAAGAAAAAATTGCTTTTCTTTCTAGATTACTGTTAACTTAATTATAACTTTTTAAACATATTAGTCTATTAACTTATACTCTATTAACACGATAACATTTCCATTTTGTTTTTCTAATACCAGAGAATGCTCTATGAGCTTCATTTTCAGCTTCACAACAGCTTTCGGAAAGTTTGTAAGGTTACTGTAGGAGTCTCAGTAGGAATGGTGTGGACTATAGTCTTCCCTTCGCCTTCCTGAGAATATGAAAAATGAATTTTCGCTGTGTTTGTAGTTTGAACCCGGTGATCTCCTAATCGGTCAGACTACAATTAGAGTGGGGCTAATCAGTGTACAACAGACGATTATCGATTATTACCTGATTTGTCCGACTCTTTCTCCTTATGGGTTTCGTCCTCCTGAAGAAGAGAAAGAAGTTAGAATGTTCTGTTTCTCTACCCCTCTCTCTCTCTCTCTCGTTCTCTCTCTCTCGTTCTCTCTCTCTCTCCCTCTCTATCTCTCTCTATTTCTCTCTCTATCTCTCCCTTTCTCTCTCTCTCTTTCTCTCTTCTCACCTCTTCCTCCATTCCGAGAGCATCGCCGCTATCCACCTGAACACAGATAAAAGTTTTGTTACAGTAAAAAATGAAATGCGATAAATTCAACAACATAGAGAGAGAGTCAACGCACGAGTTTAGCTGATATTTTTGGCAAGCATCTTGAAAGTTACCTTAAAAGTAATTTTTCCAGTGAAATTTATAGTGAAACTTTCCGTAATTTGTCTCAAAGTTGATGAAAAGCTTTGGGGCAACAACCTGAATTTTTGTAACTCACCCTTTGGTTCAATCGCTTCTTGGTCCATAGAAGCAGTACACCAACTACGATCAGTAAAGCGACCGGAAAATGAAAAATGTAATTATAAACGAAAACTTATAAAATATTAGTTTTTATAGCGTTCTAGAGTATAGTGAATGCCAAATTTATAAAGTTCCGTCTCTGGCCGGAATCGAACCTGCGAGCAAAAGATTCGTAGTAGAGCGCTAACCACTGCGCTATTCGAGCACATAACAGGCAAGCTTCAGAATTGAACACATGTGTGCTTACACAGCGGTAAGTGAGATATACAGTACCCTCCAGCCTTTCGGTTGGCAACGACTATAGAACAACACAGTCAGGGTCTTGAAAAGAGTAGTGTTTAATCGTTTCTAATTAAACGTTGTTAAGACGTACCTCAACCAAAATAGAGATGATCAGCATCAGAGTGGGGAAATTGGCATCAACTGTTGC
Organism: Litoditis marina; assembly: GCA_964036275.1. Taxonomy (NCBI): domain Eukaryota; kingdom Metazoa; phylum Nematoda; class Chromadorea; order Rhabditida; family Rhabditidae; genus Litoditis; species Litoditis marina. The sequence continues at coordinate 17,126,820 of OZ038435.1, read as the reverse complement.
TGCATTTTCAGCCGAGCACTGTTCGGCAGTTTTGGTAGCAGGGATCGGGCTGCAAGGAACGAATCTAGGAAAGTAACCAATTGGTTCGTCTCGGACTGAAGCCGTATGCATGAACATCCCGGGACTATGAACATGAACTATTTATCGCAACATGCGTCCTGAAACTTACGCTATTTCTCTGGCGGCGTACCAATCCCTCAAAAACCCTATGAGATATCCCATGAGCAATATCTCACAAGCTTCTCATGAGATCCCGTTGATTGCTTTGCTTCGACAGTAGAAGTTCACAAGTAGTTCATATGGAGAGCTCATGAGACTCGCATGAGAAAATCATATGAACATCTCATGAGGTTGGACGGTTTGTTAAGTGCCCTACATACTTGGCTGCGGCTGCGGGCGTCTGCGGGCGGCATATGATATAAGTATGGCGCCCCTGATTATTGATCAAATGTGCGGCTGGCGGCGGCTCTCGGCGTTTTGCCGCGCATTCATACTTCGGCGGGCAAAAGCGGCTGCGGGCGGCTGCGGGCGTCTGCGGGCGGGGCCGCAGACAGCCGCAAAAGCAGTTGCGGCAATAATGATTCAATTCAATATTGCCGCAGCGGCTCTCTGCGTCTGGATTGATCATTCTCGACATATCATCACTAATGTTCTAAAAATCATTATTAAACCCATCAAGTTACTTTAGTATAGTTCATTTAAATATATGTTTGTATTCTACTCGATGTTCACTGCACTCTATTATCAGTTTTTAATCAGTTTAAAGTGAATGTCTCCTTTTCTTTTGTTTGTATTCGAAAAAAAGTTTCAGAATGGAAAAAAAACGTTTAAGAAGATTCAGTTGATTCGGTAAGCGGTAATCTAATAATGATATTCCATGCATTTTCAACAGACAGTTGGAGGCAATGCTAATCAAGTGATTTACAAATTTTGAGGGATAAACATTATTAGCATTGATGTGATAAATGACAAATATTCCTAAGTGAAGGGAATCATAATTTCAACAATAAGTTCGAACTTTCTATTTGAAATTCAAATGAGGGGAACCGCGCCGCAGCCAGCCGCAGACGCGCGTACATACTTCAATTGTAGTGCGTTTGCGGGCGTCTGCGGGCGTTTGCGGGCGTCTGCGGGCAAACCACTAGTTTACCCGCGCCGCAGACGCCCGCAGCCGCCCGCAGACGCACCAAGTATGTATGGCACTTTACGCCGCCAGAAGTATAGTGAGTGCCAAATATATAAATTTCTGTCGCTCGCCGGAATCGAACCTGCGAGCAAAATATTCGTAGCAGGACGCTAACCACTGCGCTATTAGAGCACATTATCAGCAAGCATTGCAATCGAAGACATGTGTGCGTACACAGCGGAAAGTGAGATATACAGTACCCTCTCGCCTTTTCGTTGACGACGACTATAAGACACATCTGCAGCAAACTACAAAAACTGCAGAGCAGTGCAACATCTTACATTCATATTGGAGACTTGGAGACTTTTTGAACTACACACTTTTATCAGAAATATGTGCCAGACATTATTGACGAGCTTTGCTTCGCACACAAGTTGTGGGTCATGGTTTTGTATGAAAGTTCATCAAAGATTACCACATTTTCGTCATTTTGTCGAATAGCAAGCTACAAACCATTCTTTCTCGGAATAATTTCCGTTACATCAACTCACCCAAGAATGACGCTTCTCTTCCACTGAACCAACTTTTCTGGTGACGTCATGACAATAGAGGGAACGGGCGGGTCCGGTCCGGCTGGAAAGACATGAGTTCTGGAGTTCGTTTGCTAGAAGATTGAAATTTAGAGTAAAGTTGAGCAAATATTAGGAACAAGGCCAGTTTTCGGTGAGTATTCGTAATTCTTGTAATTCATAGAAACAAAGTTGTACCTTTGGGTAGTAGGGAGTTTATGACAGTTAGTGGCAGTTCGGGCTGAAAAATGCTTACAAAACACATATATTTTCAAAATATAATTTTATCTCATACAATTTAAATCAACAAAAAACTCACGAAGTCCGTAGATTTCTCTGAGTTTTGCGATGAGACAGTGCAGAATTTCACGTCTTTTGGTGGAATTTACACTGAAATATAATGAAGACATTTAGAAAGAATTCCCAAATTCGATGATTCAGGTTTGAATGGACCCACTATCTTCATGATCGCAACCTTTATTACGTAGAAAAACAAAAATCTGAAGAGCTATAGCAGAGAAGAGTCTGGCGGTGAACTAATCGAAATACTATAGTCTGTTTCACGCAACAATAGCCCTCTACAGTAAGATTGTAAATCTTTCAAGTACATTATTCATATCTTGTAGGTGATATAAATAGTTTAAACGTTGTGATTTTGTTTTATACTTTGGTTACTACAAGCACAGAAAACAGTGAAGCTAAACGTATGTTTGTTTATTAGATAATATCCCTCGAACATTCGAGAGATTACTGTAGGTAGTAACCGATTGGTGAAACGGAGTATATTAGCCCTGTGGCTGTGGTTTCTCGAGCGTGGAAGTACAAGTTCGAGCCACAAGGTGGACTTAACCCTACTACTTGGTTTCAAACTTTTCGTTTCTGCCTGTACAGATGGGGGGGAGGGGGGTCGAGTATCAGGTCAGGTAACATAGTACTCAAATTTTCCTCAATTTCAAACCAAACTAACCCCAAAAGTTGAGGATCGTTTGACATTCGAATGGTCTTGTCCCACGAAGACTTGGAGGGAGACTCGTATTCGCGCAACAACGCTTCCTGAACAGAATTGAAATTAGGCCACGCCCATTTGCCAGAACTGAAACTAGGCCACGCCCATTTCACCGAACTGAAATTAGGCAACGCCCATTTCCCAGAACTGAAATTAGGCCACGCCCATTTCCCAGAACTGAAATTAGGCCACACCCATCTCATGCCTCGTTTTCAACAGCCAAATTAGACAACACTTGGTATACGTCAGATCATGTATAATGTAATTTCAAAAACGCGGCACTTCTTAAGTGCCCTACATACTTGGCTGCGGCTGCGGGCGTCTGCGGGCGGCATATGATATAAGTATGGCGCCCCTGATTATTGATCAAATGTGCGGCTGGTGGCGGCTCCCGGCGTTTTGCCGCGCATTCATACTTCGGCGGGCAAAAGCGGCTGCGGGCGGCTGCGGGCGTCTGCGGGCGGGGCCGCCGACAGCCGCAAAAGCAGTTGCGGCAATAATGATTCAATTCAATATTGCCGCAGCGGCTCTCTGCGTCTGGATTGATCATTCTCGACATATCATCACTAATGTTCTAAAAATCATTATTAAACCCATCAAGTTACTTTAGTATAGTTCATTTAAATATATGTTTGTATTCTACTCGATGTTCACTGCACTCTATTATCAGTTTTTAATCAGTTTAAAGTGAATGTCTCCTTTTCTTTTGTTTTGTATTCGAAAAAATGTTTCAGAATGAAAAAAAAAAACGTTTAAGAAGATTCAGTTGATTCGGTAAGCGGTAATCTAATAATGATATTCCATGCATTTTCAACAGACAGTTGGAGGCAATGCTAATCAAGTGATTTACAAATTTTGAGGGATAAACATTATTAGCATTGATGTGATGAATGACAAATATTCCTAATAAGTGGAGGGAATCATAATTTCAACAATAAGTTCGAACTTTCTATTTGAAATTCAAATGAGGGGAACCGCGCCGCAGCCAGCCGCAGACGCGCGTACATACTTCAATTGTAGTGCGTTTGCGGGCGTCTGCGGGCGTTTGCGGGCGTCTGCGGGCAAACCACTAGTTTACCCGCGCCGCAGACGCCCGCAGCCGCCCGCAGACGCACCAAGTATGTATGGCACTTTAGAAAACGAGTAATAATCGTTCAAATGAATAAAAACAATTGAATTCTGAAATGATTTGTATGAAAAAGTTTTCAACAAATTGATAAAATTCAGTACTTACATGGGCGGTGGCGATATCTCCACTACAAAGGGAACCGCGACATACACATCTCGTTTTCAATTCGGTAGTGGAACAGTACATCGCATTCTGATAGAAAGATCAGGTAGTTGTTCTGTTTAAGCTCCATAATTCTGATTTGTAGTTTGATATTTACACAGATAAAAAACTTGCGAAAATAATAATGATAAAAAACCGAACTTTTCGAGTTCCAACTAAAACAAAGATATCAAACTATACACACACACACAGCTAACATATACGCCTGCTATGGGAAGAGCAAAGAGTCTTAAAGGGGGGCTGCATTGAAATTTCAAATAATAGATCGAACTGAGACAGTTCGATATGTGTCCTTTTCCAACTGGAATGTCCAATGCAAAGTTCTATTTTCAAAATTTCACCGATTTTTCGATTACTGTCAGGGACGCAGAGGATGATTTGGAGTGTATGAATATTGATTGCGCGCACTTCTCTGACTCTCGTGCCTTTTCGGCTAACGCCGTTAACCAAATTCGGCATTCAATGCAGTCCCCCTTTAACAAGAATAATAATAAAAACAAGAACAATGAAAGTATAATAGTAATAGTAATAATAAGTTTTCCACTGACCAACAATTGATGCGTTTTTTGGAATTCGAAAATATCGCTCGAAATTCGCAGATTCGAACACTTTTCTCCGTAGACGAAATCGAAGAGACAAGCAAAGGCGAATCCCGGCTGGAAATGGTCTTTGTACTTTGTACTTTGTAGTTTAGATATTGGTTTTATGCTCAATTGGCAAGTAGATTATTGGCGGCCTCGACGAGAGAGTGTACAGGTCAGCGATACGCAGACTGTCTCTGACTGTCTGCAGTATCATTGACCTCCATGCTCTCTCGGTTTTGTAGCTTGACAATTGCTTTTGTTTCCGATTCCGAGCGATTTTTTGACACTTTATAGTTGTTTGAAATTTCATACTAAACATGTTTTCAAGTAGCGGCTGTAAACTTTTTATTTCTGTAAAAATCATTCATCTGAAACTTCATTGACACAAAAAGTCTCAATAGGAACGAAAAAAAAATAGAGCTCCCAAATCATTCTCAGCAGTTTTCTGACAATAAGCAAAGCACTTTCGTTGCGTTCTAGACGAGAGAGTGTGCAGGTCAGAGAAACACAGACTGTCAGAGGCTGTCTGCGTCTCGCTGACTTGCGTGCTCTCTCGCTTTTGTAGTTTGTAGTCGAACTTAACTCACCGTTTGATCTGAGAATTTCTTGGTTACTGTGGTTGGCTGGGATAGTTTGCCATTCTTATAGAAAATCCCGGTGTGGCATGAGAGAGCTTTTCTTTGAGAGACGACAGACAGAAAGAGACATGGAAACAGGGCTGGAAATGGGCTATTTTGAGATAGTTAGGAAAGTAGAGAGGGAGTAAGAGAGAAAGCGAAAGAAAGAGAGAAAGAGAGAGAGAAAGTGAAAAAAGAGAGAAAGAGAGAGCAGAAAAGAGAGAAAGAAAGAGGGGGGAAGAGAAGAACGCTGAGAAAGGTGAGATAGACAAAGGAGAGAAAGAGACACAGAATGAAAAGAGGGGAAGAGAAAAGAGAGAGAGAAAGACATAGAGAAAGAAATATAGAGAAAAGAGAGAGATGAATGCTTCTGCACTCACCCCAGTACAGAAGCGATGCAACCATCCGTTTTCAGAAATAGACCACAAATGAATTCATAATGACGCGCAGTTCTCCAAAAACACGTGATTTCACGGGCAAAACATGTTAAGGACAGTATTGGTAATGAAACTTGGAAAATATTTCCAAGCTACACGTACACGTACACTTTTAGTGAAACGTGAAAACGTTAGAACTCGGAGAAGTGAAACTGAAAATGCAAAAAGTCTGCAGTTTTTTTGAACCTTCACGTGACTATCTCATGTTTCATTTGGTACAACTGTAGAAAAAGATAGCTAGTTAATGATTGTTATAAAAGTCTACATAACTATGTACTTTTTAAAATACATTTAGATTACAAAATTTCAAAACAACAATGAACAACAACATAATTTGTTTTCACTTTATTCGATGTATCAGAATTGTATCGAAAAACTCGTAATATGGTATGTAGACAGTGAATTGATCTTGAAATTTCTTGAGCAAAATTTCCGGAGTTTTTCTCCTAAAATGGACTTTTCTGTGAAGTAGGAGACGGCGTCTGGAAAAATTGACTGAAATTAGCAAGAAATACGGGTTTAATAGGAGAGAGAGAGATGAGAGGAGAAGACATGTAGAACGTATTCTACAGAGTGTATTACTTAAAAAATATGGAAACAGAATAGTTTATGTCTGATTGAGAGGGGGGAGAGACAGACAAAGAAAGACAGAGAACTCGAGAAACAAAAGGTAAAAATGAAAGAGAGAGAGAGAGATTAAGGAAGAAAGAGAGATAAAAGGTGAGAGACAGAAAAGGTTCTAAAGAGAATAGGGGATGAGAGAAAGACAGAGATTTATTCAGATACAGGGGAGAGAGAAGTGGAAGGGAGAGAAAGATAACAAGAGAGCGTCGGAAGAGCTTTCTCCTCTTGTATATCACATGCTTGCATGTAAATAAATAAATCAATCAATCAGAGAGAGAGAGAGAGAGAGAGAGAGCGAGAGAAAAAGAGAAAAATAATTTTTTTCACTTGAACCTACAGTGGCATTCGGTGATTTTGTCGGTGTTTCGCCTTTCTTTCCCTAAAAAAAATTGAGGTGAGAACATCGGTTCACACATCTCTGAAAAACCGTTGCAACTTAAAATACCGGACTCGCCAATTTTGCAACTTATAATATCGGGGTCAGCCAAATGTCGCCTGTACTGTTTGAAATTCATAAGGAGATGCAGGCTAATTCGACACCAGTATCGCGCGGAGCGCGAAGCGCTCTGCGTGAGTTGTCTTTGGTTTGGCCATTGCGGACTCGTTTTTTCCTTTTAATTAACAAAAATCTTCAAACATATTCTTTTTTTGAAAACTAAAAGAAGAGAACGTTAGAGAATCAAGAATTGAACATTGTGTGAAAATTTCAGCCAAATCGGATAATTTTCGCCTGAGTTATGGTTTCGTGTCGTTGTTGAAAAGTTCCGCCGTAATTCGTCCCTCGTCACTCGTCCCTCCTCCCTCGTCCCTCACGGAATTCTGTCCGCATCGTAGTGGAAAAACTACTGAACCAATTTGGCTGAAATTTGAAACATCTATTCTATGGCAAAAGTTAGCTCGTCGCGCCAAGTATGAAATGTATATGTGATCTCTGGCGCCGGGCGCGGGCGCCAATAGGCGCCAAAAACGACTATTGGAAAAACTATTTAACCGATTTAGCTGAAATTTGAAACATGAGTTCTAATGCAAAACTTAGCCCTTCGCGCCAAATATGAGATGTATAGCTCCTCATTGGCGCCGGGCGCGGGCGCCAATAGGCGCCAAAAACGACTATTGGAAAAACTATTTAACCGATTCAGCTGAAATTTGAAACATGAGTTCTAATGCAAAACTTAGCCCATCTCGCCAAATATGAGATGTATGGCTCCTCATTGGCGCCGGGCGCGGGCGCCAATAGGCGCCAAAAATCACTATTGGAAAAACTACCGAACCGATTTAGCTGAAATTTGAAACATGAGTTATAATGCAAAAGTTAGCCCGTCGCGCCAAATATGAGATGAATACATCATCATTGGCGCCCGGCGCTGGCGCCTAAAACGGCAAAACACTATTTATCGTCAACTAAAATGTTGAACACTAATAGAAATTGAATAAATTGAGGAAAAGTGTGAAAGTCTTTTTCCAAAACTGAAATTTTTCTTCTGGCGCTCGAACCAGGCGCCAGATGGCGTCAAAACCCAAACTCACGACAGCGTCAATGGAATCGTCTGAAATTCGGTACACTAAATAACTATCACATGGCAAGTATGCTCAATCTGAAAATCGAAAAAGTTCTGTTGGCACTGTGCGCTGGCGCCAATTGGCGCCAAAGTTGGAAAAATATCAGTTATCGTCAATCAAACTGTTTCGAGTTAACAGATACTGAATATTCCAATGTGAAATAAAGATCCACAAATTCAAAATCGAATTTTATCGTCTGGCTCGGAACAGACGCCAAATGGCGCCAAATGGCCTAACACACGAAACTGACAATCGAATAGTTTGAATATTGCTCCATTCAGTAATTGACACATGTAGTGTGTACTGGTAGCTGAAAAACTTAGAAAATTTCGTTTCGTTCTGGCGCCAGACTCGTGTGTCAATTGACGCAGGAATGAAAAAAAGTTTCAACGAAGGTTTTTGATGTGGTATTGGAAATAATGGCTATATTGTAAGTGAGTTGGTGTTTCTAGTTGTAGATTTGTCAATGGCGCCAATCCCCATCGCTTATCGCCGCTAAAAGCGGTGTACATGTCAATCGGAACGTTTAGCGTTTTTGTTCAGTTGTTGATAGTCACAGAGCCAGTAACCTGCGTTATATTACAACACCAGCAATTTTATGGTCTGCATTCGGCTTCGTGCACACATAAAACTGAGATTCCCATATTAATATAATGAGTTCACAAGATCCACTCTGTGAATAGGCAACATATGAAGTTGTAGGAGTACAACTAGCAAAAAAAGGACAATTAGTAAAAAGTGGGGGAACCAACAAATGTGTGAGTTGTGTTTGGTTCGACCTTGATATCAGCAAAAAGTGAACGATACGAATTGCTGTGGTACTGTAGCAGAAGTACTCTGCAAAAATAGAACAATACAAATTTTGCACAATGGTTCACAACGCACGCATGTCGTCAAAGTACACATGAAATACCCTTAGGCAATTTCTGAAATATCATGCGGGCTTCGTGAACCATTGTGCAACATTTGTATTGTTCTATTTTTGCAGAGTACTTCTGCTACAGTACCACAGCAATTCGTATCGTTCACTTTTTGCTGATATCAAGGTCGAACCAAACACAACTCACACATTTGTTGGTTCCCCCACTTTTTACTAATTTAAGTCTGCATCTTCTCCGGTATTTTAAGTTGCAAGCGTTTTCACCGCATAAAACCGCGTTACAAATACAAGTTTATTCGATTTTGGTGGTGTTCGTACTTTGATCTTTGTATTTTGATGTATATCCAGATTACAGATAAAACTACATGTGATCTATTTCCAAGAACTTGAACCCACATTGGCGGGAGATTTTGATGACGCTTCCACTTTCTTGGTCTGAAAAAAAAGGTAGGACACAAGAACCAAACTTTACAGTCGTCGCCAACGGAACGGCGGGAGGGTACTGTATATCTCGGTTTTCGCTGTGTACGAACACAAGACTTTGATTCGAAATGATGGGGATGTGAGTTGTCGTAGCGCAGTGGTTAGTAGCGCGCAGCAATCTTTTGCTCTCAGGTTCGATTCCGGCGGGAGCCAAGCTTCCATGAATTTGGCACTCCCTGTTCATGTTTCTGATCAACTTTAGGAGCCGAGAAAAACCTTGTCTATTAAAATGGAGGAAAAAGCAGTTATAAATAAAAGTTATGATTTATATGATCAATTGTTATAGAATGCAAAGTTAGAAACTATAGTCCTACCTGGCTTCCAGATAAAAACGTTTTTCCTCGTAAAACTAACTGAAATAAAATGGGCGCGGAACAGAGTAACCATACCCTTTTTCTTCTCCACTTTTCTGTTCATTCACCCATTTGGAGTGCCACATACTATGTGGAAGTCACGTGTTAAAGTAGGACGATTATTTGGACCGATCCCGTGTCAACGGTCCTTTAAACTGCAATTGAAAAATGTATTGCAATTTAAAGGACTGAAGAGTTGTGATTGGACCTTATACTCGTCCTTCTTTAAATCACGACTAAATCTATCTATTTGAAACCAACCTTCTTTTTAGGTGTCTTATTTTCATTTCTTCTCTGACAAATGATGGCAATAGCAATTAGAAGAAGTGAGAGCACAACTCCCTCTGCTGCTATTATACTGGTGAAGAGGAGCGAATAGTTCGGGGAGGACAGTTCAACCATGCTGGACAGAGAACAAGGGGGGATGGGGGGCTGGACCAGACTACAAAGTACAGATATTGATCGGGTAAAGACTACAAAGTACAGGTATTGATTGGATGAAGAGTACAAGTATTGATTGATCAAATTTGATGTTTAGTCAAGTGACACGAAGAATCAACGAACTGCACCAAACTACGAAGTACAATTATTAGTTGAATGAAGACGACAAAGTGCGATTATTGATCGAATATACTCATCAGACTACAAAGTATAGTTATTGATCAAATGAATGACCGATCACAACTAAATATCGTTCAAGATTTCCTAAAACGGGGACATTTTCCCTTCGCCCCCGCCTTTTTTTTTGTTTTAGCCGAAATAAGTCCTGTGTTACTCTCACCCCCCACCTAGGGGGTGAAAGTTACATGGCTCCGTTTCAACTATGAGTCAGAAGGGTGGGGGGGGGGGGGGGGGGGGGATTGTTAAAGATCACCCACCAGGCATGTTACTTTCAAGCTTTCAACCCCCCAAGGGGGGGGGGGGGTGATTGTACAATGTCGACATTCAACTTTAGCCCCTTACCCTACCGTACATTTGACTTTAGCCCCAACCAGTTCTTGTCGAAACTAGTGCGGGTCTGGGCCAAACTGCCACGGATGGTGCGATTATTGGGTGGGGGCGAAAGTGAAATTTTCCCCCTAGAACTCTTCTAAAATAAATCAATCCACATTTATACAATTATCGATTGAATTTCACTCACAGGTTATTTTTCTGTTTCCACTGTTCAAACTCCCTTCTACTGCTGTTGAAAGGCGGTAGAGGAGCGCCTGCTGCAACATAATATCGAAGTCAGTAAAATAATTATTATAGTAAAAACTATTATAACCATTATTATTATTATACGAAATCAATAGACAATAGTCCAGGAAAAATCAATATTTGAATAATTCAATATTAAGATCAAGATCGAATAATTATTGATAGAGAATCTACACAGATAAATTACTTGAAAAAAACTAGCAAAAGTAGAATAACTTCACAGAAAAATAAGCTATGAAGCTAAGCTGAACGAACACACCAAATCCATAAGCGCGTCTGACTCCTTGTATGGCACAATGCAAAAATTCTCTCGAGCGGGGATGGTGGGGGCTGGAACAGTACTATTATTATTAAAAACACTAATAATGAGGTAGGAATAATGTTTATTCCTCAGAATCGATACATATGAATACAATATTGAGGGTGTTAACTAGGGTTGTTAATCGAGTTCGAAATTTCGAGTTTTCGAGTTTTCCAGTTTTCGAGTTCTGGGAAATTTCGAGTTTTCGAGTTTTGGGAAATTTCGAGTTTTAGTTTTCGAGTTTTTGAGTTTTCGAGTTTTCGAGTTTTCGAGTTTTGGGAAATTTCCAGTTTTCGAGTTTTCGAGTTATCGAGTTTCGAGTTTTCGAGTTTTCGAGTTTCGAGTTCGACTCGACTCGACTCGAAAAATTTCGAACACTGAGTCCACAAAAGAACGATTGCATAACAATAACTTTTGCATTTTTTGGATTTTTTCCCGCAACACTTGTGGAGAAAAGTGTTTTTCATTCTTTTTTTCAAGTCAAACACGTTTCAGCAACACAGCAGAATTGAGCGGCGTAAACGGTGAAAAAAGCGAACCGTCTGCGAAAAGTAGAATGAATAGTCACGTAAAGTTAGCATTCTAATAAGAATTCGTGCACTTTGTCATTGCACGTTTCTGAGTTCTGCTGTGTTTAACATTTCTTGCGTGACTGTGCCATTGGCTAACAGTATAACCCCGACATGAGAAACACGAGTCAAAACCCACAAATTCTTTTCTGAGTGAGTCGCGTTATATTCGTATTCCGTCAACAGGGCCGCCTGTAACACAAACGAGAATTTACAATTTGAAGTTTTAATTTGCTTTTTTTAACTCTTTTCTGTGAATGAGCAGAACCAAATTTCAAGTTTAGTTCGTAAGATCCCGGTCACTTTACTCTCAGAAGTTTATAGAGTTTGCTATTTCCGATGCAATAAAATACAGTATGTTGCGGCATTAGTTCGTATTTATTCCAGTTGTTGATCACTCATTAAAAAACTAATATTAAACACATTTATACACATAGATCATACAGCATTGAGAATACCAGTGAAATTTGCTCACTTCCTGATAAGCGAATATAGTTTGAGATCAAATACAAACATCAAAGTACACTAGTGATCATGTTACTGCAAGATTAGTTCATCACAACTGTACATATTATTGATATTATAATTATAATTATTATTATTGTTGTTGTTAGCAGTACAACTCACGTGCAGTGTGTAGATGTCCCTATTGCATTCCCTTCCGGAACAATGACAGACTATGCGTTCTGTCGCCACTTCAGCGAAACACGAGGTGGAGGACTGGAAAAGCAACGAACTCAGTACGTATGCTAGAAGATTCCGGCACCTTCATCCCATCCTGCGTCTCCTCAAACATACGCTATTTCTCTGCTCTCACATCCCGCCGGGATGTAAGAGACAAGAAATAGTGAGGTAGAGCGAGAGACGCAGGATGGGATGAAGGTGCCGGGATCTTCTAGCATACGTACTCTGTAATGTAGGTCTGAACCTACATTACATTGAACCATTGAAAAAAAAGCATGTAATCTACAACATGTTTTTAGTTTCGATTGTTTAAAAACATAGCATACATTTCATACCATTTCACTACGCATAAACATATTCCTGCTTCTTTTTCTTTAATTTTCCATCAAACCATTCTTAATACCAATTTAATTTAGAGACTCTAATGGAGGTTATTCTGTGTTTTCTCTGCAATTATAAAACTTCACATGGGTAACACAGTATGCATACTCGCATGAAGGGCTAAATCAAAACGTGTGTTTTAAATCAAAACGTGTGTTTTGAAACGTGTGTTTTGAATACAAAATCGAGACGTAAACCTGATATTCTACTGCGGTCAACTGCGGTTGACCGCGATGTAGCCTACAATGTGTCGCAATTGTGTTTTCTTAAAGAATCCGTCCCGCTCTAATTTTGACTTGTGAGTTAACAATCTGACCTTTTGGCAAATGAAAAACCATTATCAAAAATATATACTTTTATATATCTATCTCGTTTCGTTTTCTTAGAAAAGCGGCTTACGTAATGACACCGATGGGGGAGTTGCGTACGGGGTATGCTCAAAATAGCCTATAAAAGTACACAAATATTTTTGAAACGTTCTATTATATACGACAACACAATTAAAAACTAAAAATTGAATATAACTCGAAACGTAAATGAACCAAGTCAAGTTGCGTCACAGTGAAAGTGGTCATGTGCTCTTTTTTATTGCTCGATGTTATGCAAATTTTGCAAACTTTCTATCGAAAAGTTTTTTATGGTCTGTGGGAAGACATTGAGAGACTTTTTCGAGCTTTTTGAATTTTTCGTGAAACTCAGATTATAGCGGAACGGTTTCTTTAATGGTGCGGTAGTGCTATTTGTTGTGATAGGTAAAACATTTTGCGCGATCTGGCTATCGACCTTGTTTTTGCGCCACCTGGTTTTGCTCAACCGACCTAGACTCTACGTACCCTGAACTGGAGTCGGGAAAATTGTAGAATCGCCCCCCCCCCCCCCCAAGGGTAGTCTCTTGCAAGCAAGCATCTATAGTGAAATGACTAGCCGGTCACGCGGCTAACGCCGCGGGCCCGTCTAGCGTGCATGTTAGCTATGTTTTGCAACTTTATTCAGAGTTGTTACCACGTTTCTTACTTTTATTGAAAGTTTCAAACTGCTTCGAGTAGTTTGACGACTTGAACAAAGTGATCGTAACATTCTTTGGACTCTTTCCTACTCGTTCTGAGAGTTTCAGATAATTTGAACGAAGTTCATTTTTGACGTCTTCTGACATTTTGAATATTACTCGTCGTCAATTAGAATTCATATAGTCTTTACGTATGAGTATAATTTACGTGTCGCAGTAGCTGGGAACATTAAAGAAGGAATTTGAAAGAACTCGACTTTTTTGCTAGTGAAGTGCTTAGTATGTGACATCATCAATTGATATTTTTAGCTCAAAACATAAGAATTATTGTAACTTTGTTGTAAATCAATCAATCAATCAATCAATCAATCAATCAAAATATTCTAACTGGTCACGTTGTTTGGTAATTGTAAAGAAGAAAATGACTCCTCTGTACGAATAGAATGTAGTAAACATGTTTGTCTGTGACGTCATCACATGCATGATACTCAGGTTGTTTACTTGGTTGATTTGAAAGAGAGCGTGCCCATCTAGCGTGCATGTTATCTGTGTTTTGCAACCTTATTTAAAGTTGTTACCACGTTTCTTACTTTTTTTGAACGTTTCAAACTGATTCGAGTAGTTTGACGACTGGACGTCTTCTGGCCTCCAGAATCTTTTCTGACGTAATCGTCACCTCGTGAAATATAAATACAAACTACAATACAATCTTAACATTCTTAGACTCTTTCCTACTTGTTCTGAGAGTCTCAGAAAGTTTGAACGTAGTTCATTTTTGACGTAATCTGACATTCTGAATATTACTCGTCGTTGCTTAGGATTCATGAAGTCTTCACGTATGAGTATGATCTACGGTTTGCAATAACTTGGAGCCCGGAAAAAACTATTTCAAAGAACTTGACTTTTTTGCTAGTGAAATGCTTGGTATGTGACGTCATCAATTGATGGTTTGATCTTGAAATTACAAACTACTGTAACTTGGTTCGTTTTTCTCCGATGTGCCTCGTGTTTTAATTTCTGAGTTGTTCATGAGTAGTGGAACACAATGACACTAAGCTTGTGAACCTATCTATTTCCATATCGACTTTAGCTCAAACTCATATTTATTGCGCTAAAAAAATCAATAGTTGACCTTTGACCTTAATTCTCCGGCATTGCAATCTTTATCTAATATTGGTCCTACCCTATGAGTTTCAAGTCGTGGCTATCATTTAGACGATCAGGAGAGGCGTGGGAAAATGCCGAGTCCGGGGTAGCTTAAAAGTGAACCTATTTGCGCCGTATCTAGTACGGGTTGGACTTTTAAAACTTGAATAACTCGAGAACGGCTGGATGGTTTTGCTCAATTTTTCATACACTTTGCCGGTCCATTGATGTTCGTTTATCTTCACAATTTGGGATTCACTGCATGAGTTTGGCTGTTTCACTTTTTTCTAAAAAAGATATTAAAAAAATTATTTTTGAGAAATTCCAAAATCCGTCACCAACAAATTGTTTCAATTTTGTATGCACATCTTTTGCACAAATCTCAAAAACTCAATCACATTTTGAACATGTGCCCCACCGAAATGAATGAAATTTTTTGTTGAGTTTTATCAACGCTTACAGAGCACTCGTCATCTGAGATGAAGTTTTCACGTTTACGAAGTATAGTACCTAACAATCAAATGTTTACTATATTTTAACTAACAAATAGCAAACTGCACGTTAACAGTACGAAATCGATCTAAATAAAATATATCACTTTTTCCACTTTTGTGCACTAAAAATCGGGTATTGATTTTTAGGTATCCATCTTTCGAGGCATTGGTTAACTTGTTCTGAGTGACCTACAACCGAGAAAAATTTAGACTTTTCCCATGGGATAATTTTTCAAAAGTGCAAAAAATTTGTTCGAAAATTTCTATCTCGAAAAGTATTGCGAAATTTCAATCGATATTCCGCCAGTAGTAGTCGCTCATGCTATACTTGTACTGTGCCAAGTTTCAGCCGGATCCATTCAGTTTACGAGGTATGAGAAACAAAAATAGATAAAAATTTTGACATTTTTCATGACCTATAAAAAAAATTCTAGAAGAGTCCGGCAAGGGGGACCACTATTTCTGAAGGTTCACTTGAAATAGAGTACACACGTAGAGTATCGGTGTTTTTTCACCCTTTTTTACGTTAGCGTAACTTTACGTTAAGGCCCTAACTCAAAAGTGTGCTCGGGCCGATTGCATTTATTTGATGGCCTCTAAGTACTGTTAGAGTTAGGGAACAATCGTAACAACTTTTTGGCAAAATCTTCAGATGGTATATAGGTGGGGTGAACAGCCACGTAAAGTTAACATTTTAATGAAGAATCGTGCACTTGTCATTGCACGTTTCTCAGTTCTGCTGTGTTCAACATGTTTCACGTGACTGTGCAATTGACCAACAGTTTATAGCTCTGTCCTTCAGCGTTTAAAGTTTGATCTTGTAATTTTTGGTTCGAAATTCATCAACTGAGGCCTGAAGCAAGATCAAATCATAACGAATGAGCATGCTTTCCAAATTATGAAGACTGGAGGATAAATGTACTGCTAGTCAATTGTACAGTCACGTGAAACTTGTCAAACACAGCAGAACTCAGAAACGTGTGATAATCGGTATTTGTTGCCCTAGCTCGCTGTGCGTTCATTCGGTTCGAAATTCATGAAATATGGCGTGTGGCGAGATCAAAATACAACTTAATCTCAGTCACTGACTGTATAACAATCCTCGCAAACAAAAACGGGGCGTGGCCTAATTTTCACTGTACCTTTTGATCGATATCATCCGTTACCACAGCTATCATGGAAACCTTCAGATCGGAGCACGGGGTTAACAGCGAGAAAGCACAGGAAACAATGTCATCCGAGTTGTTTATGTAATACAACTGAAATACGAAAATAAGTTTTAATTTGAACGAAGCATAGTTGTACAATCCATTGGTGTTTGTAGCGAACAAACTATTATTGCTACACAATACATTACAGTACAAGCTTGTTGTTTCTCACTTCTAGTAAGACAACGGCTATAACAAGAACGCTAATTATAGTCGTCGCCAACGGAAAGGAGGGAGGGTACTGTATATCTCACTTTTCGCTGTGTACGAGCAGATGTCTTCGATGCCAAAGCTTGCCACCTATGTACTGAAGTGGTTAACCGCTCTATTACAATAGTTTTGCTCGCAGGTTCGATTCCGGCGAGAGACAGAAATTTATAAACTCGGCACCCACTATACGAGCATAGCAAGCGTCCGCAGATAGAGCTTTCCGTTGGGATACTCATGCATATGGCCTACTATGACAATTCTCATGGGACTTAGCCGTGGAAAAGCTGGTACCAAGTCTTGCGGTACCGAACTCCGGACCAAGTATCCCCCTAAGCCCCATATTGTAGAAACAAACTTCTTCATCTTTCAACATAAGAGGAAATTAATGCATTTAGATCTAGTTTTCTCACTAACTTTCACTCTCAATTCCATTTTATCCACCCTTAACCACAGTTTTTCCGCATTGAAGACTCAAAATCTGGCACGTGGCATTGATTCTTTGAGCCAAGCCTGAGCCAATAAGCCACGCCCCCTTATGTCCCCCTCTAACTACCCCGGGTTCTATCTGAGTAGAAGATTGAAACGCACGTCATCAGTTGCCACAATTGTTCTGGACGGATCCATTTTCTTTCCATCGTAGATTATGAATCCTTGTCCACAGGAGATTTTCGGGTTGACGGCGGAACTAGGATTCACATTGCTCAACGTCGTGCTCAACAGAAGCGGCAATACGGTCGTCACTGAAATCAAGAGTTACTGTAGGAATCTATCATGAGTTACCTCATGAGCGATATCTCACCAACTTCTCATGAGATTCCATTGGTTCCTATGTTTCAACACTAGAAGTTCACGAGTAGCTCCTGAGGTGTTCATGAGATTCTCATGAAAAACGCACCCCAGAGTGTAGTTTGATAATGTAGTTTGATTGATCTGCCTACATCACATACAAGTGGTAACTGGAGAGCGAATTATTATTGTAGTTGGTAGGCAACAAAGTAAAGTTTGTAAGCAAAAATTTAAACTTTTATGTAATAAGTTAATTTTATCCATTTAAACCCTGAAATATATTATTCAATTGATTTTGACCAATACGACAGTTTTCGGATAATACTTGTGGGGGAAATAAAGCAGAAAAACCCGGTTATTTTGGTTAAATTAGAGTTTAACATAAGTTTGCAGTACTGTTTGCTGCGATATTCAATAGTTGTGCTGTACTAAAAGAGCAAACTACTGCAAAAATTGGGTGGTCCTTTCAAGGTAGTGGATCAATGGTTGTGAGAAGGTAGAAATACATTTCTATCACTAACAACGGTTAGAAAACTTCAAGAAATTTGGTCCATTTTCTTAAAAACTCGTTAAATGGTGTACGAACCAGAAAAAAACCAGAAACCAACCATTCACCATGATGTATTGAGACGAAATGAACTGATTATAATCGGAAATTGCACGTGTCTTCACGTGAATCTCTTGGTACGTCTCACTCAGAGAGTTCCATACCCGTAGGCAATTGTTAGTCAAACTTCTATACAACGTTCTGCACACCTGCGCACCCTTGATCTACACACTCTATCGTCTGCTGCCGAGAAATCAACGATCACTCGCCCTGTATTGCGTGAAGTTTTCCCGAAATGTTTATCAGGAATGTCAAGTAGTATGTTAACTTCTTGGAGTCAAACTACAAACACCAAATACAGCAGAAGTTAACATCATCATGACTCAGTCTGAAGCTTATCACGGAACTTACTTTTTCGATTCACAAAAGTTCCATAAAAATGACAGGTCATTCATTCCGAACCTTTTTTTAGTTCAAATAAAAGTTGTTCGGACAATTTTAGTTCCATTGAACACCTGTCTACTTGCAACGGGTATTTAAAAAGTAGAAAAAGTAGAAAAAACGTTCCCACGCTAATCAGCTAATCAGAAATTGATCTTAGAAATTTGGTTGGTTTCCTGTTTGCGCTCAATTTGAAACGCTGTTTATTGATGGAACCATATAAGACGCTTCAATCTAAATGGTTTCAGGTTTCCGAACAATTCTTAGAGAACTTTGAAATTATTGTGCTTCACATGACTTGTCAGAACTTTTTTCGAAAATTACCGGTTTTTCAAATTCATGTGTCACTCTCGTTTGGACATCCGATAAAATTAACAAACAATCGAAAAGCTCTGAATATTCTGACATAACTATTCTCGGTTTAAAATATTTTGACACAGCTTTTTGCAACGCAAAGTAGTTACCCACAACTTTTGGAAGTTCGTAAAACTGTGTCAGGAATAATCAAGGTTCGAGAAATTCTGTCAGAATAATTCGAGGTTCGATTTTTTCTGACACAATTTTTAGAGCCTCGAATATTTGTGTCAGAATTATTCGCACTTAAATTATTTGTGGTACGTTCATATCGCTGGTTCCTGTTGGAAATTAGTCCCAGCTCGCGCGATTGTATTGTTTTCCGCCGTACGATCTTGGCTGGTACGTATCTAGTACGGGTTCCATATTTGCGCGTCTGTCTCGGCGACTGTTTCTCTGGCGTCTCTGCTCTCTCGTTTACGGGTTCGTAATTGATGGGCGGCAGACGAGAGAGAAGAGACACCAGAGAAACAGTCGCCGAGACAGACGCGCCAATTTGGAACCCGTACTAGATACGAACCAGCCAAGATCGTGGCGCGGAAAACAATATGATCGCGCGGATAAAAGACTAATTCTTAAAACGAACCAGCGATATGAACGTACCACAAATAATTGAAGTGCTAATAATTCTGACACAATTTTTGGAGCCTTGATTATTTCTGACACAGTTTTTGGACCCTCGAATAGTCCTGACAAACTTTTTCGTGATATATGCTCAAACTACAATATTTTGTGACATAGATTTTTCCATTTCGAAGAAAAGTGACTCGATGAATTTAGACTTTTATTTTCAATAGCAACCTCAAATAAGTGGGCCCAACGCTATGTTGGATCAGAAATATTTGAGGAAAATCATAATTCTTCGACGATCGAAAACCTCATCTCATAAATTCAAAGAAATCAATGAGATTCTCAGATTTTTGAAACCATTTAGATTGCAGCGTCTTATATCTATACACAGAGAGACTGCCTTTCACAAAGGACGAACGGGTCAGGCGAAAAACATACCACTGCGCGATGAAATGAGACAAAAGTGATCTCTGTCTCGCTTGAGAGAAATGTCAAACAATACAAATAGTCTAATCATAACGGTTATGATTGCAACTACAACAGTGTTAATTCAGTGGTTCGTTGGACAGAACGTATAATCTCATTCACCTTGGTTGCGGAGAAACACAGTTGCAATCATAACCGTTATGATAAGACTCTTTGTATTGTTTGACATTTCTCTCAAGCGAGACAGAGATCACTTTTGTCTCATTTCATCGCGCAGTGGTATGTTTTTCGCCTGACCCGTTCGTCCTTTGTGAAAGGCAGTCTCTCTGTGTATAGATATGGTTCCATCAATAAACAGCGTTTCAAATTGAGCGCAAACAGGAAACCAATGAGATCAATTTCTGCTTATTGTTTTAGAGCGATGTCTCTAACTGTGTGTTTGTACATTTTTTGTGGTTACACTCAAAACGAATGGGTAGTCAAAAAAAGAGGGAACACATATAGACACTACAATAGAGGAGAAAAATGTAGAGAGTGAGGATTTCGAAGTGATGTTACAACAGTAAGAAAAACAATACTTCGCTAACTTGTTCAAGGTTGATGGCAACATTTGGGATAGTGCTATACCATGTTTGATTATTAACAAAGTTGTGCTCTCGGAAAACGTTACATACAATCATTTTAATCATCTGATGAAAACGAGCATCACAAACAAAAAATGACTTAGTATTAAATAACAAATTATCACATTTCATTGTCTGTGTCGGAGCACGATTAGATACCCGTGATGAGTATTGCGTATCATACAGCATTCTTCTTGCATAGATAATCTTCTGTCTCGTCCCCATCATATGAATTCCACAAACCGTCGCCCTCTCCGCATCCAGCGGCATACATCTGCAACATTGTACGGGATCGGAGTAATCAGTTGATCTGCGTATCTCTGATCCACACACTGTCTTATTTGCTAGAATTCGACCGCCCGCCTTGATGTGGTTATTCGACTCAGCCCTATGCTGTCTTCCTTGAAAAAATAAAGTCTTCACCCCTTCATTTACGCTTGTGCACAACAAGAAAAACCACTAGTGCATTCACCTAAAATAGTTCTCAGAAAACCTCAAGAACCTCATAGATGTTGTAGAAAGAAAGTGGACACGGTGTATATAAGACGGTGCAAACTAAAAATTTGGCGAATTCATGCCCAAAATGTTAAAACGGCACATTTCCCGCCTGTTCAAATGTGCGTGAGATGAGCTTAGCCGTAAATAACGTGATATTTGATAAAACAACAATAAAAGACATCGAATAAATTCATTTTTTCTTGATTGGTCCAAAATCAACAGAAATTACAAAATATACATGAAAAACATTGCGACCATGAAAAACAATGTGCGCGCCCACATTCGGATGATCCAGGAATGGGCTTCGGTTGAGGCTGCGATTCAGACTTGGGCGCCCAATTTTGGATCATCCGAGAATGGGCCGCGACGGGAAACACGCAAAAACAATATTGTCGGAAATTTCGGACGAAAAGTTCAATTGAGACCAAAGTTCACAATAGATATCTACAAACGTGATAATTTGCAACTTGTTCTCGCATTGTTTACATTTTCAAGATGCACATCAATCAGGGCTTTCTGATTTTGACTTCAACTACACGGTAGCGAGAAATCTGTCAGATTGTGAAAACTATCAACTTAGAAATGCAATACAACAACAAATTTAAGTACAATTAGAAAAAAATATAACTTTATCTCTAACCAAGACCTATCTAC
Organism: Litoditis marina; assembly: GCA_964036275.1. Classification (NCBI taxonomy): domain Eukaryota; kingdom Metazoa; phylum Nematoda; class Chromadorea; order Rhabditida; family Rhabditidae; genus Litoditis; species Litoditis marina. The sequence continues at coordinate 17,105,192 of OZ038435.1, read as the reverse complement.
CATACCATACGTTCAGCTTTACTTGATCAAAAAAACAAAATACACAATCCATACACCAGCAAGGTTGTTCGAATAGCCAGAAAATTTCGAAAAACGGACTACTTTTCAGCCGAAAAGATGAAAATCGATATACTTTTGATGAAAAACTCTAGATTTTCACTTGTGGTTTACATCTGAAAACAAATTAATTTTCATCGCTTAGACCTTACTGGTATATGACAATATCTCAGGTTATGGTAAAAGGATTGTGCAAAAAAAGGTTCATTCTACCTATCTTTTTATACAGCTAGTCCAACATCGAATCGAAACATCCATCTTAGTGCGTGGCCACTATAACCGACAGGAAAGATCAAGGAACTGTTCCGCGTCGATTATTTTTTGCAATGACCTCTAAAATGTATGTCAGGAGAATAGGAAAATCTATCTAATCACATAAGCCCACACTCGAAACAGGAAAACTCGGTTATCCTTGAGCTGGCGGTCAGTCAAAAATTAAGGTACCAATAGAACTAATAGTTTGTTTGAGAAAATATACAACTTTAAGGGATGCATGGGATGTTTTTCCCCTTGAATACTCACGATCATGCTTCGTTTTTTCGTTTTGTTTCGTTTTGAGAGGGCAATTAAAAACTTGACGTTTTTATGAAATATGATAAATTTTTAGTTTTTGACTGATCAGCGAACGGGTCTACTCATATAAATTATCATGACGTTACTTTGTGACTAATTACAATGTATTCAATAAGTCTTGTTTAGTCAGGGTGGCGGCCTACCTACGCCCAGCCGCGATTGTAATAGTCACAAAAACAAGAGATTCTAAAGTAATTCATCCGTAAAAAAACAGTCCCCATTATTCAAACATGTATTGGATAATAAAAATGACTCCTCTCTTCTCGGAGCGCCCGAAAAACGGTCATCAAGCTTCAATTATTTAACTCACTAGTCACAAAATATTAAATGGCAGCTGTTGTTATGCCAAACCTATACGCACTAACGTCAGTTGAGCTTGCTGTGAAGATGCCGGACGTTCGGAAGCATACCCGGATTGACTGAAAAAAGCGATAAGAAAATTTGAATAAAACATTCATAAATTATAATGCAAAATGGTGACGAGCAATGCTCAACACAACAGTAATGATGGAGAATTGCATTTAGACACTGAAAAAAGTAATGAAACACAAAACACATGCGAAATGAATAAAAAAATATAAAAACAAAACGAAAATTCGCTCAGAACGATTAGCGCCAATTTTCTGCAATTGGCCAGCTACAAAAACGAGAGAGCATGCAGGTCAATGACGCGCAGACCGTCTAAGACAGTCTGCGTCTCTCTGACCTGCACACTCTCGTTCAGCCAATAAAAAAGTGGCTGGCCAATTGGCTGGGAATTGTCTGAGCGCGTTTTTAGCAAAAGCTGGCGGCGCTCCAGAATTTGAACCAGCCGCGACGCGACCGCTGCGCGCTAACCGTTATTGGTATCCGGCCGTCCACCAAAAGATATTCGTCGGAATTCTCCTAGTTTTGTGCCTTTTCTTGTGGTTTTTGTTTGTTTTCTCTCATTTCAGGTTTATCATATTGTTGATTGCTACTTTTCAGAGGACTACAGCGTGTGTTGTCGCTTTATGTTTCATTCAAGTACGGATTTTTTCAAAGTGAGTTATTACCATTCTCATATTTTCAATTTTAGTTCTAATTCTCCACAATGGCCGTATCTATCTACCGCTGTGTTTTGGCCTGAGCCCGCGGCATTTTTTAAATAATGGTGGATATGGTTTTAGGAATCATTAAAATGGTTCTCCGGTGAATTCGCCATATTAGTGAATCCCAAGTCTATGCCGTTTAGCTGCGTATTGTTCTGAGGGACTGATTGTTTAGTTTGCGAACTAAGTGTTAATATCACATTGATAAGTAATATCATTTTCTGGTAATCTCTCAGTAGGCTAGCGACCGACCGTGAAACTCTTGTATTTCGATCAGGGGCGGGCAGAAAATGGTTTGACGTAGAGTCCATTACAACCCCCTCCCTCTCGAAAGTTAAAAATAAAGTAAAATTATGACCTACAAACAAAATATTCTTAGGCAAGTTTTGTTTGTTCGCTGGAAACGTGCGAATTTCAACCCCTTGCGGACCAAAACGACCCCCTTCTTTGACTTTTTTGTTTGCCGAGCCGTATCTGCCTTTTCTGATTTCGATCAATCACATACACCAGTAATGTGCGACTGTTTTACGAAAAATAACCCGTCCGTTCATAAATCCAAATGATATCATATTTCTGCAATCGGAATAGTACAAGCGCACCAATATTGGCAGAAATTCAGTGCATTTTGCGATTTTTCTGTCTAATCAGACAACATTACTGGTGATGGGCAGGTTGTTATTTGTATGTTTCACTCATGAAGTACTAATTTTTTTCTAAGATTGCGAGGCTCTGAACTGGATAGTGGAATAAAAGTTATCTCATAAAGTTTTTTTCTATACTGAATTGTGAATACCTCATTTTCAGGGACGGCGTGAGTGAGGATCGACGACTAAGACAGCCTCTGAATGCGAGAGACGAACAATAGCTGGACTGTTTAGTGTTTCGATTGACTTTTTTGTGTGTTGGCACCACGTAACGGCATCTTGAGTGAGTTACTTCGTTGTTGTCAATTTTATATTCATGAGTTGTTTTTGTAGTAAAGTGAAAAATGACAAACCTAAAGAAATAGTAAGTTATATACATATTCACAATCACATTGCCTCCACCTTTACCGAGAACCGAGAATATCTCGAGGTTAGCTCAAAGTCATACACCAGCAAGGTTGTCCGAATAGTCAAAAAACGGACTACTTTTATAGCCGAAAATATGAAAATTGGTCTACTTTTTATGGAAAATCCTAAATTTGCACGTGTTTACATCTGAAAACGGATAACTTTTTGTCGCTTAGTCAAACCTTACTGGTGTATGCTCAACGTTACGATCTTTCCCTCCATGCTGTTCTGTATAGTTTGAGATCTTTCTCTGCCGGAATTGTATGTTTTTCAAACTATTAGGTGTGGGCATGTGCACACTTTTGTTATAGTTATTATCACACACCAGTTTATTCCAACTAAGCGAAAAAGCCGTTTTCAGATGTAGGAACGTGAAAATTTGAGATTCTCTTCAAAAGTAGCCGATTTTCTTCTTTACGGCTAGAAAGTAGTCTGTTTTTCGACTATTCCGGACTATTAGGATGAGTTCACTGGTGTGCGGTCATTGCTATAGCTATTCTAATGTTTCTCAATAGTTAAGTGTATTTCTGAATCTTTGTTTCAGTTTTTTTCTTATTTTTAACATGGTTTTCTTGATTACCTGCTTTTTAAATTTTAGAAATTAATCGTAGTTTTTCGTATGTTTTTATTGTTAGAATATTCAGGTGTTTTACGTACAGCTATTACGTTTTTTTCCGTTAGCTAGTTTTCTGTAAAGGCCCAAAACTTTTGATTTTGTTGAATTTGTTTAAAACTGGACATACGGCCCATTCTTGGATCATCCAAAATGAGGCTTGCACGTTTTCTCTATCTGCCATGAGAGAAACCTAAATTATATTCGTTCTCAATATTATTGTCCTATCTTGCTTGGTTCGCAGTTCGACAGCGTTGTTTTTCAATCGAGACTCGCCAATAATAGTGTGTGTCAAACTACAAAAACAATATATGTTCGCTTTCCATTGCCCTTGACGAAACGAGTACACGAAACATATTTTTTGTTATGGTAATCTGTTCATAGCGAAAATGCGTTTGAATAATAAGCGTTTCTGTTTATTGGTCTTGTTAGAAAAGTCTAGAACTGACTTCAACGAATCCTATATCGTCAACCTCGCCTCCATCAAAATAAGAGTAGTCGAATGGAGTCCCATCCGTATTTATCCAAACCCCTGATACGGTTGAAACAACGCCGATTCGAAGATAAGTGCTGCCACACGCAGCCAATGCTGTAACAAACATCTTTAATGTGTGAGTCAATGAATACCATTCATCGACTTGACCTGTCATCGATTTCGTATTTCGGGTTTCAAGAAGGTTCGGAAATTAACACTGTGCCTTGTGTCGGTCAGAATAATTTCGCAATTCTGTGTTGTACTGGAATTCGTGCTCTAAATGTTAGGACTGTAAATGCGCAGATTTTTCCCCAAAAAGGACTCCATCCTTATAGAATAGATTTATTCGCGATTCATTGGAACTTTACTAGGATCCGGACGGAAGTTTGGACTAATTTGGAATTGAACTCGTGAGTTCAATTTTCCTAAGTGTTCTTTGTTCGTACCTTCTATGAAAGCCTGTTCCTCTGCACTGTGAACGGAAGCGAGTTGCGCTCCTTCACTGACACACAAAGCCTGTGAAACATCGAAATTTTCTCCGTCCGGGAAAATCTAAAAAAAATACATTCCCGACACATTTGAAAAATATAAGAAAAGAAAAGTACAACATGTTTTTCATGAACGCCAGTAAATAATACGTTCAGCATTGGTATTTTTCAGGGGGAAGTTGATACTGTTCCATCCTTTATCATGCCGATTGGTTTTTACTGTGAAGTTATAAGATTGTTATACTTTCAAACACGCCGAATTCATCTTCTTGTATTCCATGACCGCCTATTACATCTCTCTTGGGAAAGGGTATATTTACCTTGTTACGCGCAAATACTATTACATCCAATTCAACAGTGCTAACGATTAAAAACTTGATGGTACGTTTTGATGTTGGTGTGTAGAACAGAAGCAAACCTCGAAGATATGTTGAAAAACGCTTGCGCGGTGTTCAGCAGACAAGTAAAACGGAATAAAACCCGATCAGAATTACCTTGTAACAAAATGTCGAGAACAGTGCCCACCCTTCTTCACAATAAGCTGAAAAACGATGTTTCGTTTATGTTTTTCGAGCATGCTTTAGGACAACGGGCCCGTTTGATTCGACAAACAATTGAATTCGAAAGACAAATTGCATAATTTAGGACAATTACACTTTTCATAGACGTCTGCTTTTATTTTTTTGCTACAGGACGAGCGCGAATCAAACTTTGTTTTCCAAAAGCTTCTATATTTCATATATCATACACGTAGCGTATTGCGCGATGATCGCACTCTTCTAACTCTGAATTCTCCTTCCATGCATGTTTTACTTTAGTTTCAAGCACGTTTTCGTGTTCGATCCAAGGGATTCGCTCTCTACGCTTTTTGCATGTTTCATTGAAGCTCATTTTTCATTTATTTCCCAAACTGGTTTTAGTCTCCTTGAAAAAACGTTGTTTCAAAAACACTTTCAGCGAAGACGATAATCCCTTATCAAACTCTCAAGCATAACTCAAACCACTTACTGTAGGACTCTCAGAAAAGCAACTAAATATACTATCTATAAGAGCACTCGATTTCGAATCATAATAAAGACATAGACTCACGAACGGGCTCGACGTCATCAACTGTAAATAAAGAATATGAGCGTAAGATAACCAATTGGAAAGTTGAATGTCACTTCTAAAATTGGTTGAGATTTATTTCTAGAACTGCTTGGCGCTTTACTCAGAGAAAAAACATTTTTCCTGTAATGACAAGTGATCTTCTCTATTACTAACAATTATGTTTGTTCGATGCGATGTGCGACTATGCGATAAACATCATTCCATTATTATTTGCGAAGAGATTCCGCATGTTGCGGACCGAAAGGCAATCGAAAGACTAGCCACTGCCCCATCATCAGGCCGTTTTCATGAACACGTATCTAGCACTCCAGCCTGCGTCTCTCGCTTAGCGCAGTTTCATATGGTACTGATACGGTAGCTCTGTCAGAACAATCGCTTTAGTACTGAGTTCATACAGTATTATTATCTTTTTCTTCTATGTTTATCAATTCTTTTCATTAATTATTTTCACCATTCTCCTTTTTGGCAATCTTTCACGTTTCACACTTTCGTTCCGTTATTACACACTGTGTAATAAATATTTGATTTGATTTGATATGCGGGGGCTCACTGTAGATCTCACTTTGTGCTGTGTAAGAGGACATCATTACAATTCGTCCACACCCTTGCTATAATCTCAGTTGATATAGTGGTTGACGTTCGCCTTCCCAAGCTTTCGGACCGGTTCGAGTCTCACACGAGGCGTTCCGACAACTCCCAGCCAATTGGCCAGCCACTTTTGTAGTGGCCTCGATAAGAGAGGGTGCCTCAATGCTCTTGCTTTTAGCTGGCAAGTCGTGGAAAATTGGCGCTAATGAGTGATCGCGCACAACAGTGATCTCAATATTCCTAGTTGTTTTAATGTTCACCACGAACGTACTTGTATTCATTTGAGAACAGGTCGAAAGGAAATAAAAAGAAACTCATGAGTTACTTACAGTCGCCTGGCACGGTTGGAATACAGGCGTTAGCGACGGCCACTAGTGCGATACACAACAAACAAGACATAATCCTGAAATAGATTGTTTGCGAACGTGAACTTCTAGTAAACATTTTAGAGTATCGACAATCTGATCACACCTCTAAATGATATTTACTACTTTCCTACTAGGTTTGAACTTTGAACATACCAGCTGTCCGAAATTCTCAGCCAAACTAATTCATAAGCTAGGTAATAAAGTGGTTTAAACACACCGACAAATTATAAAAGGACACACTCTCGAGAGTTTTCAAATGAGCTGAATTGTTGTAGGTCATAATGTTTAGGAGGCGTGGCGTTTTAGAGGTCACAAGAACTATGGGGCCGGTTGTAGTCTTTTTCATCCCCATTGAGACTCCTATACTATGAGCAGGGAGTTTTCATTACGTGTTTTTTTTCGGAATTGAGGGTCTAAAAACTCTCCGAAGTTGTCTTGATTCGGAAAAGAATGAGCGATTCCGAGTAAGATACAACAAAAAACCCGGTTTCATTTTACCAAACTAGGTTTTTCCGGAAAAAAAGGCATTTGAACTTCATTAACAACCACAGTGTTATAGTTCGTTTCACCAATCGATGACCTTCTACAGTAATCCGTCACATATTTAGAAGGCTTTTTCTTATGAATAAATCATTATTTTGGTTTCAAACTTCCATAGATTGCAGTAGCATAGATAGAAAACACAATAGCGGAAATTGAAGTCATTCCAAACAATTCAAACTACGAAACGTTGATCTATAAGTTCGCGAAGATTACTGTAGGGGGTTATAAGTGCGTGGAACAGACTATACTATCGTGGGGTTATCATGGAGCAATATTTCAGACAGCTGAAGTTTATCAGAAACTTAGCTTGAGAGTGAACGAATGGCACAATCTTCTAACCACTTGTACAAAATATCTTTCAAATATGTTTTTTTATTATCTACCTCGTATTCGCCAAACAATCGTTCTCTCGGTCTATGGGTGGAAATCTCTGCGGGTGAAAAGTTAAAAAGATGAACTTGAAAAGGTGAAAAGGTGAAAAGATGAAAACGTGAACTTGAAAAGGTGAAAACGTAAACTTGAAAATTTAAAAAGTTAAAAAGCTTAAAAAGGTGAACGGAAGGATAATGACGAGTTAAAGATAGGTTTATGGTTGATTTGGATATTATGACCCCCCACCGGAGACGGATCGGGGGACCTCCGAAATTTTTATTTTACCATGCATGCGACGCGCGCACGCGACGCGACAAGTTTGGGCCAAAAACAGACTCTTGCTTAGAACTCGTTTCAGAGTGATTTTCGTGACTCGATGCAATTATATAAAAGGACCCCCCACCCAAACGGGATCCGGTGGTGTGGCAACTTTTGAAGACGCGACGCGCGCACGCGACGCGTCAAAATATAAAAAATGTCCAATTAACCTGAGAATTTCAGGGGTGGGGTAATCGAGTGTGGGGATCACGAATATGACCATGGCGTTAAAGGAAACGGAGAGTGCAAAGGAAAAAAATCTCAAATAGGCTGAAACTTGTTGGGAGTAGGGAAACGGGTACGGGGATCACGAATATCGACATGTCGTTAAAGGAGGTGAGAGGTCAAAGGTCGAACTTCCAAAAATAGCTTAAAGTTGGTGAGAATGGGTAATCGAGTATGGGGATCACGAATATCGACATGTCGTCAAAGGAGGCGGATCCGAAAAATTATTTTTCGGATTATGGGTGTGGACTAGTCTGAGGGCCTGTGGTGGCCACGGGGATCACTGGTATTCGCTTGGGGTTTGAGTGGGGTTTTTTTTTCGTGACACAAGTTTTTCGAGAGCGAAGTTAAACGAGAAATCACGACCCTCAGAGCCCCTGATCTCAATGTGATCCCCATACTCAATTACCCATTCCCACCAACTTTAAGCTATTTTTGGAAGTTTGACCTTTGACCTCTCCCCTCCTTTAACGACATGTCGATATTCGTGATCCCCGTACCCGTTTCCCTACTCCCAACAAGTTTCAGCCATTTTAAGATTTTTTTCTTTGCACTCTCCGTTTCCTTTAACGCCATGGTCATATTCGTGATCCCCACACTCGATTACCCCACCCATGAAATTCTCAGGTTAATTGGACAATTTTTATATTTTGACGCGTCGCGTGCGCGCGTCGCGGCTCCAAAAGTTGCCACACCACCGGATCCCGTTTGGGTGGGGGGTCCTTTTATATAATTGCATCGAGTCACGAAAATCACTCTGAAACGAGTTCTAAGCAAGAGTCTGTTTTTGGCCCAAACTTGTCGCGTCGCGTGCGCGCGTCGCATGCATGGTAAAATAAAAATTTCGGAGGTCCCCCGATCCGTCTCCGGTGGGGGGTCATAATATCCAAATCAACCATAAACCTATCTTTAACTCGTCATTATCCTTGCGTTCACCTTTTTAATCTTTTTAACTTTTTAAATTTTCAAGTTCACGTTTTCACCTTTTCAAGTTCACGTTTTCATCTTTTCACCTTTTCACCTTTTCAAGTTCACCTTTTTAACTTTTCACCAGCAGAGATTTCCACCCTATGACAGTCGATGATTTTTTGTAGCCAGCAACTTATAATCTGAAAGCTATAAATCATTCTTTCATGCTCTGTCGACAAGTATCTTTATCATTTGACTCTATCTGATTGTTACAGTAAGTCGTAAGTGTATTCTTGTGATCTCAATAGAATGATAAAACGCCTTCTGCGAACGAACACCGAAAGAGAACGGGTGAATGGACGTCCCAACTACCAGTTCGAAGGAAACAGAGTGCAAAAAGGAACCCGCTGTCAACGTATTTTATCACATTGAACTGTTGCATTATACCCATGACGCTTTCATACCAAGCAGGAACCAAGTTTATAAGAAAACTGCTCAAACATGACTTGCTATCAAATTTTTCGATTGCTGTTTGTTGCGGTGCTCTTTTAACTGAAAAATTGTGAATGAGTGTTTTTTTCATATTTGTTTTGCATGCATCAGTCTCGATTTTTTGAGGAGCACTTGGTGCAGTGAGGGTGTGCATCTTTCATTAGTCCGTTTATGGGTTTTTTTCGAAGAGAAGATTGGAAGAGACAGTGAACGCTCGCATTCAAAACCTCTAGTTTCTAGACTTTCACGAAACGCCAGAAAACTTGGTTTTGTAATGTTTGTTACAAGTCGTCACGCAACTCATTAATAGTTTTCTCTCACGTTTTGGCAACATTTGTCATGCTCTCAATTGTTTTCCTCCATGAAAATCGTCGTACTACTTTTCAGTGTGTTTTTTGTTTGTCGACTGTATCGCTCGATGTTGCGGGATATTTCTCTCAACGAAGACAAAGATCATTCCTGTCTCGGTACATCGAAAAGTCACGCACGAGCGTTTTTCCTCTGACCCGTTTCTCATTTGATGTGGAAAAAAGCAGTATCTTTGTGTAGGGACAGGCTTTTACCAATATCCAGAGTTTTAGAACTAAATTGAATAGAAAACGAACATTTTCCGGGCTGTTTGTTCCACAACTATGTCTGCATCTTCCTGGAATACACGACCGAGTAAGCTTAGAAAAATAATAACTTCGAGGAGATGTACGCCACGAAAGGCTCCAGTAACTCCCTTTTTCACTTCTCAGGTTCACCAGAATTTTTAGGTGGAATACCAGACATATTGATGCAATACTTGTTATTACAGGCGAAAACAGGAATTACCTGCCTATATTGGAGAAATTATGACTCATCGCCAATGAAGTTTTAACTGGTGACATCCTGGCTTCATTGTTTCACATTTGAGACGAAAGTTGCCGATAAACTAGTTCAACGCTCAGACATTAACATGAGAGAGATGGCCTTTGTATTACACGAATCCATGTGAGAACACTAATATACAGTAACCTGACGTTACAAAGGATGACTCTGTTCCCTTTCAAAAAGCGTGTGGAAATGAAATCATTGTGTTATAAGGATTGAATAAGTAGTGTAAAACTGTTTACTTAGCATCAGTAGAAAAGTGCCATGGTCACCTTCTTGCGGTCTTACTCCAACAAGTCGCAGCTAATTGCCCGGTCACTTTTGTAGCGTCTTCGACAAGAGAGTATGCAAGAGAGATTGACGCAGATTGTCTAAGCTTGTCTGCAACCGCATGGATCACCATGCTCTAATCGTTTTTGGTACTGTCCAATTCTTCTTTGTAGTCTTTGAGAAACTAAAAAAGTGCAAAAAACGAAGTTCATGTTTTGTTTCTCTATAGTACATTATGCTTTCAGTTTTTTTCCCATATCATTCAAAGATTTGTTCGAAGATAAATGCATGAATGGCCTTGCGTCCCAATGCGAATATACCCCAGTATATCGCGGTAGCACAACATTTTTTATATCTTTTCCAAGAAATAGCATTATATTTGTTTTACATTCATGTAAGCGGTCACTGGGTCCATGCGATCTAAGAAAAACACTGAAGTTGTTCTTGTCACATAATGTTTGTGGCCGAAATCAGCCATTTTGAATTGTCACTTAAAAACTTCGAATTCGAAAGGACTGTTCAACTTTTTTTGGCAATAAATACAGTTTGCTAAGCATACTTGGGCTTTGAGCCTACAAAACACGACCACTGGGCTCATCGGACAAAAACTGCTTTTCCTTCTCGTTCGGTGTATCGTGTACGCTGATTTTTCTCTCGACTAAGATAGCAATCCCTTTCGAAATACATCGAACAACAGGCACCTTCCGCCAGCTTTTTTTGTACATCCGTTCCTGCCCCATTTTTTTTCGCACAAAGATAAGATATTTTCAAATACACAACGTTCAACACAGACAGCGAACATCTGTTTGGAAAAATAAAAGCCACCTAGGACCTAGGAGGTGAGAGATTTGACGACCGTTATATAGGCTAGGTTGCGTTAAAAGCTCAAATCTTCACAAATAAAATATCAATTCTGGTTCTAATACGATATAATTTGTATATAATTCAAAACTGGAGACAAATCGCTCAATGCAACGAAACAATGGAGTGAACCCGGAAAATATTAAGATGACTGAGGCAGATTTTTATCTTTTCCCTATCAGGTTTTCACTATCAGGAACCTTACAAACAGACAGGTGATTACTGAGAGCACAATTTGCTTTCTCTCTTTTTCCTTACCCAAGAGCAGACAAATCAATGGTTTCACCCAGTTTCACCTTTCACCCATTTTCGTTTTCTTAATTTTCTCGAATAATTTCCTAACATATATTTTGAAGATGATATTTGAGGAAATTATTCGCGTCCTCCAAATATATTTTTGAAACATTTCAATTTAACAATGCATGTTTGCATTCCGCAAACTTCAGAAAAAAGAATGATCCTCACGTGGCCGACTGTTGTACTGTGGCTGCAAGGTGTATTCTCACTCCCTCTTTACATTCTCATTCTTCTGACAATAGTGATCGAATCGAAATCGGTCTCAGTCTATCGGTCGCCGTTCTACATGCTCACTTTGTCCCAGGTTTGTTGTGTCCTCATACATATAAAAGCTTTCATTTAAAACATTTGAATGTACGTACTTCGGCCAACTTCTAACGCCTTCGCTATGCAAAAACAGTCCGCAACAAATAGAGAACTTTCTGCCGTCATTTGGAATTCAAACTTCTTCTATGTTCGCAGGTATTGCCGATATCTTGGCGATGATCAGCTTCTTCCTCGTCATTTCTCTCAAGAACGCCAGAGTTTTCGACGATTTCTACTGGGCTAACACGAACTCGTTCTGGGTGGCGGCCTGGAGCTACAACAACGTTTACTTTTTCCTCTTCCTGAGATGCTTTGGAATCATGCTGATTTCCGTGCAGAGATACGTGACAATATGCCTCTATTCAACGAAGGTGTCAACCAGGTAGGTTCGGTGTACTATGAAAAGCTAGTTTTTGTTAGTTGTTTTTGATCTACAACTGTAGTTACAGTAGTTGCAAATTGTGCTCTCAGTAATCTGTTTGTAAGGTTCCTGATAGTGAAAACCTGATAGTGAAAAGATAAAAATCTGCCTCAGTCATCTTAATATTTTCCGGGTTCACTCCATTGTTTCGTTGCATTGAGCGATTTGTCTCCAGTCTTGAATTATATACAAATTATATCGTACTTTGATGTTTACGGTTTCCGATACCATGTCTAACGCCACAGTCTCCGCTACAATAATTTAACTTAGGAGCTCATTATCATTCGTTCTATTTCAAGTTCTGAAAATAGGTTTTCATGTATTTTGTTTTGTTATAGTTCATTCATCACGTACGTAATCTTGGTTTAATTGTTTTTGATGTAATTCTACGTGGATAATGAATTATTATTAGTATTCTATTTCTCGTTCTCTCAAATAGGAGGTAACTAGGCGCTCTTGTTATTAGAGCAGGTGACCGGCAAGTTTTGGAATCGAGAACTTGTGTGCGTACACAGCGAAAAGTGAGATATACAGTACCCTTCCGCCTTTCCGTTGGCGACGACTATATGTCGATGAAAAATGACAGAAGAATTGGCACCAAGCACAACCTCACAGATACTTTTCACGTGCTTGTCTTCATCACAGTGTTTCTAGTGGGTGCATCCGATGTCGCATTCTTTTTCTCAGTTTTCTGACTCTCCGGAAAATAGGGGAAAACAAGGACCGTTTCTCGCCGGAAACATTCGAACAACATCGACAATTTACGTGGATGTTGGTCTGTCAGGTGGGTTCAGGGAAGGACACAGCAGAGAACGGGGATACAGTATGATTCTGCCGACAAGTTGCCAACGACTATAGAACGAATGCGTACTTTTTCGAGAGCGGACTTGTTAATTTCCCAGATGGTGCTGATACGAATCCACCCGTCGATAATGTAGCAAATATGTATTTAAGTGTGTAAACATAATGTGTATTCATAATGTATAACTAGCTACTTTTTGATCTATTTCTTTTCAAATTTGTTTCCAGAACCTATACCCCGTATTTGCCGGTTCTATCAGTGTTGTTCATGGTTTTATCTGTGTTTTTCGACTGGACAGCGGTTATCGAACCCAGTTGGCCGGAGGGGTTCATTCTAGATCCGTCGTCATTTATCCCATTATAAGCACACTTTTGGGGTGAGTTTATAGGCCGTGTGCGAGAGTATCCCAAATGTCCGATTGAAACCTGCGAAACCTACAAACGCAAAGGTCACTCACTCCAGTTTTAGCACTGTCGGCATGATTTTGGAAAAGAAATACAGTTAAACTTGGCTATTTCATACGTTTGCAAAAGTATCCCTCAGCTTGAAAACTGCGAAACACATGCTATTTTTCTCGGAAATTTCACCTAGGTTCGTCGTTATTTATCCCATTATAAGCACACTTTTGGGGTGAGTTTGGAATTCCAAAATACTTCAGGAAAACGGAATAGAATGGGATGTTACGTGTACTGAAAATGCCGTCTGATAAATGTTCAAGTAATTGTTGTGAAGTTTGGAGAAGATGTTGGGAAAAACGAAGTTTCAGCAGAATATAACAATTGAATCGAAATAATAGAGTTTGAGCGTTCAGAAGAACAAGTTGTTGAGTTTCGGAAAAAACCGAGTACACAAAAAACCAGGATAAAGTAAACAAATTTCTACTATCGACTTTTCGGCCTCTATGTCGTGAAGCCGCATCGAGATTTTGTTGTCGACAAAATTCGTCACATTTTTCGCTGCAACGGGAAACTTCGAACTTGTTGTTTTTCGTTATAGAATATACATTAACTTATCAGGCTCAGTGTTTAATTTGTGGTATAAAAACCTTATTAAAAGAAAACAATTACTTTTCAGAAACGCGTGTCAACCGTGTCGATGACCGTTGTGACCATTCTATCGCGCGGAGCGCGAAGCGCTCTGCGTGAGTTGTCTTTGGTTTGGCCATTGCGGACTCGTTTTTTCCTTTTAATTACCAAAAATCTTCAAACATATTCTTTTTTTAAAAACTAAAAAGAGAGAACGTTAGAGAATCACGAATTGAACATTGTTTGAAAATTTCAGCCAAATCGGAATATTTTCGCCTGAGTTATGGTTTCGTGTCGTTGTTGAAAAGTTCCGCCGTAATTCGTCCCTCGTCCCTCGTCCCTCCTCCCTCGTCCCTCGTCCCTCCTCCCTCACGGAATTCTGTCCGCATCGTAGTGGAAAAACTACTGAACCAATTTGGCTGAAATTTGGAACATCTATTCTATGGCAAAAGTTAGCTCGTCGCGCCAAGTATGAAATGTATATGTGATCTCTGGCGCCGGGCGCGGGCGCCAATAGGCGCCAAAAACGACTATTGGAAACACTATCGAACCGATTTAGCTGAAATTTGAAACATGAGTTCTAATGCGAAATTTAGCATGTCGCGCCAAATATGAGATGTATAGCTCCTCATTGGCGTCGGGCGCGGGCGCCAATAGGCGCCAAAAACCACTATTGGAAAAACTACCAAACCGATTTAGCTGAAATTTGAAACATGAGTTATAATGCAAAAGTTAGCCCGTCGCGCCAAATATGAGATGAATACATCATCATTGGCGCCCGGCGCTGGCGCCAATAGGCGCCAAAAACGGCAAAACACTATTTATCATCAACTAAAATGTTGAACACTAATAGAAATTGAATACTTTGGTGGCAAGTGTGAAAGTCTTTTTCCAAAACTGAAATTTTCCTTCTGGCGCTCGAACCAGGCGCCAGATGGCGCCAAAACCCAAACTCACGACAGCGTCAATGGAATCGTCTGAAACTCGGTACACTAAATAACTATCACATGGCAAGTAAGATGCTCAATCTGAAAATCAAAAAAAGTTCTGTTGGCATTGTGCGCTGGCGCCAATTGGCGCCAAAGTTGGAAAAATATCAGTTATCGTCAATCAAACTGTTTCAAGTTGACACATATTCAATATTCCAATGTGAAATAAAGATCCACAAATTCAAAATCGAACTTTATCGTCTGACTCGGAACAGACGCCAAATGGCGCCAAAACAAAAACACACGAAACTGACAATTGAATAGTTTGAATATTGTTCCAATCAGTAATTGACACATGTAGTGTGTACTGGTAGCTCAAAAACCTAGAAAATTTCGTTTCGTTCTGGCGCCAGACGCGTGTGTCAATTGACGCAGGAATGAAAAAAAGTTTCAACGAAGGTTTTTGATGTGGTATTGGAAATAATGGCTATATTGTAAGTGAGTTGGTGTCTCTAATTGTAGATTTGTCAATGGCGCCAATCCCCATCGCTTATCGCCGCTAAAAGCGGTGTACATGTCAATCGGAACGTTTAGCGTTTTTGTTTAGTTGTTGATAGTGACAGAGCCAGTAACCTGCGTTATATTACAACATCAGTAATTTTATGGTCTGCATTCGGCTTTGTGCACACACAAAACTGAGATTTCCATAATAATTAAATGAGTTCACAAGATTCACTATGTGAATAGGCAACATATGAAGTTGTAGGAGTACAACTAGCAAAAAAAGGACAATTAGTAAAAAGTGGGGGAACCAACAAATGTGTGAGTTGTGTTTGGTTCGACCTCGATATCAGCAAAAAGTGAACGATACGAATTGCTGTGATACTGTATCAGAAGTATTCTGCAAAAATAGAACAATACAAATGTTGCACAATGGTTCACAACGCACGCATGTCGTCAAAGCACACATGAAATACCCTTCGGCAATTTCTGAAATATCATGCGGGCTTCGTGAACCATTGTGCAACATTTGTATTGTTCTATTTTTGCAGAATACTTCTGATACAGTATCACAGCAATTCGTATCGTTCACTTTTTGCTGATATCGAGGTCGAACCAAACACAACTCACACATTTGTTGGTTCCCCCACTTTTTACTAATGAAAACTGACTTTGAACGACACAAACATTGATACTTTTGTAGCCTATAAGGTATGATTGCAAACTAATTGTTTCAGTCTAACTTGATTTTTTTAGTGTTTGTTAGGTAGTTTTGCTAGAAAAAAAGCTAATCTTCGCAATTAAAATCAAATCTTTCCAAATCACTTGATCACTCATTCTGTTCACCAAGTGGACATGCATACATTTTTGTGAATAAAGTTTTTCACCATTACTTTCCATCAACAAAACCACGAGAATCACAATCATTTATTACAAACTATGCTACAATCTACTCTACACCGGGACACAATTTGTACAATGAAAGTATGAAACCGTAAAAGAGAAAAAAGACCAATGAGAATGATGCGTATTGATTTATCGATTACTTGGGTCCGAGCATATCTTCGGGGCGAACCCATTGTTTGAACTGTTCTTCCGTCAGAAGACCCAGTCTGAGGGCCTCTTCCTTCAGAGTTGTTCCGTTCTTATGGGCCGTCTGAAACATTTTAAAACTAAATAAACAGATACAAAATAGAGTTTGATTTCCTTCCCCTACCCCACTGAGAACGGCTCAGCAGGAAGGTGTTTTGGTTAAAGTGGTTACGTCTGGGGAAGTGGTATAACGTACCTATTTGCGGTTCTCTCATTATCCTTCTTATTAGACCAAATTTGACCTACAACTTTCTGTTTTATTTGAATCGAGTTTAGAATTTCGAGGCCAATTTTAACAATACGAAAGTACCAAAAATGACATTTAGGGTAGAATCTGGAAAAAAACAATCGGAATTTAGTTACGAAGTTACGTATAGTCTATTCAGTTCCGAACTGGACTCCGTTTACTGTATGAAAATAGGGGCGGAGCTTATGACTTGGCAACTATTCAAACTTTATGGGCCATGATTCTGTGTTTTCAAAATGACAGCAGCTTGGGGGATCGAACCTACAAATATGGACAGCCACCTAGCCGAAACCAGCGCCTTAGACCACTCGGCCATTTCGACTCGTTGGTTGCGCGGCGGGGGAACGGCCCATATACGACGATCTCGAAAATTTCAGTGTGTGCAAAAATTCCGAATTTCTTAATGAAAACTTAAGTGAACTTGAAATTTGGGATTAGCAAAGAATGTAATCTCTCATACAATCACGAAAAGTTATCATAACTAAGGAATAATTGTATGCGTAGGTTAAACTTTTATTTGGCTGTTGGAAAGATTATTGATTGTGTCCTGATCTGGCAAAATGCCCAGCCGGCGCCCTCACGCAACGCGAAAGGTGCCAGGGATGCAACACTTTTGATGGATACGAGTCCAGTTCGGAACTAAACAGACTATAACTGCCAACAGAAATCAATAAAACGAGAAGTTATCTGAGCACTGCACAAAGCACGTTCAAAATCACCTGTTTGCGAAAACCTTAACACGTCTCTATAGTATGGCGAACCATCGTATGTTGGTAGGTCAAATACAAAAGGAATATAATCTCTGACCTTGGCGATCTTGGCTGCGTTGTCGTATCCAATGTGGGGGTTCAGGGCAGTTACCAACATCAACGACTCTTGCAGAATCTAAAATTCACAAATGTTAGGCGGAGAATGAAAGACAAAAACATGAATCATAGACGTATGTCTAATACTTCGAACAATTTCTTTTACAATGTTACAGTCACTAAAAAATGCGGAAAAATCGCAAAATTTTTGAAAATTGCCGAACCAAAACTCAAATATGCCGTCCAAACTCGTAAAGAACCGATGACAAATGGAAACCAAGGAAGGTTGTCCAACTTCGAGGCAAACTTTTTTTCATAATAAACAAAAACCGTCTACCAACCTTGGCAATGTTGTCCTTGTTAGCCTCGATTCCATCCACGCAATTGACGGCGAAAGAAACGGCAGAATCGGCCAGCAGTCTGGAAATATCGGTAGACTACCAACTACAACCAATCGCGGGGCTCTGCGTGAGTTTCCTTGGATTGGCCATTGCTGATTCATTTTATAAGAGGCTGAATTCTACGCAACACAAGTCATTGAGTCAAAAATACCAAACCAAAGCAAACTAGGAAAATACGCGTTTCATTGCAAGCCTTATTGATTTTGCTCTGACAAGAATGGTTTAATAAAGAAAATTTCCCGAGAAAAATCAATATAAATCGATATTGTATACCTGGTAGACTGGAGAACATTGCGGACCATGAGAGGCTTGAAGACGTTCAACTCAAAGTGACCATTGGAACCACCGACAGTCACGGCTACCTGCAATGGAAAGAGATACAGAGAGGGAGAGAGAGAGAAAGAGAGAGAGAGAATGAAGAGAGGTGAAGAGATAGAGAGCAAGACAAAGACGAGAGAGATAGAGCAAGGGAGATATACATATAGATAGATAGAGATAATCCCAGACAGTGAGGGAGGGAGAGAGAGAGAGAGAGAAACAGAGAGAGAGAGAGAGAGAGAGAGAGAGACTATTCCCTCACCTGATTTCCAAAGACCTGAGCAGCGACCATGGTGATGGCCTCGCACTGGGTCGGATTGACCTTGCCGGGCATAATCGAACTTCCCGGCTCGTTCTCGGGCAGGGACAGCTCCCCGAGGCCACATCTACACAGAATATTATGAAGAAACAGGTGGGTGGCAACAATGTTTAATTTGAAGGCGAACATTACCGCCGGGTTGACAAGTATAGACTCTAAATAGTGATTCTAGCATGACCATTAGAGATTAAGTAGCAACGTCCGATTGAAAATAAAGCCAACTTTCCAGCTCCCATCCCATATTAGAGAGATAGGGGGTCATTTTCAATACGTGAACCCCACAACTACAAACAAACTAAAACTACAAACTACAACCAACCTGGGTCCGGATCCGAGGAATCTAATGTCGTTGCCAATCTTCATGAAAGAGACGGCCAGAACATTCAGGGCTCCGTGCACCTGGAAATACAAGGTATAAGCAAAGTGATCATACACTCACAACAGTCTGTACTCACTCTAAAAAAACGGGACCCTCCTGACCATTTCGATCCGGGAGCCGGGACCCCCCCGCACCGCATTAAAAACACATAAAATGAAGATTTCAATGAAATTTAAAAATTAGAAACTACTGGGACCCCCCTATTTCTGGCAAAAAGGTCCGGGACCCACCGGCTAATGCGCGATTGTGAGCGTATGTAAGCAATGCGATACACCTACATTCCACCACTACAAAAGGTACGTGTAAGCACCCCGTGAGGAACACTCTACATGAAACTTGTACGTCAAACTAAATGCGAAACCGAAAAACCCCAGCCGATAAACTGACCTCAACGAGGGCGTCGTGGGCGGCCAGAGCCTCGAACTTGTTGGGGGCAGTCACGAAGGGAAGGCCAGTGATCTCGGACACCTTACTGAAAAAGAGACAATATTACATTTACAATTATAGTATAGTATGGCTCATCAAAACGTTGGATCCAGAAGAAGAATGTCATTTGTCTAAACTCCCGCACTACCGGCCAAATTCTTACAACCATGCCAACTGAAATTGGACATAGAAGGCTCGAGAATTTCTGTGCAAACTTTGAACGTATCTAAGCAGAAAAATCAGCCACTTTTTGGGACCACTTTTTGGGAAGTATGAGTATTACCACAAAACCGCAGAACATTCGCACAACTCAACAGTCGCAATTTCCTGGTATACTGACCTCGACCACAATGAGCACATAATAATGTGACAGATAATATATAATATAGTCAATATTAACATTTTGTGTATGCTTTCAATAATATAACAACTCACGCGGCCACCTTCTCTGCGAAGCCGATTCTCGTGTTGAGTCCGGTGCCGACAGCCGTTCCCCCTGCTGCCAGCTGGTACAAATGGGGCAGGGTGGCCTCGATACGGGCCAGACCGTTGTCCAACTGAAATGATATAGGTTTCATCGGACCGTTGCAGACCGCGTACGGTCAATTTGGCAGAGGGCGGGATTTGGCGAGCGGCCAGCTCATCTGCGTATCTTTGATCTACACACTCTCTCGATCTCTTCACGATTTTCACTTAAGTTACTGACGTTTTATTGACCTTTGCACTCCTTCGTTCCACAGAACGAAGGTTTTGTAAATTGAATTTTCAGCGTAATAAGTAGTGGTATGAGCTAAGTTAGGGAATTGTTACTGTTCAGTGTGACGTGAAAAGTTTACTTTGCGATTTTCACTTAAGTTACTGACGTTTTATTGACCTTTGCACTCCTTCGTTCCACAGAACGAAGGTTTTGTAAATTGAATTTTCAGCGTAATAAGTAGTGGTATGAGCTAAGTTAGGGTATTGTTACTGTTCAGTGTGACGTGAAAAGTTTACTTTGCGATTTTCACTTAAGTTACTGACGTTTTATTGACCTTAGCACTCCTTCGTTCCACAGAACGAAGGTTTCGTGGATTGAATATTCAGCGTAACAAGTAGTGGTATGAGCTAAGTTAGGGTATTGTTACTGTTCAGTGTGACGTGAAAAGTTTACTTTGCGATTTTCACTTAAGTTACTGACGTTTTATTGACCTTTGCACTCCTTCGTTCCACAGAACGAAGGTTTTGTAAATTGAATTTTCAGCGTAATAAGTAGTGGTATGAGCTAAGTTAGGGAATTGTTACTGTTCAGTGTGACGTGAAAAGTTTACTTTGCGATTTTCACTTAAGTTACTGACGTTTTATTGACCTTAGCACTCCTTCGTTCCACAGAACGAAGGTTTCGTGGATTGAATATTCAGCGTAACAAGTAGTGGTATGAGCTAAGTTAGGGTATTGTTACTGTTCAGTGTGACGTGAAAAGTTTACTTTGCGATTTTCACTTAAGTTACTGACGTTTTATTGACCTTTGCACTCCTTCGTTCCACAGAACGAAGGTTTTGTAAATTGAATTTTCAGCGTAACAAGTAGTGGTATGAGCTAAGTTAGGGAATTGTTACTGTTCAGTGTGACGTGAAAAGTTTACTTTGCGATTTTCACTTAAGTTACTGACGTTTTATTGACCTTTGCACTCCTTCGTTCCACAGAACGAAGGTTTCGTGGATTGAATATTCAGCGTAACAAGTAGTGGTATGAGCTAAGTTAGGGTATTGTTACTGTTCAGTGTGACGTGAAAAGTTTACTTTGCGATTTTCACTTAAGTTACTGACGTTTTATTGACCTTTGCACTCCTTCGTTCCACAGAACGAAGGTTTCGTGGATTGAATATTCAGCGTAACAAGTAGTGGTATGAGCTAAGTTAGGGTATTGTTACTGTTCAGTGTGACGTGAAAAGTTTACTTTGCGATTTTCACTTAAGTTACTGACGTTTTATTGACCTTTGCACTCCTTCGTTCCACAGAACGAAGGTGTCGTGGATTGAATATTCAGCGTAACAAGTAGTGGTATGGGCTAAGTTAGGGAATTGTTACTGTTCAGTGTGACGTGAAAAGTTTACTTTGCGATTTTCACTTAAGTTACTGACGTTTTATTGACCTTTGCACTCCTTCGTTCCACAGAACGAAGGTGTCGTGGATTGAATATTCAGCGTAACAAGTAGTGGTATGGGCTAAGTTAGGGAATTGTTACTGTTCAGTGTGACGTGAAAAGTTTACTTTGCGATTTTCACTTAAGTTACTGACGTTTTATTGACCTTTGCACTCCTTCGTTCCACAGAACGAAGGTGTCGTGGATTGAATATTCAGCGTAACAAGTAGTGGTATGGGCTAAGTTAGGGAATTGTTACTGTTCAGTGTGACGTGAAAAGTTTACTTTGCGATTTTCACTTAAGTTACTGACGTTTTATTGACCTTTGCACTCCTTCGTTCCACAGAACGAAGGTGTCGTGGATTGAATATTCAGCGTAACAAGTAGTGGTATGAGCTAAGTTAGGGTATTGTTACTGTTCAGTGTGACGTGAAAAGTTTACTTTGCGATTTTCACTTAAGTTACTGACGTTTTATTGACCTTTGCACTCCTTCGTTCCACAGAACGAAGGTTTTGTAAATTGAATTTTCAGCGTAACAAGTAGTGGTATGAGCTAAGTTAGGGAATTGTTACTGTTCAGTGTGACGTGAAAAGTTTACTTTGCGATTTTCACTTAAGTTACTGACGTTTTATTGACCTTTGCACTCCTTCGTTCCACAGAACGAAGGTTTTGTAAATTGAATTTTCAGCGTAATAAGTAGTGGTATGAGCTAAGTTAGGGTATTGTTACTGTTCAGTGTGACGTGAAAAGTTTACTTTGCGATTTTCACTTAAGTTACTGATGTTTTATTGACCTTAGCACTCCTTCGTTCCACAGAACGAAGGTTTCGTGGATTGAATATTCAGCGTAACAAGTAGTGGTATGAGCTAAGTTAGGGTATTGTTACTGTTCAGTGTGACGTGAAAAGTTTACTTTGCGATTTTCACTTAAGTTACTGACGTTTTATTGACCTTTGCACTCCTTCGTTCCACAGAACGAAGGTTTTGTAAATTGAATTTTCAGCGTAACAAGTAGTGGTATGAGCTAAGTTAGGGAATTGTTACTGTTCAGTGTGACGTGAAAAGTTTACTTTGCGATTTTCACTTAAGTTACTGACGTTTTATTGACCTTTGCACTCCTTCGTTCCACAGAACGAAGGTTTTGTAAATTGAATTTTCAGCGTAATAAGTAGTGGTATGAGCTAAGTTAGGGTATTGTTACTGTTCAGTGTGACGTGAAAAGTTTACTTTGCGATTTTCACTTAAGTTACTGATGTTTTATTGACCTTAGCACTCCTTCGTTCCACAGAACGAAGGTTTCGTGGATTGAATATTCAGCGTAACAAGTAGTGGTATGAGCTAAGTTAGGGTATTGTTACTGTTCAGTGTGACGTGAAAAGTTTACTTTGCGATTTTCACTTAAGTTACTGACGTTTTATTGACCTTTGCACTCCTTCGTTCCACAGAACGAAGAACAGGTCAAGATCTCATACCAGTTCTGACGTTTTGATGATTCATTCAGGAACACATAAAACAAGGGTGTTTCGAGGTTTGCGAATTCGGTACACCTGTTTTATAGTTCAACTCAGACAACTCTCCAAAGCAACTTTTATCTTGTTATTTACGTTATCTCAATTATTAGGCACTCTGCAACAGACGTTTTTCCAAAGTGTAAAAAGCACTCAACCCTACGAGTCACGGCAAATTCTTTATTCAACCAGGTATTTCGTTACCTCTAGCAGCTAACCATTAACCGGGTTACCTGGTTAAAGGGACCGTTTCTCTTTAATTTGGAGGTTCGAGCTGATTAGTCGATATTGTTCACATTAAAAAACCAAAATCATTCATATAGGTGTCAACTTCCTGTCTTGCTCCGTGTTCTCAAAAATGTGGCGAGACTACGCGCACGTACATACACCGCCAAGTTCACCTACGTACAAAATTTTCAAAATGTCCATGAAGTTACGAAACCATATTCAAAACATGGCCAAAATTACCAATATGAAATCTGTGAACAAAGATTTCTAAATATCATGAAAACTACAACGCAGTGATAGATTAAAGATTGCTGCATTACAGTAACCCAAATCCTGTTGGCTTCTATTTTGCTTCGTAATAGTGTGGTTTTTTGAACGTTCCGTACGTAAGGTATGAACTTTCATCTCAAAACAGAATAAATTACTATTTTAACTTTTCGAAAATTACCTACATTGCACATTATAGAGGCACGGTCCCTTTAACCCTTTTGTAACCACTTGGTAACCCCGAGTTTCCTTCAAAACACATTGTTAAAAAGGGTTACAAAGTGATAAACGAAAGAGTTAACCCGGTTAACGGTTACTGGTTAACTGAGAGGATTAACGAAATACCGGGTTTCTTGTGGAATTGGCCAGTCACCGCCCTATGTCAGCCAACAATCTAATAATTAGCAACCAGTATGCGCCATACTTATTATAATATAAGGTGGTCCGTTTGTGTACTGGCTCATAAAACTGACTATAACGCTGTTTTTAGTTCTGTTTACTGTATCCCTGTGTGGTAAGTTTGAAAACTCAACGTTAAGTAGTTTCTGCTGTGTTTTTTGGAACTAACCAGACTATAACACACTTGAATATTTACTATTTGGTAAACTAAAAGTTAGGATATCCGGGATATATAAAGTTGGGATAATCATAATGGGATGTACGACGTAAAAAGCTCACCTCAATATTTTCACGTGAATTGTTGGCCTCTCATTGACTGTGACTTCCGATATTTCCGTTCTATATATAACGTACACAAACGTGTTCCGGAAAATGTGTTCTTTTTATTTGTTCTGTTTTATTTGTTCTATTCAGAAGCGGCAGAGTAAGAGTTGAGCCACGCAACGTTCAGTCTCTCCTCCTACCACTTCCTTATATTGGTCATTCTGTTTTCTATTGCATTGCAATTACTTGGTTTTTTCGCTACTTACCGCTTCTTTACAAGAAAAATTATGGCTGTCAGTCAGAAAACCGACCATATTGGCAAAAATGTGTCGGACTATTTCAACAATACCAAGGGCTAGGTCAGTGATTGTGTTTTCTCTCAAGACTAATTCTGTTGTGTTTGTGGATGGTTATTGAACCAGTATTTGAATGAAAGAATGATCAAAATGCGTACTACACACAAAGCAAAAGAATACAATACACTTCAAACTTACGTTTACGAAGAAAACCGTAATAATAGGCATGCCCAACGTATGACCACAGAATACTATATACCTCATTTTCTGCTATGTATGAAAAGAACTTCTCTAAATTGACAGAGATTGGCATCCCTATCATTCTTGTCTGCACTGAGAAAAAGGTACTTGTTGCCACATTCATATGAATGCCGACAGTATACTGTATAACCTAATCATAGTCAAATCTATTTGAATGTTCACAGTATACGGTACACCTGAACTCTGATGTGTACAAAAGTCTTCACTATACAGTGTACCTTCATTCAGCTGTGAATAAATGAAAAATCAAAAGAAGCAGTTCACCATTTATTTGAAAAAAAAAACACTGAAAAAATTGAACTTATAGTCAAGTCCATCTGAATGTCTACAGTATACTGTAGGCATAAATTCTGCTGTGTATAAACGTCTTCACTATACGGTGTACCTTCGTTAAGCTGTGAATGAATGAACAATCAGAATATAAAAGAAAACAGTTCACCATTTGTTTTGTTCACACTAAAAAAACCGAACTTATAGTCAAATCCATTTGAATGTCTACAGTATACTGTATACCTAAATTGTGCTGTGTACAAATACAAAAAAGAAAATTGACACGGAGAAGTACATCCATTAGCTCTGTTCCAACTAGAAAAAACAGGAGATATAGTCAAATCTATATGCACATCGTATACAGTATACTGTATCCCTAAATTGTGATACTGTATCCCTAAATTCTGCTGTGTGAAAATATGTATTATTTTCCACCATCCCCGCTCGTTTTTCTGCTCTCTGTTTGACGACTGCACAAAGCATTCACGATTTCAGAACTTCTTCCTTGTTTGTCGAGTTCTAAAGTTTCATATTCACTATTTTTTTAGATAAATTGAAAAATAGATTGTGGTCGAAAGTACGACTAAAACACTTGTATTTATCATTATAAACGACCCATACTTCGTTTAAACCAAATCCACAACTTTCTAATATTTACACTCGTTATGGTACGCAAATCCATTTTTTCAATTGGACCGCTCAAATCTCGACCAACATTTCGTTCTCAGGAACGAAGCTTCGTTCTGTGGAACGAATCCACATCCCAGGGTAGTACGCAGAACAAATTATGCGATTTGTTCGTTAGTTATGACCGCCAAACTTCTTGAAACTATATAAGATCGTATTTAAACGCAACAATTTTCTTCTCAAACCTTTTGATTAACTCTGAGCGAATATATGTATTTTAGAGGCACTCTGGCCTAATTACCTGCCAATTATCGCCCCAACGGGCTGAACATCAAACCAATCGAGTTGCGTGGGCGACGATTCAGCTAAAACACTTCGGGCTTATGTCTCGTATAAAAAACTGTATGAGTAAGCTTAGAAAAATAATAAGTTCGAGGAGATGTACGCCACGAAAGGCTCCAGTAACTCCCTTTTTCACTTCTCAGGTTCACCAGAATTTCTAGGTGGAATACCAGGGATACCGACATATTGATGCAATACTTGTTATTACAGGCGAAAACAGGAATTACCTGCCTATATTGGAGAAAGTATGACTCATCGCCAATGAAGTTTCAACTGGTGACATCCTGGCTTCATTGTTTCACATTTGAGACGAAAGTTGCCGATAAACTAGTTCAACGCTCAGACATTATCATGACCTTTGACCTTTTTGAGAGATGGCCTTTGTATTACACGTATCCATTTGAGAGTAATAACACTAATATACAGTAAGCTGACGTTACAAAGGATGACTCTGTTCCCTTTCAAAAAGCGTGTGGAAATGAAATCATTGTGTTATAAGGATTGAATAAGTAGTGTAAAACTGTTTACTTAGCATCAGTAGAAAAGTGCCATGGTCACCTTCCGGCGGTCTTACTCCAACAAGTCGCAGCCAATTGCCCGGTCACTTTTGTAGCGTCTTCGACAAGAGAGTATGCAAGAGAGATTGACGCAGATTGTCTAAGCTTGTCTGCAACCTCATGGATCACCATGCTCTAATCGTTTTTGGTACTGTCCAATTCTTCTTTGTAGTCTTTGAGAAACTAAAAAAGTGCAAAAAACGAAGTTCATGTTTTGTTTCTCGCTAGTACATTATGCTTTCAGTTTTTTTCCCATATCATTCAAAGATTTGTTCGAAGATAAATGCATAAATGGCCTTGCGTCCCAATGCGAACATACCCCCGTATATCGCGGTAGCACAACATTTTTTATATCTTTTCCAAGAAATAGCATTATATTTGTTTTACATTCATGTAAGCGGTCACTGGGTCCATGCGATCTAAGAAAAACACTGAAGTTGTTCTTGTCACATAATGTTTGTGGCCGAAATCAGCCATTTTGAATTGTCACTTAAAAACTTCGAATTCGAAAGGACTGTTCAACTTTTTTTGGCAATAGATACAGTTTGCTAAGCATACTTGGGCTTTGAGCCTACAAAACACGACCACTGGGTGACAAAAACTGCTTATCCTTCTCGTTCGGTGTATCGTGTACGCTGATTTTTCTCTCGACTAAGATAGCAATCCCTTTCGAAATACATCGAACAACAGGCACCTTCCGCCAGCTTTTTTTGTACATCCGTTCCTGCCCCATTTTTTTCGCACAAAGATAAGATATTTTCAAATACACAACGTTCAACACAGACAGCGAACATCTGTTTGGAAACACAAAAGCCACCTAAGACCAAGGAGGTGAGAGATTTGAGGACCGTTATATAGGCTAGGTTGCGTTAAAAGCTCAAATCTTCACAAATAAAATATCAATTCTGGTTCTAATACGATATAATTTGTATATAATTCAAAACTGGAGACAAATCGCTCAATGCAACGAAACAATGGAGTGAACCCGGAAAATATTAAGATGACTGAGGCAGATTTTTATCTTTTCACTATCAGGTTTTCACTATCAGGAACCTTACAAACAGAAGACACGTGATTACTGAGAGCACAATTTGCTTTCTCTCTTTTTCCTTACCCAAGAGCAGACAAATCAATGGTTTCACCCAGTTTCACCTTTCACCCATTTTCGTTTTCTTAATTTTCTCGAATAATTTCCTAAAATATATTTTGAAGATGATATTTGAGGAAATTATTCGCGTCCTCCAAATATATTTTTGAAACATTTCAATTTAACAATGCATGTTTGCATTCCGCAAACTTCAGAAAAAAGAATGATCCTCACGTGGCCGACTGTTGTACTGTGGCTGCAAGGTGTATTCTCACTCCCTCTTTACATTCTCATTCTTCTGACAATAGTGATCGAATCGAAATCGGTCTCAGTCTATCGGTCGCCGTTCTACATGCTCACTTTGTCCCAGGTTTGTTGTGTCCTCATACATATAAAAGCTTTCATTTAAAACATTTGAATGTACGTACTTCGGCCAACTTCTAACGCCTTCGCTATGCAAAAACAGTCCGCAACAAATAGAGAACTTTCTGCCGTCATTTGGAATTCAAACTTCTTCTATGTTCGCAGGTATTGCCGATATCTTGGCGATGATCAGCTTCTTCCTCGTCATTTCTCTCAAGAACGCCAGAGTTTTCGACGATTTCTACTGGGCTAACACGAACTCGTTCTGGGTGGCGGCCTGGAGCTACAACAACGTTTACTTTTTCCTCTTCCTGAGATGCTTTGGAATCATGCTGATTTCCGTGCAGAGATACGTGACAATATGCCTCTATTCAACGAAGGTGTCAACCAGGTAGGTTCGGTGTACTATGAAAAGCTAGTTTTTGTTAGTTGTTTTTGATCTACAACTGTAGTTACAGTAGTTGCAAATTGTGCTCTCAGTAATCTGTTTGTAAGGTTCCTGATAGTGAAAACCTGATAGTGAAAAGATAAAAATCTGCCTCAGTCATCTTAATATTTTCCGGGTTCACTCCATTGTTTCGTTGCATTGAGCGATTTGTCTCCAGTCTTGAATTATATACAAATTATATCGTACTTTGATGTTTACGGTTTCCGATACCATGTCTAACGCCACAGTCTCCGCTACAATAATTTAACTTAGGAGCTCATTATCATTCGTTCTATTTCAAGTTCTGAAAATAGGTTTTCATGTATTTTGTTTTGTTATAGTTCATTCATCACGTACGTAATCTTGGTTTAATTGTTTTTGATGTAATTCTACGTGGATAATGAATTATTATTAGTATTCTATTTCTCGTTCTCTCAAATAGGAGGTAACTAGGCGCTCTTGTTATTAGAGCAGGTGACCGGCAAGTTTTGGAATCGAGAACTTGTGTGCGTACACAGCGAAAAGTGAGATATACAGTACCCTTCCGCCTTTCCGTTGGCGACGACTATATGTCGATGAAAAATGACAGAAGAATTGGCACCAAGCACAACCTCACAGATACTTTTCACGTGCTTGTCTTCATCACAGTGTTTCTAGTGGGTGCATCCGATGTCGCATTCTTTTTCTCAGTTTTCTGACTCTCCGGAAAATAGGGGAAAACAAGGACCGTTTCTCGCCGGAAACATTCGAACAACATCGACAATTTACGTGGATGTTGGTCTGTCAGGTGGGTTCAGGGAAGGACACAGCAGAGAACGGGGATACAGTATGATTCTGCCGACAAGTTGCCAACGACTATAGAACGAATGCGTACTTTTTCGAGAGCGGACTTGTTAATTTCCCAGATGGTGCTGATACGAATCCACCCGTCGATAATGTAGCAAATATGTATTTAAGTGTGTAAACATAATGTGTATTCATAATGTATAACTAGCTACTTTTTGATCTATTTCTTTTCAAATTTGTTTCCAGAACCTATACCCCGTATTTGCCGGTTCTATCAGTGTTGTTCATGGTTTTATCTGTGTTTTTCGACTGGACAGCGGTTATCGAACCCAGTTGGCCGGAGGGGTTCATTCTAGATCCGTCGTCATTTATCCCATTATAAGCACACTTTTGGGGTGAGTTTATAGGCCGTGTGCGAGAGTATCCCAAATGTCCGATTGAAACCTGCGAAACCTACAAACGCAAAGGTCACTCACTCCAGTTTTAGCACTGTCGGCATGATTTTGGAAAAGAAATACAGTTAAACTTGGCTATTTCATACGTTTGCAAAAGTATCCCTCAGCTTGAAAACTGCGAAACACATGCTATTTTTCTCGGAAATTTCACCTAGGTTCGTCGTTATTTATCCCATTATAAGCACACTTTTGGGGTGAGTTTGGAATTCCAAAATACTTCAGGAAAACGGAATAGAATGGGATGTTACGTGTACTGAAAATGCCGTCTGATAAATGTTCAAGTAATTGTTGTGAAGTTTGGAGAAGATGTTGGGAAAAACGAAGTTTCAGCAGAATATAACAATTGAATCGAAATAATAGAGTTTGAGCGTTCAGAAGAACAAGTTGTTGAGTTTCGGAAAAAACCGAGTACACAAAAAACCAGGATAAAGTAAACAAATTTCTACTATCGACTTTTCGGCCTCTATGTCGTGAAGCCGCATCGAGATTTTGTTGTCGACAAAATTCGTCACATTTTTCGCTGCAACGGGAAACTTCGAACTTGTTGTTTTTCGTTATAGAATATACATTAACTTATCAGGCTCAGTGTTTAATTTGTGGTATAAAAACCTTATTAAAAGAAAACAATTACTTTTCAGAAACGCGTGTCAACCGTGTCGATGACCGTTGTGACCATTCTATCGCGCGGAGCGCGAAGCGCTCTGCGTGAGTTGTCTTTGGTTTGGCCATTGCGGACTCGTTTTTTCCTTTTAATTACCAAAAATCTTCAAACATATTCTTTTTTTAAAAACTAAAAAGAGAGAACGTTAGAGAATCACGAATTGAACATTGTTTGAAAATTTCAGCCAAATCGGAATATTTTCGCCTGAGTTATGGTTTCGTGTCGTTGTTGAAAAGTTCCGCCGTAATTCGTCCCTCGTCCCTCGTCCCTCCTCCCTCGTCCCTCGTCCCTCCTCCCTCACGGAATTCTGTCCGCATCGTAGTGGAAAAACTACTGAACCAATTTGGCTGAAATTTGGAACATCTATTCTATGGCAAAAGTTAGCTCGTCGCGCCAAGTATGAAATGTATATGTGATCTCTGGCGCCGGGCGCGGGCGCCAATAGGCGCCAAAAACGACTATTGGAAACACTATCGAACCGATTTAGCTGAAATTTGAAACATGAGTTCTAATGCGAAATTTAGCATGTCGCGCCAAATATGAGATGTATAGCTCCTCATTGGCGTCGGGCGCGGGCGCCAATAGGCGCCAAAAACCACTATTGGAAAAACTACCAAACCGATTTAGCTGAAATTTGAAACATGAGTTATAATGCAAAAGTTAGCCCGTCGCGCCAAATATGAGATGAATACATCATCATTGGCGCCCGGCGCTGGCGCCAATAGGCGCCAAAAACGGCAAAACACTATTTATCATCAACTAAAATGTTGAACACTAATAGAAATTGAATACTTTGGTGGCAAGTGTGAAAGTCTTTTTCCAAAACTGAAATTTTCCTTCTGGCGCTCGAACCAGGCGCCAGATGGCGCCAAAACCCAAACTCACGACAGCGTCAATGGAATCGTCTGAAACTCGGTACACTAAATAACTATCACATGGCAAGTAAGATGCTCAATCTGAAAATCAAAAAAAGTTCTGTTGGCATTGTGCGCTGGCGCCAATTGGCGCCAAAGTTGGAAAAATATCAGTTATCGTCAATCAAACTGTTTCAAGTTGACACATATTCAATATTCCAATGTGAAATAAAGATCCACAAATTCAAAATCGAACTTTATCGTCTGACTCGGAACAGACGCCAAATGGCGCCAAAACAAAAACACACGAAACTGACAATTGAATAGTTTGAATATTGTTCCAATCAGTAATTGACACATGTAGTGTGTACTGGTAGCTCAAAAACCTAGAAAATTTCGTTTCGTTCTGGCGCCAGACGCGTGTGTCAATTGACGCAGGAATGAAAAAAAGTTTCAACGAAGGTTTTTGATGTGGTATTGGAAATAATGGCTATATTGTAAGTGAGTTGGTGTCTCTAATTGTAGATTTGTCAATGGCGCCAATCCCCATCGCTTATCGCCGCTAAAAGCGGTGTACATGTCAATCGGAACGTTTAGCGTTTTTGTTTAGTTGTTGATAGTGACAGAGCCAGTAACCTGCGTTATATTACAACATCAGTAATTTTATGGTCTGCATTCGGCTTTGTGCACACACAAAACTGAGATTTCCATAATAATTAAATGAGTTCACAAGATTCACTATGTGAATAGGCAACATATGAAGTTGTAGGAGTACAACTAGCAAAAAAAGGACAATTAGTAAAAAGTGGGGGAACCAACAAATGTGTGAGTTGTGTTTGGTTCGACCTCGATATCAGCAAAAAGTGAACGATACGAATTGCTGTGATACTGTATCAGAAGTATTCTGCAAAAATAGAACAATACAAATGTTGCACAATGGTTCACAACGCACGCATGTCGTCAAAGCACACATGAAATACCCTTCGGCAATTTCTGAAATATCATGCGGGCTTCGTGAACCATTGTGCAACATTTGTATTGTTCTATTTTTGCAGAATACTTCTGATACAGTATCACAGCAATTCGTATCGTTCACTTTTTGCTGATATCGAGGTCGAACCAAACACAACTCACACATTTGTTGGTTCCCCCACTTTTTACTAATGAAAACTGACTTTGAACGACACAAACATTGATACTTTTGTAGCCTATAAGGTATGATTGCAAACTAATTGTTTCAGTCTAACTTGATTTTTTTAGTGTTTGTTAGGTAGTTTTGCTAGAAAAAAAGCTAATCTTCGCAATTAAAATCAAATCTTTCCAAATCACTTGATCACTCATTCTGTTCACCAAGTGGACATGCATACATTTTTGTGAATAAAGTTTTTCACCATTACTTTCCATCAACAAAACCACGAGAATCACAATCATTTATTACAAACTATGCTACAATCTACTCTACACCGGGACACAATTTGTACAATGAAAGTATGAAACCGTAAAAGAGAAAAAAGACCAATGAGAATGATGCGTATTGATTTATCGATTACTTGGGTCCGAGCATATCTTCGGGGCGAACCCATTGTTTGAACTGTTCTTCCGTCAGAAGACCCAGTCTGAGGGCCTCTTCCTTCAGAGTTGTTCCGTTCTTATGGGCCGTCTGAAACATTTTAAAACTAAATAAACAGATACAAAATAGAGTTTGATTTCCTTCCCCTACCCCACTGAGAACGGCTCAGCAGGAAGGTGTTTTGGTTAAAGTGGTTACGTCTGGGGAAGTGGTATAACGTACCTATTTGCGGTTCTCTCATTATCCTTCTTATTAGACCAAATTTGACCTACAACTTTCTGTTTTATTTGAATCGAGTTTAGAATTTCGAGGCCAATTTTAACAATACGAAAGTACCAAAAATGACATTTAGGGTAGAATCTGGAAAAAAACAATCGGAATTTAGTTACGAAGTTACGTATAGTCTATTCAGTTCCGAACTGGACTCCGTTTACTGTATGAAAATAGGGGCGGAGCTTATGACTTGGCAACTATTCAAACTTTATGGGCCATGATTCTGTGTTTTCAAAATGACAGCAGCTTGGGGGATCGAACCTACAAATATGGACAGCCACCTAGCCGAAACCAGCGCCTTAGACCACTCGGCCATTTCGACTCGTTGGTTGCGCGGCGGGGGAACGGCCCATATACGACGATCTCGAAAATTTCAGTGTGTGCAAAAATTCCGAATTTCTTAATGAAAACTTAAGTGAACTTGAAATTTGGGATTAGCAAAGAATGTAATCTCTCATACAATCACGAAAAGTTATCATAACTAAGGAATAATTGTATGCGTAGGTTAAACTTTTATTTGGCTGTTGGAAAGATTATTGATTGTGTCCTGATCTGGCAAAATGCCCAGCCGGCGCCCTCACGCAACGCGAAAGGTGCCAGGGATGCAACACTTTTGATGGATACGAGTCCAGTTCGGAACTAAACAGACTATAACTGCCAACAGAAATCAATAAAACGAGAAGTTATCTGAGCACTGCACAAAGCACGTTCAAAATCACCTGTTTGCGAAAACCTTAACACGTCTCTATAGTATGGCGAACCATCGTATGTTGGTAGGTCAAATACAAAAGGAATATAATCTCTGACCTTGGCGATCTTGGCTGCGTTGTCGTATCCAATGTGGGGGTTCAGGGCAGTTACCAACATCAACGACTCTTGCAGAATCTAAAATTCACAAATGTTAGGCGGAGAATGAAAGACAAAAACATGAATCATAGACGTATGTCTAATACTTCGAACAATTTCTTTTACAATGTTACAGTCACTAAAAAATGCGGAAAAATCGCAAAATTTTTGAAAATTGCCGAACCAAAACTCAAATATGCCGTCCAAACTCGTAAAGAACCGATGACAAATGGAAACCAAGGAAGGTTGTCCAACTTCGAGGCAAACTTTTTTTCATAATAAACAAAAACCGTCTACCAACCTTGGCAATGTTGTCCTTGTTAGCCTCGATTCCATCCACGCAATTGACGGCGAAAGAAACGGCAGAATCGGCCAGCAGTCTGGAAATATCGGTAGACTACCAACTACAACCAATCGCGGGGCTCTGCGTGAGTTTCCTTGGATTGGCCATTGCTGATTCATTTTATAAGAGGCTGAATTCTACGCAACACAAGTCATTGAGTCAAAAATACCAAACCAAAGCAAACTAGGAAAATACGCGTTTCATTGCAAGCCTTATTGATTTTGCTCTGACAAGAATGGTTTAATAAAGAAAATTTCCCGAGAAAAATCAATATAAATCGATATTGTATACCTGGTAGACTGGAGAACATTGCGGACCATGAGAGGCTTGAAGACGTTCAACTCAAAGTGACCATTGGAACCACCGACAGTCACGGCTACCTGCAATGGAAAGAGATACAGAGAGGGAGAGAGAGAGAAAGAGAGAGAGAGAATGAAGAGAGGTGAAGAGATAGAGAGCAAGACAAAGACGAGAGAGATAGAGCAAGGGAGATATACATATAGATAGATAGAGATAATCCCAGACAGTGAGGGAGGGAGAGAGAGAGAGAGAGAAACAGAGAGAGAGAGAGAGAGAGAGAGAGAGACTATTCCCTCACCTGATTTCCAAAGACCTGAGCAGCGACCATGGTGATGGCCTCGCACTGGGTCGGATTGACCTTGCCGGGCATAATCGAACTTCCCGGCTCGTTCTCGGGCAGGGACAGCTCCCCGAGGCCACATCTACACAGAATATTATGAAGAAACAGGTGGGTGGCAACAATGTTTAATTTGAAGGTGAACATTACCGCCGGGTTGACAAGTATAGACTCTAAATAGTGATTCTAGCATGACGATTAGAGATTAAGTACCAACGTCCGATTGAAAATAAAGCCAACTTTCCAGCTCCCATCCCATATTAGAGAGATAGGGGGTCATTTTCAATACGTGAACCCCACAACTACAAACAAACTAAAACTACAAACTACAACCAACCTGGGTCCGGATCCGAGGAATCTAATGTCGTTGCCAATCTTCATGAAAGAGACGGCCAGAACATTCAGGGCTCCGTGCACCTGGAAATACAAGGTATAAGCAAAGTGATCATACACTCACAACAGTCTGTACTCACTCTAAAAAAACGGGACCCTCCTGACCATTTCGATCCGGGAGCCGGGACCCCCCCGCACCGCATTAAAAACACATAAAATGAAGATTTCAATGAAATTTAAAAATTAGAAACTACTGGGACCCCCCTATTTCTGGCAAAAAGGTCCGGGACCCACCGGCTAATGCGCGATTGTGAGCGTATGTAAGCAATGCGATACACCTACATTCCACCACTACAAAAGGTACGTGTAAGCACCCCGTGAGGAACACTCTACATGAAACTTGTACGTCAAACTAAATGCGAAACCGAAAAACCCCAGCCGATAAACTGACCTCAACGAGGGCGTCGTGGGCGGCCAGAGCCTCGAACTTGTTGGGGGCAGTCACGAAGGGAAGGCCAGTGATCTCGGACACCTTACTGAAAAAGAGACAATATTACATTTACAATTATAGTATAGTATGGCTCATCAAAACGTTGGATCCAGAAGAAGAATGTCATTTGTCTAAACTCCCGCACTACCGGCCAAATTCTTACAACCATGCCAACTGAAATTGGACATAGAAGGCTCGAGAATTTCTGTGCAAACTTTGAACGTATCTAAGCAGAAAAATCAGCCACTTTTTGGGACCACTTTTTGGGAAGTATGAGTATTACCACAAAACCGCAGAACATTCGCACAACTCAACAGTCGCAATTTCCTGGTATACTGACCTCGACCACAATGAGCACATAATAATGTGACAGATAATATATAATATAGTCAATATTAACATTTTGTGTATGCTTTCAATAATATAACAACTCACGCGGCCACCTTCTCTGCGAAGCCGATTCTCGTGTTGAGTCCGGTGCCGACAGCCGTTCCCCCTGCTGCCAGCTGGTACAAATGGGGCAGGGTGGCCTCGATACGGGCCAGACCGTTGTCCAACTGAAATGATATAGGTTTCATCGGACCGTTGCAGACCGCGTACGGTCAATTTGGCAGAGGGCGGGATTTGGCGAGCGGCCAGCTCATCTGCGTATCTTTGATCTACACACTCTCTCGATCTCTTCACGATTTTCACTTAAGTTACTGACGTTTTATTGACCTTTGCACTCCTTCGTTCCACAGAACGAAGGTTTTGTAAATTGAATTTTCAGCGTAATAAGTAGTGGTATGAGCTAAGTTAGGGAATTGTTACTGTTCAGTGTGACGTGAAAAGTTTACTTTGCGATTTTCACTTAAGTTACTGACGTTTTATTGACCTTTGCACTCCTTCGTTCCACAGAACGAAGGTTTTGTAAATTGAATTTTCAGCGTAATAAGTAGTGGTATGAGCTAAGTTAGGGTATTGTTACTGTTCAGTGTGACGTGAAAAGTTTACTTTGCGATTTTCACTTAAGTTACTGACGTTTTATTGACCTTAGCACTCCTTCGTTCCACAGAACGAAGGTTTCGTGGATTGAATATTCAGCGTAACAAGTAGTGGTATGAGCTAAGTTAGGGTATTGTTACTGTTCAGTGTGACGTGAAAAGTTTACTTTGCGATTTTCACTTAAGTTACTGACGTTTTATTGACCTTTGCACTCCTTCGTTCCACAGAACGAAGGTTTTGTAAATTGAATTTTCAGCGTAATAAGTAGTGGTATGAGCTAAGTTAGGGAATTGTTACTGTTCAGTGTGACGTGAAAAGTTTACTTTGCGATTTTCACTTAAGTTACTGACGTTTTATTGACCTTAGCACTCCTTCGTTCCACAGAACGAAGGTTTCGTGGATTGAATATTCAGCGTAACAAGTAGTGGTATGAGCTAAGTTAGGGTATTGTTACTGTTCAGTGTGACGTGAAAAGTTTACTTTGCGATTTTCACTTAAGTTACTGACGTTTTATTGACCTTTGCACTCCTTCGTTCCACAGAACGAAGGTTTTGTAAATTGAATTTTCAGCGTAACAAGTAGTGGTATGAGCTAAGTTAGGGAATTGTTACTGTTCAGTGTGACGTGAAAAGTTTACTTTGCGATTTTCACTTAAGTTACTGACGTTTTATTGACCTTTGCACTCCTTCGTTCCACAGAACGAAGGTTTCGTGGATTGAATATTCAGCGTAACAAGTAGTGGTATGAGCTAAGTTAGGGTATTGTTACTGTTCAGTGTGACGTGAAAAGTTTACTTTGCGATTTTCACTTAAGTTACTGACGTTTTATTGACCTTTGCACTCCTTCGTTCCACAGAACGAAGGTTTCGTGGATTGAATATTCAGCGTAACAAGTAGTGGTATGAGCTAAGTTAGGGTATTGTTACTGTTCAGTGTGACGTGAAAAGTTTACTTTGCGATTTTCACTTAAGTTACTGACGTTTTATTGACCTTTGCACTCCTTCGTTCCACAGAACGAAGGTGTCGTGGATTGAATATTCAGCGTAACAAGTAGTGGTATGGGCTAAGTTAGGGAATTGTTACTGTTCAGTGTGACGTGAAAAGTTTACTTTGCGATTTTCACTTAAGTTACTGACGTTTTATTGACCTTTGCACTCCTTCGTTCCACAGAACGAAGGTGTCGTGGATTGAATATTCAGCGTAACAAGTAGTGGTATGGGCTAAGTTAGGGAATTGTTACTGTTCAGTGTGACGTGAAAAGTTTACTTTGCGATTTTCACTTAAGTTACTGACGTTTTATTGACCTTTGCACTCCTTCGTTCCACAGAACGAAGGTGTCGTGGATTGAATATTCAGCGTAACAAGTAGTGGTATGGGCTAAGTTAGGGAATTGTTACTGTTCAGTGTGACGTGAAAAGTTTACTTTGCGATTTTCACTTAAGTTACTGACGTTTTATTGACCTTTGCACTCCTTCGTTCCACAGAACGAAGGTGTCGTGGATTGAATATTCAGCGTAACAAGTAGTGGTATGAGCTAAGTTAGGGTATTGTTACTGTTCAGTGTGACGTGAAAAGTTTACTTTGCGATTTTCACTTAAGTTACTGACGTTTTATTGACCTTTGCACTCCTTCGTTCCACAGAACGAAGGTTTTGTAAATTGAATTTTCAGCGTAACAAGTAGTGGTATGAGCTAAGTTAGGGAATTGTTACTGTTCAGTGTGACGTGAAAAGTTTACTTTGCGATTTTCACTTAAGTTACTGACGTTTTATTGACCTTTGCACTCCTTCGTTCCACAGAACGAAGGTTTTGTAAATTGAATTTTCAGCGTAATAAGTAGTGGTATGAGCTAAGTTAGGGTATTGTTACTGTTCAGTGTGACGTGAAAAGTTTACTTTGCGATTTTCACTTAAGTTACTGATGTTTTATTGACCTTAGCACTCCTTCGTTCCACAGAACGAAGGTTTCGTGGATTGAATATTCAGCGTAACAAGTAGTGGTATGAGCTAAGTTAGGGTATTGTTACTGTTCAGTGTGACGTGAAAAGTTTACTTTGCGATTTTCACTTAAGTTACTGACGTTTTATTGACCTTTGCACTCCTTCGTTCCACAGAACGAAGGTTTTGTAAATTGAATTTTCAGCGTAACAAGTAGTGGTATGAGCTAAGTTAGGGAATTGTTACTGTTCAGTGTGACGTGAAAAGTTTACTTTGCGATTTTCACTTAAGTTACTGACGTTTTATTGACCTTTGCACTCCTTCGTTCCACAGAACGAAGGTTTTGTAAATTGAATTTTCAGCGTAATAAGTAGTGGTATGAGCTAAGTTAGGGTATTGTTACTGTTCAGTGTGACGTGAAAAGTTTACTTTGCGATTTTCACTTAAGTTACTGATGTTTTATTGACCTTAGCACTCCTTCGTTCCACAGAACGAAGGTTTCGTGGATTGAATATTCAGCGTAACAAGTAGTGGTATGAGCTAAGTTAGGGTATTGTTACTGTTCAGTGTGACGTGAAAAGTTTACTTTGCGATTTTCACTTAAGTTACTGACGTTTTATTGACCTTTGCACTCCTTCGTTCCACAGAACGAAGAACAGGTCAAGATCTCATACCAGTTCTGACGTTTTGATGATTCATTCAGGAACACATAAAACAAGGGTGTTTCGAGGTTTGCGAATTCGGTACACCTGTTTTATAGTTCAACTCAGACAACTCTCCAAAGCAACTTTTATCTTGTTATTTACGTTATCTCAATTATTAGGCACTCTGCAACAGACGTTTTTCCAAAGTGTAAAAAGCACTCAACCCTACGAGTCACGGCAAATTCTTTATTCAACCAGGTATTTCGTTACCTCTAGCAGCTAACCATTAACCGGGTTACCTGGTTAAAGGGACCGTTTCTCTTTAATTTGGAGGTTCGAGCTGATTAGTCGATATTGTTCACATTAAAAAACCAAAATCATTCATATAGGTGTCAACTTCCTGTCTTGCTCCGTGTTCTCAAAAATGTGGCGAGACTACGCGCACGTACATACACCGCCAAGTTCACCTACGTACAAAATTTTCAAAATGTCCATGAAGTTACGAAA
Source organism: Litoditis marina (assembly GCA_964036275.1). Lineage (NCBI taxonomy): Eukaryota > Metazoa > Nematoda > Chromadorea > Rhabditida > Rhabditidae > Litoditis > Litoditis marina. The sequence continues at coordinate 17,065,349 of OZ038435.1, read as the reverse complement.
CCATATTCAAAACATGGCCAAAATTACCAATATGAAATCTGTGAACAAAGATTTCTAAATATCATGAAAACTACAACGCAGTGATAGATTAAAGATTGCTGCATTACAGTAACCCAAATCCTGTTGGCTTCTATTTTGCTTCGTAATAGTGTGGTTTTTTGAACGTTCCGTACGTAAGGTATGAACTTTCATCTCAAAACAGAATAAATTACTATTTTAACTTTTCGAAAATTACCTACATTGCACATTATAGAGGCACGGTCCCTTTAACCCTTTTGTAACCACTTGGTAACCCCGAGTTTCCTTCAAAACACATTGTTAAAAAGGGTTACAAAGTGATAAACGAAAGAGTTAACCCGGTTAACGGTTACTGGTTAACTGAGAGGATTAACGAAATACCGGGTTTCTTGTGGAATTGGCCAGTCACCGCCCTATGTCAGCCAACAATCTAATAATTAGCAACCAGTATGCGCCATACTTATTATAATATAAGGTGGTCCGTTTGTGTACTGGCTCATAAAACTGACTATAACGCTGTTTTTAGTTCTGTTTACTGTATCCCTGTGTGGTAAGTTTGAAAACTCAACGTTAAGTAGTTTCTGCTGTGTTTTTTGGAACTAACCAGACTATAACACACTTGAATATTTACTATTTGGTAAACTAAAAGTTAGGATATCCGGGATATATAAAGTTGGGATAATCATAATGGGATGTACGACGTAAAAAGCTCACCTCAATATTTTCACGTGAATTGTTGGCCTCTCATTGACTGTGACTTCCGATATTTCCGTTCTATATATAACGTACACAAACGTGTTCCGGAAAATGTGTTCTTTTTATTTGTTCTGTTTTATTTGTTCTATTCAGAAGCGGCAGAGTAAGAGTTGAGCCACGCAACGTTCAGTCTCTCCTCCTACCACTTCCTTATATTGGTCATTCTGTTTTCTATTGCATTGCAATTACTTGGTTTTTTCGCTACTTACCGCTTCTTTACAAGAAAAATTATGGCTGTCAGTCAGAAAACCGACCATATTGGCAAAAATGTGTCGGACTATTTCAACAATACCAAGGGCTAGGTCAGTGATTGTGTTTTCTCTCAAGACTAATTCTGTTGTGTTTGTGGATGGTTATTGAACCAGTATTTGAATGAAAGAATGATCAAAATGCGTACTACACACAAAGCAAAAGAATACAATACACTTCAAACTTACGTTTACGAAGAAAACCGTAATAATAGGCATGCCCAACGTATGACCACAGAATACTATATACCTCATTTTCTGCTATGTATGAAAAGAACTTCTCTAAATTGACAGAGATTGGCATCCCTATCATTCTTGTCTGCACTGAGAAAAAGGTACTTGTTGCCACATTCATATGAATGCCGACAGTATACTGTATAACCTAATCATAGTCAAATCTATTTGAATGTTCACAGTATACGGTACACCTGAACTCTGATGTGTACAAAAGTCTTCACTATACAGTGTACCTTCATTCAGCTGTGAATAAATGAAAAATCAAAAGAAGCAGTTCACCATTTATTTGAAAAAAAAAACACTGAAAAAATTGAACTTATAGTCAAGTCCATCTGAATGTCTACAGTATACTGTAGGCATAAATTCTGCTGTGTATAAACGTCTTCACTATACGGTGTACCTTCGTTAAGCTGTGAATGAATGAACAATCAGAATATAAAAGAAAACAGTTCACCATTTGTTTTGTTCACACTAAAAAAACCGAACTTATAGTCAAATCCATTTGAATGTCTACAGTATACTGTATACCTAAATTGTGCTGTGTACAAATACAAAAAAGAAAATTGACACGGAGAAGTACATCCATTAGCTCTGTTCCAACTAGAAAAAACAGGAGATATAGTCAAATCTATATGCACATCGTATACAGTATACTGTATCCCTAAATTGTGATACTGTATCCCTAAATTCTGCTGTGTGAAAATATGTATTATTTTCCACCATCCCCGCTCGTTTTTCTGCTCTCTGTTTGACGACTGCACAAAGCATTCACGATTTCAGAACTTCTTCCTTGTTTGTCGAGTTCTAAAGTTTCATATTCACTATTTTTTTAGATAAATTGAAAAATAGATTGTGGTCGAAAGTACGACTAAAACACTTGTATTTATCATTATAAACGACCCATACTTCGTTTAAACCAAATCCACAACTTTCTAATATTTACACTCGTTATGGTACGCAAATCCATTTTTTCAATTGGACCGCTCAAATCTCGACCAACATTTCGTTCTCAGGAACGAAGCTTCGTTCTGTGGAACGAATCCACATCCCAGGGTAGTACGCAGAACAAATTATGCGATTTGTTCGTTAGTTATGACCGCCAAACTTCTTGAAACTATATAAGATCGTATTTAAACGCAACAATTTTCTTCTCAAACCTTTTGATTAACTCTGAGCGAATATATGTATTTTAGAGGCACTCTGGCCTAATTACCTGCCAATTATCGCCCCAACGGGCTGAACATCAAACCAATCGAGTTGCGTGGGCGACGATTCAGCTAAAACACTTCGGGCTTATGTCTCGTATAAAAAACTGTATGAGTAAGCTTAGAAAAATAATAAGTTCGAGGAGATGTACGCCACGAAAGGCTCCAGTAACTCCCTTTTTCACTTCTCAGGTTCACCAGAATTTCTAGGTGGAATACCAGGGATACCGACATATTGATGCAATACTTGTTATTACAGGCGAAAACAGGAATTACCTGCCTATATTGGAGAAAGTATGACTCATCGCCAATGAAGTTTCAACTGGTGACATCCTGGCTTCATTGTTTCACATTTGAGACGAAAGTTGCCGATAAACTAGTTCAACGCTCAGACATTATCATGACCTTTGACCTTTTTGAGAGATGGCCTTTGTATTACACGTATCCATTTGAGAGTAATAACACTAATATACAGTAAGCTGACGTTACAAAGGATGACTCTGTTCCCTTTCAAAAAGCGTGTGGAAATGAAATCATTGTGTTATAAGGATTGAATAAGTAGTGTAAAACTGTTTACTTAGCATCAGTAGAAAAGTGCCATGGTCACCTTCCGGCGGTCTTACTCCAACAAGTCGCAGCCAATTGCCCGGTCACTTTTGTAGCGTCTTCGACAAGAGAGTATGCAAGAGAGATTGACGCAGATTGTCTAAGCTTGTCTGCAACCTCATGGATCACCATGCTCTAATCGTTTTTGGTACTGTCCAATTCTTCTTTGTAGTCTTTGAGAAACTAAAAAAGTGCAAAAAACGAAGTTCATGTTTTGTTTCTCGCTAGTACATTATGCTTTCAGTTTTTTTCCCATATCATTCAAAGATTTGTTCGAAGATAAATGCATAAATGGCCTTGCGTCCCAATGCGAACATACCCCCGTATATCGCGGTAGCACAACATTTTTTATATCTTTTCCAAGAAATAGCATTATATTTGTTTTACATTCATGTAAGCGGTCACTGGGTCCATGCGATCTAAGAAAAACACTGAAGTTGTTCTTGTCACATAATGTTTGTGGCCGAAATCAGCCATTTTGAATTGTCACTTAAAAACTTCGAATTCGAAAGGACTGTTCAACTTTTTTTGGCAATAGATACAGTTTGCTAAGCATACTTGGGCTTTGAGCCTACAAAACACGACCACTGGGTGACAAAAACTGCTTATCCTTCTCGTTCGGTGTATCGTGTACGCTGATTTTTCTCTCGACTAAGATAGCAATCCCTTTCGAAATACATCGAACAACAGGCACCTTCCGCCAGCTTTTTTTGTACATCCGTTCCTGCCCCATTTTTTTCGCACAAAGATAAGATATTTTCAAATACACAACGTTCAACACAGACAGCGAACATCTGTTTGGAAACACAAAAGCCACCTAAGACCAAGGAGGTGAGAGATTTGAGGACCGTTATATAGGCTAGGTTGCGTTAAAAGCTCAAATCTTCACAAATAAAATATCAATTCTGGTTCTAATACGATATAATTTGTATATAATTCAAAACTGGAGACAAATCGCTCAATGCAACGAAACAATGGAGTGAACCCGGAAAATATTAAGATGACTGAGGCAGATTTTTATCTTTTCACTATCAGGTTTTCACTATCAGGAACCTTACAAACAGAAGACACGTGATTACTGAGAGCACAATTTGCTTTCTCTCTTTTTCCTTACCCAAGAGCAGACAAATCAATGGTTTCACCCAGTTTCACCTTTCACCCATTTTCGTTTTCTTAATTTTCTCGAATAATTTCCTAAAATATATTTTGAAGATGATATTTGAGGAAATTATTCGCGTCCTCCAAATATATTTTTGAAACATTTCAACTTAACAATGCATGTTTGCATTCCGCAAACTTCAGAAAAAAGAATGATCCTCACGTGGCCGACTATTGTACTGTGGCTGCAAGGTGTATTCTCACTCCCTCTTTACATTCTCATTCTTCTGACAATAGTGATCAAATCGAAATCGTTCTCAGTCTATCGGTCGCCGTTCTACATGCTCACTTTGTCCCAGGTTAGTTGTGTCCTCATACATATAAAAGCTTTCATTTAAAACATTTGAATGTACGTACTTCGGCCAACTTCTAACGCCTTCGCTATGCAAAAACAGTCCGCAACAAATAGAGAACTTTCTGCCGTCATTTGGAATTCAAACTTCTTTTATGTTCGCTGGGTATTGCCGATATCTTGGCGATGATCAGCTTCTTCCTCGTCATTTCTCTCAAGAACGCCAGAGTTTTCGACGATTTCTACTGGGCTAACACGAACTCGTACTGGGTGGCGGCCTGGAGCTACAACAACGTTTACTTTTTCCTCTTCCTGAGATGCTTTGGAATCATGCTGATTTCCGTGCAGAGATACGTGACAATATGCCTCTATTCAACGAAGGTCAACCAGGTAGGTTCGGTGTACTATGAAAAGCTAGTTTTCGTTAGTTGTTTTTGATCTACGACTGTAGTTACGTAGTTGCAAATTGTGCTCTCAGTAATCTGTTTGTAAGGTTCCTGATAGTGAAAACCTGATAGTGAAAAGATAAAAATCTGCCTCAGTCATCTTAATATTTTCCGGGTTCACTCCATTGTTTCGTTGCATTGAGCGATTTGTCTCCAGTCTTGAATTATATACAAATTATATCGTACTTTGATGTTTACGGTTTCCGATACCATGTCTAACGCCACAGTCTCCGCTACAATAATTTAACTTAGGAGCTCATTATCATTCGTTGTATTTCAAGTTCTGAAAATAGGTTTTCATGTATTTTGTTTTGTTATAGTCCATTCATCACGTACGTAATCTTGGTTTAATTGTTTTTGATGTAATTCTACATGGATAATGAATTATTATTAGTATTCTATTTCTCGTTCTCAAACAGGAGGTAACTAGGCGCTCTTGCTATTAGAGCAGGTGACCGGCAAGTTTTGGAATCGAGAACTTGTGTGCGTACACAGCGAAAAGTGAGATATACAGTACCCTTCCGCCTTTCCGTTGGCGACGACTATATGTCGATGAAAAATGACAGAAGAATTGGCACCAAGCACAACCTCACAGATACTTTTCACGTGCTTTTTTCAGTCTTCATCACAGTGTTTCTAGTGGGTGCAGCCGATGTCGCATTCTTTTTCTTAGTTTTCTGACTCTCCGGAAAATAGGGGAAAACAAGGACCGTTTCTCGCCGGAAACATTCAAACAACATCGACAATTTACGTGGATGTTGGTCTGTCAGGTGGGTTCAGGGAAGGACACAGCAGAGAACGGGGATACAGTATGATTCTACCGACAAGTTGCCAAGGACTATAGAACGAATGCGTACTTTTTCGAGAGCGGACATGTTAATTTCCCAGATGGTGCTGATACGAATCCACCCGTCGATAATGTAGCAAATATGTATTTAAGTGTGTAAACATGGTGTAAATTCGAATGTTGGTAACTTTTGGCATTCTTCTAACTCCAACTAGCTACTTTCTGATCTATTTCTTTTCAAATTTGTTTCCAGAACCTATACCCCGTATTTGCCGGTTCGATCCCGGTGTTGTTTATGGTTTTATCTGTGTTTTTCGACTGGACAGCGGTTATCGAACCCAGTTGGCCGGAGGGGTTCATTCTAGATCCGTCGTCATTTATCCCATTATAAGCACACTTTTGTGGTGAGTTTATAGGCCGTGTGCGAGAGTATCCCAAATATCCGATTGAAACCTGCGAGTCCTCAAACACAAAGGGCATTCACTCCAGTTTTAGCACTGTCGGCATGATTTTGGAAAAGAAATACAGTAAAACTTTGCTATTTCATACGTTTGCAGAAGTATCCCTCAGCTTGAACACTGCGAAACACATGCTATTTTTCTCGGAAATTTCACCTAGGTTCGTCGTTATTCATCCCAATATTAGCGTACTGTTGGAATGGCCGTGTGCAAGAGTATCCCAAATGTCCGATTGAAGTGTGCGTCTGTTCAAACTCACGTCATTTCATGAAAGGAGTCACACTTTTAGGGTACAATAGCACAAAAAGTCATCGACACCCTTTTACTATCGCCCCCCACCCGCGATTATTTTCTTGTAAATGAGTGACGTAAGAAGTATTATATTTAATAATGTCCCCATTCCAGCCTCTACTTCGTAAAACCGCATCGAGATTTTGTGTTCCACAAAATTCGTCAAATTTTTCGCTGCAACGGGAAACTTCGAGCGGTGCGTGACAGTTTTGGCTATAATAACCCGGTCGTGAATTGTTTTCTGAGAGTTTAACTTATTTTTTTTTATAGAATATAGAGATCTACTGATCAGGCTAAGTTTGTAGTTTGTAGTATGAACAATACCTTATTAAGAAAAACTAATAACTTTTCAGAAACGCGTGTCAACAGTGTCGATGACCGTTCTGACCATTCTATGAAACTGTTTTCAACGACACAATCAGAACAGATGATCCAAATACAGTAATGTATAGTTCGTTTCGTTCCCACTGAGACCCATTGGCATCGTGCCAAGATTTTTGAATGGCTATTTCTCAGACCAGATATAAGTTTTCTCAACCTATTTTTCATTGACTGGTACTTTTGAAACTGAACAATCTCTAACAGCGATTGGCAGTTTATTGGAAACCTTCAAAATGGTGGTTTAAAACCGCCTGGAATATTCATTGGCTCGCTGCCAAGTCTCAGTGGGAATGACCGCGGGAGACTATTCCCATGTAAATGGAGTTCATAGCTTGCCTTCCGATAATACCAAACAATCAGGCAATTAGTTACATGGATATGTTTGATAATGATAGTAAAATGATTGATTTGATCTCATTTGATTAGCGTCCTTAGGTGGTTTGTCTAGAAACTTTAATACAACAGTACCTTTAAAATGGCCAAATCACTTGATCTCTCATTCTGTCCACCAAGTAAAATAGTTGCTAATAATACACGTCACATAGTTTATCTCGTATGTATTGTCATTCATTCATCTATCTATTTTTGTCTTTCATTCCCACTCTTACAACTTTTTTTCATTTTTCAATATTACTTTCCATAACCAAAACCAACAGGATCACAATCATTTATTACAAACTATGCTACAATCTACTCTACACCGGGACACAATTTGTACAATGTAAATATGAAACCGTAAAAGAGAAAAAAGACCAATGAGAATGATGCATATTGATTTATCGATTACTTGGGTCCGAGCATATCTTCGGGGCGAACCCATTGTTTGAACTGTTCTTCCGTCAGAAGACCCAGTCTGAGGGCCTCTTCCTTCAGAGTTGTTCCGTTCTTGTGGGCCGTCTGAAACATACAAGTGAGAGTTCGTAAAAGTTGAAAAGTTGACTCCACTTTCAACAGTGTTAATGATACGAGGGTGTGGAAAACGGAATTCAATGAAATTTGGGAGAAAAATCGAAATTAATACCTAATTGGCAACAAAAACCGGTGGTTTCATGAAACTATCACGGTACTATGAACCTCAAGAAAAAATAACCTAACACACTACTAAATCGTCATGATGTAGTAGAAAATAGTGTAACTTGTGAAAAAAAAACTACCCAACTATCCATTGATTCACAATTACAATCTAATCCGTGATAGAGTCGTAGATCATAAAAACATTAAATGAAAGAATATAATATTCTGACCTTGGCGATCTTGGCCGCGTTGTCGTATCCAATGTGGGGGTTCAGGGCTGTCACCAACATCAACGACTCTTGCAGAATCTACAATACACAACTGTTAGGCGGAATTGGAAAGAGAACGACATAAATCATAGAAGTATGTCTAATACTTCGAAAAATTTCTTTTACAATGTTACAATAACTAAAAAATGCGGAATAATCTCAAAATTTTTGAAAATTGCCGAACTAAAACCTAAATATACCGTCTAAACTCGTAAAGAACCGATGACAAATTCAAACTAGGAATTGTTTTCGAAATTTGAAACAAAGCTTTTTTCACTACTTAAACCCGTCTACCAACCTTGGCAATGTTGTCCTTGTTAGCCTCGATTCCATCCACGCAATTGACGGCGAAAGAAACGGCAGAATCGGCCAAAAGTCTGGAAAGGAGAACAGACTACAAACTACAACAAATAAGGAGCTAACTTGTACTTGAGAGGTTCATTACGTGGCAACCCAAATTTCCACCCAAAATCAAAAATACTGCAAAATAAACTAGTAACACGTATTTGATTCTCACATCTCACATTGTAGGCGTTATTGATTTTGCTCTGACAAGAATGGTTTGATAAAGAAAACTTCCCGAGAAAAATCAATATAAATCGATATTGCATACCTGGTGGACTGGAGAACATTGCGGACCATGAGGGGCTTGAAGACGTTCAACTCAAAGTGACCATTGGAACCACCGACAGTCACGGCTACCTGCAATGGAAAGAGATACAGAGGGATGAGGGAGAGAGAGAAAGAGAGTGAGAGAGAGAGAATGAAGAGAGGTGAAGAGATAGAGAGCAAAACAAAGACGAGAGATATAGAGCAAGGGAGAGATACATATAGATAGATAGAGATCATCTCATACAGTGAGGTAGAGAGAGAGAGAGAGAGAGAGAGAGAGAGAGAGAGAGAGAGAGAGAGAAAGAGAGTGAGAGAGAGAGAGAATGAAGAGAGGTGAAGAGATAGAGAGCAAGACAAAGACGAGAGAGAGAGAGCAAGGGAGAGATACATATAGATAGATAGAGATAATCCCAGACAGTGAGGGAGGGAGAGAGAGAGAGAGAGGGGACAGAGAGAGAGAGAGACAAAGAGAGAGAGAGAGAGAGAGAGAGAGAGAGAGAGAGAGAGAGAAAGAGACAGATTCCTCACCTGATTTCCGAAGACCTGAGCGGCAACCATGGTGATGGCCTCGCATTGGGTCGGATTGACCTTGCCGGGCATAATCGAACTTCCCGGCTCGTTCTCGGGCAGGGACAGCTCCCCGAGGCCACATCTACAAGAAACAGATTGTACCAACTACTATGAATACATCTTATCACTGTACTGTTCACATTTGCCATTCTGTGGCGGTATTCTTCAGTTTCCTGCTTCAAATTCTCTTCTTTCACCTTGTCATTTTTGTTACACGCTCCCACTTGCGTAATAAACCATCTTCATGCATGACTACAATTTGCATCTAACCTTTGATCCGCAGTAGTGGTCGCTGTCATACCACGAAAAACTTATGAAAAATATGACAGCCGATAACATGCGTGATTTGGTGGTCTGCACAACTCGTAGTACCAGACTACAAACTACAACCAACCTGGGTCCGGATCCGAGGAATCTGATGTCGTTGCCAATCTTCATGAATGAAACGGCCAGAACATTCAGGGCTCCGTGCACCTGCAGACGGATACACCTAGTTGACTGGACAGTTACTCAAACAATAAATTCACACCAAACGACCAAACCGATTAGTCATATGATCAAACTGGTTCGAAATGTGGTCGGAAAACTAGAACACTGTTGAAAAGTACTGTAGAACGCGAAACTAAACCAATTTTCGTGAGACAGACATGGCCAATTTGACGAGTACGAGATACTCCTCGTACCACCCCGTACACCCCAGCCCATTTCATTGAAGAAAAAAGAAAAGACCGAAGTATAAAGTTCAAAGACCAACCTCAACGAGAGCGTCGTGAGCGGCAAGAGCCTCAAACTTGTTGGGGGCAGTCACGAAGGGAAGGCCAGTGATCTCCGACACCTTACTGAAAAAGAGACAACATTACATCTATGGCTCACAGAAAAAAAATACTAGTCGTATGTCGTACTCTCCCCTTCACTCATTTACGGGAATTCGGGAATGATGTCCAACTTTCATCAACCCTGACCCCCTGCTTAGGAACCCCGGAAAACTCAACAACTGAAAAAAAATTAAAACATCGTTAATACTGACGTAATTGAGTCGAAAAACCAGTTATTTTTCCCAATCTTTTATCTTTCTGAAATATACCACAAAATATTCTGTCAACTCACGCGGCCACCTTCTCTGCGAAGCCGATTCTCGTGTTGAGTCCGGTGCCGACAGCCGTTCCTCCTGCTGCCAGCTGGTACAAATGGGGCAGGGTGGCCTCGATACGGGCCAGACCGTTGTCCAACTGGAACGAAAAGAATGGACTGGATATACGGATAACTGAGGAAAATACAGTAATCAACTCTATTGTTCTACAGTACAGTAAGAATTCCAGGACTAAATAGGAAAGGCAGGGAATGAGCGCAGACTCTAGTAATACGGTTGTCCGAATAGCACAAACCACAAAAAAAAGATTTTTTTAAGGCAAAATAATATAGTTTCACATAGTTAAATGAAAAAAGAAGTTTTCCCGATGTGGGCTAGACCGTTGTCCAACTGGAAGGAAACGAGTAGGATATAGAGAAAAAAGGTTTAATCGCATCATCGCATATTCGATACGACCCCTTTCTTTTTCGCAAAAAAACCGTCTTCGTTTGCCGGGCACTTTCTACCCACCCCTGCCTACAGTACCCCCTTCCCTGACCCACCTGCGTAACATAGGCGGAGAACTCCTGTCCGAGGGTCAATGGAGTGGCGTCCTGTGTGTGAGTTCTGCCAATCTTGATGATGTCCTTGAACTCCTCCGCCTTGTGGTGGAGCGAGGTGCGCAGCTGCTTCACGGCTGGCAGCAGGCGGGAGTTGATCTGCAAAGGAAAGAGTTTACACTTTTCATGAATATGAATACAAAGATCGTAGTACAATTACGCTGGTAAGCTGACGCTGTATGCGTGAGAAGAATTCGCGCGTTTCGAAGTGTGTCTGTGAATGGAATTAAGGAGATTATTTTCGGCATTTTTTCTACGGCCTGGTAAAAGTTAGTGATGTGACTGCCGCTCTAATATACTTTAACCTGCCTCGCTAAACTACCGTAACCCGGATAACCTGCAAATATAATCTACCGTAACTTCTATAACCTGCCTCTCTAGCGACGGCAATGTGCATGGCGGTGGGGAAGGTGTCGTTGCTCGACTGACTCTTGTTCACGTGATCATTCGGGTGAACAGGGGTCTTCGAACCCAATTCGCCGCCCATCATCTCAATGGCTCTGAAAAAGACGACAGATATAAAATCTCCATATAGACTGCTGATACAAAAACGTTCAACTAACCTGAGAAACCTATCTACTAAATTGCTCAAAAAATACCTAGATAAAAGCGGCCTTCAATTCCAATGGCCGTTTTTCGTGCAGCTTTAAGGTGTGAGATCGACTATTGTAGCAAATTGCAGTGTACATCCCTATTTAGGTAAAACGGCCAAAGGTCAGTTTTCGGCAACCGTCAGTCCAAAAAAGCCAATCTATACGAGATTACTCGCTGTATAGAAGAAATACAGTTGCCTCACGTTACCTAATATTTCTAAAAACGGCCAACCTGTTGGAGATGACCTCGTTGACGTTCATGTTCGACTGTGTGCCGGAACCCGTCTGCCAGATGACAAGGGGGAAATGGTCGTCCAATTTACCCGCGACCACCTCGTCTGCAAAGAGAAACAAGTTTGACCCTATTTGCTTATTTCTCATGCTTACACGTACATATATCCATTCAATTCACTTTTGGGTCTGGAAAAAGGGGAAACAACGTCGAGTAAGCCACATCGACAAGCACACACTATTTGAACACGTAAAAATGTTCGATTTATCATGAAAACAATAATTTCTCCCGATCTTGGCGAAAAAATAGTTCGTTATTTGAATTTTGGTGGCTACCGCTGTATGGTTACATCGCCAAGTCTACCGAAAGCGCATCAAACATGCAGTGCGAAATACGACTATCGATCAGGGTGTTTATAACCAGATATGGCTCGAGAAAGATTCTCATACAATTGGGGATGAGGGAGAAGAGATGAATGAAAGCGTACCGGCTGCCTGCGAGATGGCGTCAGCCACCTTCTTGTCCAGACCGTATTCCGTGTTCACCTGAAATGAGTCAAATTATCGATTAATTTATTTCATGTTTCGACACCTACTACCGTTCCAGAAAATTTCGTTCGAAAATCATAAAAAAAAATCAATGTTTAACTTAAAACAAACAATTTCTGCAGAAAACAGGTTCTATTTGAAATTCTTCCGAAAGGTAACCGAAATGCGAGAAAAAGCATAGTTTTCCCCCAAATAACCTCAAATCCAATCAAATAGATCAAGACTCACAATAGCGGCGGCCTTCTTGAGAATACCAAAGGCGTGGACTACAGGCAGGGGCATACGCTCCTCGGGACCTCCAATCTTGAAGTTCATCTGGGAACTGGAAAGACCACAATGAAAAGTTGTGATATAGTTATGTCCATTCATATGCGAAGTTCTACAGTACACAATCAACACTACCAGCCCGTTCACAATTATATCTACAACATGCCTAGAAACGTCGGCAAACTGGTGTACATCTACAATGAAATTGCCATCGTGTTAGGTTTAAACGAAGAATCGAAAAAGAAGTAGTCCATATTCAAATGATAAGGACTATACTCCCGACCTCCTACTTACCGCATAGTCTGAGCTCCATAGTAGCGATCGGCTGGCACCTCCAACTCTCCGAAAGTATCACGCTCCTTGCGAACCTGAACCAAACACTCTTTATTACTAACAAAAAAGAGTGGGAGGGGGGGGGGGTGGAAGTAAAGCCTCACTAGAATTTGTGACCCAGTATTGCTACAGCATAACTCGCAAACTAACTAACTAACCATTCTACGAGCCGAGAAAAGTCTAATATTCGGCAAGAATGCAAAAGTTAATGGAATCTACGCGGAGATGGCTAACTTGTTAAACATGTCTTGTCTAGATTTGAAAGTGTTCGGAATGCCTCGGTTTTTTCGCATTCTGTGAGAAAACCTGCAAAAACCAACTACTTAATGCCAATAGTAAATAAACAACAACAAACAAACAAAACAACAAGTAAACAAACCTTAGCCATAGCGATCACAGTTCGGGACAGATTTCTAGACTGAACTGCAATGGAAGTTGAGCGAAGGGCGAGGGAGCGCGCGGCCAGCATAACCTGCGAGAGAGTGTGTCAATTAAGGAGGGCGGCAGACAGTGAGAGGAGAGAAATTCACGGCGAGGCCACAAAGAACGATCACAACAACCAGATAGGGGAGTCGGCGATGAAAACCGAGGTAAAACAAAACAATTCAAAGTAAATAAATAAACTTCAAGTTTGTTCTCTATATAATATGCGACACGAAAGAATGTACATAAATTCAGGAATGACCGGGTTAATATAATTATATTGGAAATGTAAATGTTATAGTACAAGCTATATACATATAATGCTATGAAAAACGATCAAAAACTTTACACACCGGGATAAGTGAAATTGGCTAATTAGTGAACAGAAAAGTGAACTTTATCTAAAGAGAAAAAGGTCACAATCAATCTATAACTCTTGCTGAAAGAGCACGGAATGTTATTGATTTATATGATTACTATCATCTAAAGGTCCAAATTAATATGAAATATCACTATTTTATATATGTTATTGATTTCTACAAATACTATTATCTAGGAATACACATGTCCAGGTCGCTGATTAGTTTCTGAATGTGTGTCATGGCCTGGTTCAGTTCTTTGAGCACATCGTCCAGGTACGGTAGTTGGCATTCTGCCATCGAAATAGACAGCCCTTGGGGCGCATTCTGCTTCGGGACCATTTGGTACGAGGCACACACCTATAAAAAAATAACTATGTAAGAATACAAACAGCAATAGTCAACAATAGCTGGTAACTTTGCGAAATATAACCAGAAAGGGGCTCTTTCAAGTGTTTTGCCGTTTTAATTCACTTTTACTACGAGAGGAGAAGTTTTGGCAGAATAGTGATAGTTTGCACGACTTATACATATTACTAATGCTAGAACATTATTATACGATTGTATTAGTACACTTATCCTGAAGTTTGTTATAGATGATCCGTTTGAACTAATGGGAAAGAACTTTTCGTGCAGCAGGAGACCAACGACTGCCAACAAGCAATCGCCCTTGACAGCCGCGCTCTCGTTGTCTGCACCCTCTCCGCCACTATCTCTAACCCTGGCGCCCCACCAATACTAGATACGGCGCATCGCGGGACGCACTTGCGCATCGACAGATATTAGGCGAATCATTTAAAAATCTTCAAGGTCTTTGTAAGACCTAGAGAACAATTTTTGGAAGCCCTTACTGGAGTAAGGGTTATTAAGAACAGAAATTACTATAGTTAGAGAAACGTTGTTGCTAATTAAAACTAAAACAAGACAATACTTTACATCTTTACACCTATTTCACCTTCCAACCTACAAAACCAACAAGTGGCGGGACTAATTAATATTATCCATCAACATTTCGATGCTCACAACCTTCCGCAAATTTCACTCATTTCTCGTCTTTCGGTCGCACATTTTGCCAAAGAAACTATGCTAGATTTTCATTCCTTCAAAATGAGATCAATGAGCTATCCCTAATAGTGCTAGTAAGGTGCGATGCGATAATCAACTATTCTACGAAAACTAAGCCGTTTTCGAGTTCAATAAGTGAAAATGTTCGATCTTCTTAGTTTTCCATCAAAACTGGACACATACCAGTCTGCAGCTGGATATGTAGAAGGAGAGTAGTTGGTCCTGTGGCAGGGGAGGAACGAAGCGACGAGTTGGCGGGAAGTGACACAGTTCCAGCAGGGACCTGAAAATAGAATTTTATTTTTATTTATCCTCATTTTACTATGTCTTCTTCATATTGTCAACACATGCAATCCACAATATACATATGTATGTTCACCGGAACGTTCAGAACAGACAAAGAAAGCGAAAAACATTTGTAATTCATGTATTTCTGCAATAACGAGTACGAAAACTCGAAAACATCAAATCCATCTCATTTAGACTAAAACTGTAAAGTACACACATTCTGGTGAAGTGAAACGCTTTTTACATTGCTCCCGAATACATAATATAACAAGGTATATTTTCATTGTAAGTGTACAACTAATACTGTAAATTTTACAAATAATACCAACAAACCGTTTTCTGGGTAGAAGAATGGAAGATCGTGACAGTGCAATTTCATCCTTTGCGGATCGGGCGGCCGAGAGGACGAGGTCCGCTGTCTCCCGATCAAACACCTGGACAAGCCAAAAATAAACAGAAACTCCATTTCGGGCAAGTGGAATAGCAATTTTTAACATACAACAGCAACTAGCAGCTGGTATCAACTTTCAAATGGTACACATGAGGGATGTCACGTTTCCAACGGATCATCGACATCGCACAATTCTCACCCAATTCGAGAAAGGTTCTTGACGGTTTTAATAATCTTGAAATTTGGACGATTCAATTTACGTTGAGCGTAAAAGATGGAGCGGTGTAAACATACACCAGCATGGTTGTCCGAACTAGTCGAAAAACGAACTACTTTTTTTAGCCGACGAAACGATGACAATCGGTGTACTTTTTATGAAAAATCCTTAATTTGCACGTGTTTACATCTGAAAACGGATTACTTTTTGTCGCTTAGTCCAACCTTACTGGTGTATGGGTGTAAACAAAAAAAACTAACATTCCTAGCACAAAGTTCCTTCATTCGTTGTTGCATGTCACACAGAGCCACTGTTGCCCGCGAAACGTGGTTTCCGAGGTCCTGAAAAATCAGAACGTTCACAGTCGGTAAAATAGAGTAAATGATCATATTCCGATTGGCATGAAATCATTCATTTTTCTAATACTAACTCCTATTTCCATTACACAAAAATAGGTTGCATCTTTCTCATAAAAATGAGATTAACTTTTGGAGTGGTAGATGAAGAATATGTATTCAGTCCGTTACAGCAATGAATGTAGTGATGTAACTATTTACAAAAAAACTGAACACGAGAAGAATGACGACTAACATGAAAACGACATCCCTTTCGAGCTGCATCAAAGTGGAAATTTCACTTATTTCAGAAATCACCTGAATTTGTTGCAACTTCCACTGTACATCTGGTTGGGCTACAGCTCTGAACACTCCTCCCGGTGTTTTCGAATGTTTAATCGATACCTCGGCTTGGATCACATTATCTCCCAGCAATGTTAGAAGAGCCTATAAACATATCCTTAAGGCAACTATTTTAGCCCGGAAACGGCAAAAAGTAACGAAATGAAATTGAACTACCCATAACGAAAATTGTTCCTCCAAATGAATGTTGTTCTCTTAATGAAATATTTTCGCAGAATTGGAGCCTTTATTCTGATAATCTTCGAATATCATTTGCATTACTTAATAGCGAAATTTTCAGAGAAAGGCATAAATGTTACTAAAAAGGCTATTTTTTCCGACTACTGGCTAGACATTGAGATCAACCAAACTAAGCGAATAATTTGATCTACCTTGAGATTATCTCCCCCATGTTTTCCGACGAGCGAGTGTCGTTCACTGGTGGCCTGTGACACGGGAACGGCCATGCGCGAATCGCACTTGTTTCCCAGGTGAAGTCGAATACAGCACTCGCGAAGGCACGCCAAAACCTGGAAATAATCCACAATAAGGTGCGACTATTCTACAAAAAGGAGGGCCAATTCTACAACTAACCGGGTTTTGAGGTAACCTAACCCTTTTTTTGCTAACTTTTTTTCAGGTTACCTTAGTAGGTAACCTGGAAGTAACCTGCAACTAAAATCCGGTTACCGTTCAGACTAACGGTAAAAACCACATTTTGCGTTAGAAAAACAGGTAACCGGTTTTTCATTTTAGGTTACTTACCGGTTACCTACCGAGGTAACCTGAAAAATAGGTTACCAAAAAAGGGTTAGGTTACCTAAAAACCCGGTTAGATATAGAATTCACCGAAAAGGAGACTGTTTTCTGATGAATAAAATACGTAAAATTAATGATCTTGCAATTTTGCTTCAAAAATCGGCCAATTTTCCGATTTCAGCTTTATAGAAGTGTGAAATACACGCCAGTGTTCCATGTCATATTCTAGGTACTGAGATTTCATATGGGTATATTGTATTGTAGGGTTTAAAAGTGCAAAGACAACTCGGGAAAAGTTGAATTTTGAATCTCATATTAATCAACAGGTTGCCAAAGCTTCAGCGATTTCTACAAAAATAATTCGGTCCTTTTCTTTCTGCACCCCAAATGAGTATATGGCATTGTTCAACACTTATGTTTCTCCTATACTTCTTTACTGTTCTGAAGTCTTCAATCCAGCGTTAAACTCTAGGTTATCCTTAGTATTAGAAGGACCACTCAGAAGATTCACGGCTTCAGCGTTTCAAAAATGCCATGTTCAGTACGATTCATACACAGATCGCTTGAACCAATTGAATGAGAAACCGTTTTATTTCAGACGGGTTAAAAATGATTTGTTACAGGCTTACAAGATAAAGTCGGGCCTATCCCAACTACCCACCGTTCCATGGAAAAACAGTAACCTCCCGAGGGATAGGCATCGACTTGTATTGTGTGATAAAATATGTGATAACAATTGGTTTTTTCCGAGAGTTGTAAAATTGTGGAATTCGATAAGTAGAGATATTGGTAGATTGGAAAATATTAATCAGTTTAAGACCTATCTAGACGTTATTGATGTAGCTGTTTTATTTGAGAACATTCCATATGCGCTTCAATAGATGATGCGAGAAATCAACTGTTTCTCTAAAAAGCTCCCCTCAATCCGAAGATGAGAGAGTTATGCTCTCATCCCTTTGGGGACTCAGTTTATTCCTAACATCTTGTAAAACTTCTTGTTCTATGTTTTATATATGCAGGAATAAATAATAATGAACTCACTCATACAGCTGTAAGGTGTGAGCTGTAAGGACTGAGCAACAAAACGTAATCCGTTTTCATATGTAAATACGTGAAAATTAAGAATTTTTCCAAAAAAGTAGACCGATTTGCATCTTTTCGGCTGAAAAGTAGTCCGTTTTTCTAGTTTTTCTGATTATTCGGACCACCTTGCTGATAAATGAACTCACTTTAGTGAAGGTTTTCTGAGTTTGCGTGGCTTGAATCCAAACACACTCTTTTTGGAGATTCTTCATGCACTCGGACGTGACAAGGCCTAAAACATGAATTATTACTAGAATATAAACGTGGTCAACTATATATTGAACCTAACGGGTCCAATCCTCCATCAAATCGACTTTTTCGATAACTAACAAGTTACTTTATCGGGTAACTCTTTTGGAACCGTTTTGTCAACATGTAGACATTTGGATTGAGTGTGACGGCTTACATTCTTCGAAAAGTGTGGAAAAATCGGCCCAGACTGATTCTTACAAGAGTGCGTTTACTTGATTAACGATGTTAAACAAAATCCTCTCGGTTTGTGAAGAGCCCGGTAAAAAATAAAAATAAAAACTCTATCTGCTTTTCACGCTCGTCTGGAAAAAGTGGACTTGTCTACTATTGTACCGTCTCTTAAACTGGACTGATCCCAATGGATCTTCCCAGATATGAAACGGTTATACTACTTTTCAGGATATTTCCGGGGATTCTGGCAGCACCGCATCGAAATCTTTAGTTACCGAATTCAATATTTTTTGGACTTATGATGTAAGTAAAATCTTTGCGCCTTTTTGTCTTCATACTCATAATGAGACATTTTTCACGCCAAACTCACCCCAAATCAATCAACTGCAAAACGCACTATCAAAACTATTTGGATATCCGAACGAGTTTGCGTGTCATCGCCCCTCCCCCCCTTTCCACCAAATCTTGAGTTGAACTCCTCTGGTTCCCTGTATGTTCCGATTATGAGCGTATGTCTATTTCCAGGCCTGGTGGAGAGATGGGCGCCGAGCCAGTGTTAATATTATATGATGGCACCTAGTCCATAATATAATATACTGTTTTGTTTATGTTTATTGTGAAGATATAGTTTCGATTCTGTTCTGTTTCTCCATTTTGTGTTTTCTTCTTGTTGTGACTTCATATTTTGCTGTTTTCTTTTTTGTTACCTCTCACTTTTCCACTGGAATAAAGTATTCATATATATATACGGAATTCGCCCTTAAAGTCAACTTGTAAAAGCCGGGCAACAGTATATTCACGCAAATACCGCAAATAATACGTACGATACGAGCAACCGAGTTATTATTCGCAACACCGGGACAATACAGTAAATAATTTTGTACATAAAACACATAAAATGGTTTAACTTTCTACATCTCGTTATATTTGAGAAAGTCACGTAAGAAGATGTGAAATAGAGTACGCTGAAGACAACACTGACCTTGAGCTTCATCCGACCCTCCTTTTTCGCGAACGTCGTCCAACATATTTTGAAACAGACCAAAAGAAGCTAAACTCAGAAATGGAGCTTGAAATATTTAAAAACGATGGGAAATTTTATCGGAAAATTTTCCGAACCGCCTTTTCGACCCATTTGGTCCCGCAGCAAAGGCGGACAGTCCTTTAAAACCGGAATCCAAAAATTTTCCACGCTCAATTTTTACGAAGGTCGCGTGTTTTTACTTAATTTTTTAAAAGTACAACAATAACGCTTTGTTTTCTCAGTCAATTTTGTCCATAGTGGGATTGTAACCTTTACCCCAGTCAGAAACTGGTTGTATGCTGTCAAAACTGTGTAGAACAAGCCAATTCCATTCATGTTCCAGCCATTCTTATTTCTCCACTCAAAGAAGTATTCAAAAAAATTTCTGAAAATAGGCTTTATCGAATAATTCTCTTCGATTTCATTCCATGATCACCATTCAGAACACAATAGTATGCTTTTATCATGTGTTGCACTCATTTTTATATTGATCAATTCCTTATTTTCAGGGTAATTGATATCTACTGTTTTCGGGATGAGGACGTTGTTATGGGTGTTTCTACTTGTGTCTCTCTTCTCAGTTGGTTTCTCCGGGTATCATGATGCCGAGGTTGATGACAACGAGTTCGCCGAGTTCGAGGTAATCCTTTTTTAGTTTTTCTTGATAGAACGTTGATTATGAACCGCCAGCACGGTGAGACCGCATCCCCAATAGTTTGGAACTTTGCCCGCAGTTGAAAAACGGCGTACCCCGCCAATTGAAATGCCGCCGGTCATCAGCCTAGACAGGGCGCGTACCCGCGCGGAAAAAATGTACTGTAGCTTTTTGGCACGATGCTTGGTTGAAATTTGCATACAATTTATCAGAAAGTGCGCTCCATTAATAAAACCGCTCGTGCATTATACGCGGTGCGGTTTTGTCTTTCCTCTGTTTTTTCAATTGGACCGTTTTTGTCGAGCGGTCTCACCGTGCCAGAATTTTTCTGGAAAAAAATCACCGTTAACGTGGTTGTATTTTTCAATTTGTCGGTTCTTAGAAAACAGTGATATATCTATCTCGAAGTGTCCCATAGTCCCAATCATTGATTGCATGAATGAAACATCTGATATGTGCGAATGTGCGTGTAGAGTCTTTTAGTACAATTTGTAGACCAACGGATAAAGACTGTATTTTGTGCAGGACGAGGAATCGGATTTCGTAACCGATGCTCCTCCCAAGGAATTAAAGAAGCCCGATTCTACAGAAGAATCTACAACTAGAAAGGTACTTTTGAATTTGAACTTAACCGAAGACAATGATAAAATAGAACATGCTCGTTTGTCGAAGCTAACAGCCAACCAGCCAACAATGTGAGCATTTCAACAAATACCTATTAGAGCAGCAAATGTTGACTTATCCACTAAAGTAAAAAGTAACCTTTTTTGGTATAATGCGTAATGTCAAAGTTTCTAGGCAAAACTGTAATCATATTGTGTATCGAGTTTTTCAATCACACATGCTCACTTGTTCGCCCCGATTCGAAACTATTTGTAGTACGATCACATTTCAGACACAAACTCCCACCCCGGCCGCCGTAGCAGATGACGATTTCGAAGATGATTTTGGAGTTGTGGAAGAAGTAGAAGAACAGAGGGAGGACGAAATCAACGAGGACAAGAAGATCGAACCGCTCAAGTTCACCGATGTAAGTTGCAATTGCAAACACATACCATGTCACTTTTCTATAAAAATCAATCCGGTTTACGATGTTAATAGGAAATTAGATATTTAACACCTGAATCATATAAATTCATCGATCATAGCAAAATTGGAGTCTATCTAGATTCTAGGCTATTATGCTCGTTGGTTGATTTGTGATTGAGAGTTTTTATGCCTATGCGTTCTGCGTTCATAAAATTCTTTTTCTGTAACTAAGCAAGTAAGTAACCCTTGACAAACGTTATAATAGAAAATTGCATTCGCTCCACTTTCTGACATCACATGAGCGATGAGCAATATGGTACCTCGCTCATATTTAATCAAGGACGCGTTTCTGAATGTGTAGCACGTATTTAGATTTTCGCACACGAGAGAATGTGTATAGCGCCAAATTCGGCATTTGGCGTAAATTATGCACGCCATATCGGCCTAAACTATTTGGGAGTCAGTATTTGTAGTCCGGGTTGTTATAAACATGCGTTACATGCCAATTCTAACTATAAAGCGATAATTTTACGGAGAATAAATCGAAAAACATTTTGTCTGACTTAATGTTACGTTTACGTCTTACGTGAAACGTGACTTTTAGTGGAAGCATCATTTGTAATGTTTTTGTGGATTGGGGAATCGGTTCTATAATACCCCAGTGATTCAGCCAGGTGTCTAGTTTCGTTTTTTCCTAACAATCAGATTTTTTAAATGATAGGTTTTTTTAGGTTCCCGCTCATTTCCGCTCGAACTGGGCCTCGTATCAGGTAGAGGCGCTAATCCTCTTTGTTATTGCCGTCTATCTCGTCAATTACGTCACAGGTAGGGTACAGAAGAGAGCTTTAATCTTCCAATTAACATTTATTACCATACACCAGCAAGGTTGTCCGTATAGTCAGAAAACTTCGAAAAATGGACTACTTTTCAGCCGAAAGGATGAAAATCGATCTACTTTTGATGAAAAATCCTGAATTTTCACGTCTTTTTACTTGAAAACGGACTACTTCATGTTCAGTCAGACCTCACTGGTTATGTTTATTATTAGAATAGTGACCACGACGCTAATATTCTTGGGCTTACTAACCATGTTAACTTCTGAGCTGAAACTGTTTTTAAGAGTTTTGCCCATTCACGTTTTAAATTGAAAGTTTTTCCTTGGGTAAATACATTTATAAGCAATGAATATGAATAATACTGCAGTAATAATTTATTATTGAAAATTTGTTTAGGCCGCAGCCAGAATCAATCGGTCGCCTATGACTGGTTCGAGAACTGCAAGGATCTCCTTCAAGAACAGTTTGCGTTGGTCAGTTTTCCATGTTTTGCTTTGTGCAACTTCAAAATTTGGTAGAAAAAGGCTTCAGACTTTTCGCTTTGAAATCCGGGTAAGTTTGACTTTCTTAGCGAAAAAATGAGATTTAACGTATTTTTGAAAACAAGCTTCTTCATGTAGGTTAGTCGACCCTCACTGGTTTGGCATTTCTAGCTATCATCCACCACTCTTCGGCAGTCAGGAGCGTTTCTTTCTTTTATTCTGTGACTCACCCCCGCATGACGATTGATCGCAGTTGACGACAGCCCTGCACTTTTATACGTTTCAAAAATGAAGTATTGCAGTAAAACATGAATTGTAACATCGTTTTGGTTAGAAACTAGAACTCTGTTTTAGATTTGAATATGGTAAAATTGAATCCTTGCGATTCAGGTGAAAAGTGATTTTGGCTTTGGCTTTTCAATGTTTTCCGGCTATTCGGACAACTTTACTGGGGCATGATCTGAACAGTGAACTCTGCAGGTCGGGGACGACGGTGTCGGAGACGGTCTAACCGGGGGTCATCTGATTCGCGAAACGGACTCCTCCTACACTGTCTGGTGTTCCGGAAGGGTCGGGGTCAACGGACTGCTTGTGCAGGTAAACAACACTGTTTTTATTCCTCTGTTTTTATCTGGTTTCCGCGGATGATAATTGTCGTTCTCGTTTAGTTTTAGGTGAATGGGGTAGATACAGTGTATACTGAATACTGTATACTGCAAATAAGGGGAAGGTGGGATTTTGTATGTCTCGACGTCGATGCCAAAGAGTGTATTAATTTCGTATAGAATGTATTTGTTCCGTTCCGTTCCGTGACTCGTTCGATTTCGATAGATGATGGGTATCGTAGGATGATAAATCCAGAATCGGCAATGTTCAATCTTCTAACGGGAAAATTGAAGTATCGCCCCCCACTTTAGTTGGGTCCCCCCCGTAGCACTGCAACCCCCCACCCGAGCTGAAACCTGAAAATCTAGGAGAGGGGGGGGGGGGACAAAATTCAACTTCGACATTTACTATTTACCCCCCCACCTGGGTCGGCGGGGGGTAGAACTTCAATGGTGGGGGGTCAAACTTCAACGAGTGGGGGGCTGAACCTCAATACCGGAAATGTTTACTTTTTACCCCCCACCCTCAAACTTTTGTATTGCAGGTGATAAATTGAATTATCACCCCCCGGTGGGGGGGGGGTCAAACTACAATTCCCCAAACGCAATATAAATTCAAAAAGGTGGGGGGTAAAAAGTCAATGTTCCCCTTCTAACTTCTATACAGCTTTTCTTCCATTTCAATCGTTCCATTTCAGTTGCGTACGGTGAAACGTCAGGATCTATTGAGTCGCGTGATGGCCATCTTCTCTCCCACTAATGACAGAATCACCTTCAAGGTTTGTGGCGAATTGTGTCAAGATTACTCGATATTTTGGTCTTTTTTAGATATAGTAACATAGAAATAATATATCTAGTTACAGAACTAACAAATTCTTACCTAGCGTTCTATGTTTGTGCTAATATCACTCCCACGGAATGATTTTGCAGTAGTATGAGTATGAAGATATACGATAGGAAAATATGACTTTGGTTCCAAAACGAACACAGCTGAGTAAGGGTCATAGATAAAATAGTTCAGCGCCAGTGTAACCGAAACCGAAACGAACGTGCGTAACCCCAAAGAATGGAATGGACATGATCCCCCTGCAAATGTGAATATTTGTCTCCTTTATAGCGTTTCTGGCAGTTTTCATTTTTTTAAATAAAGTATTTTCCCGGAATACGCCAAAAATGACAGTGGGTCAGCGACGTTTTTACGGGGTATTCTACCTATGGTAAGGGTTATATATTTTTTGCAACATTCTAAGAATTAGGTTGGTGTTCATAATAGCATTCTCTGTTGTGTTTAGGTGAAAATTGAGAATAGTAGGCCTGGCGGTGACTTGTTAATTGCAGTTATCCTGTTATTCGCATATGCCTAATATTTTGATCAATTTCTTTGCAGTTCGAGCTGGATGCCGGTGAGATGGACGCATTTGTATTGGCCTTTGGTCAACGGAAGCCAACCACCCGGGAATTCAAGGAGATGATGGATCTGAGTACATTTGCACCCGAAAAGAAGAACTTGGCCCAGTTCGGACTTCCCGCCAGGTAGGGAGACAGAGAAACATTAGTTTTTATGAGATTGCGACAAAAAATTGATCAATGAGAAATGTTCACAATGTTCCTAGAGTTGTTTGGTTAATCTAGCTTCTAGCCTTATAAGTTTTGAACTCAAAATATTGTTTTCCACTTGTGTTAACAGCAAAAATTAGCTCGAGATAGGAGAATACTGTTTCTAGATAAACTTGCACCCAAACACCTAGTTTTGTTTAGTGCAATAAAAAGGAACCCTATCTCCCTAAGCGTTTATCATGCATCCGCTCATCAGCTGCCTTTTTATTCCCTGTTGTACCTAACTTGTTTCTTCTCTTCCAGCTACGCCCTGTTCTCTGAGCAACCGGAGGCTGCGTACGCCATTTTCGACCAAACGGTCTCCTCGATGACTCGTAGACACGAAAAGGCCATCGAATACATTCACATCTCGGATCAGTACTCGGGACCCAAGCCGCCTGAGTACGTGAAGCTATTTATTGTACTTTGGTCTTTGATTTTACTTGTAGTTTGTAGTTTCACCGATACATGTGAAATGACATGGTTCTGTGGGCGTTTCTTTTTATTTTTCAACCGAAAACACCTTTTTTGGTAAAGTTTGAGAAATTTGTCTTTTATCGAAGCTAATGATAATGAGTTTCTACGTCTTTCCAATCTAAAGGGACGTTATATTTTGAAGAGTAGTGAAGATGTGAAATGTGATTCTCCTTTCCGTTAATTATCATATATGTATTAGGGTTGTTAATCGAGTTCAAAATTTCGAGTTTTGGGAAATTTCGAGTTTTGAGTGTTTTTGGACCCAAAAGATACATTGTTCGAGTCCGAAATTTTGATTTTCGAGTTTTCGCGTGCAAAATTTCGAGTTTTCGAGTTTGGCGAAAAATCGAGTTTTGGGGAAAATTTCGAGTTTTCAAGTTGTCGAGATTTGGAAAATTTCGAGTTTTAGAGTTTTGAGAAATTTCGAGTTTCGAGTTCGACTCAACTCGAAAATTTTCGAGTTTTTTCGAGTCGAGTTTCGAGTTCGACTTTAACAACCCTAATATGTATTCAGGGGTGAGACTTATACCCGTCTGCCAGAGAAGGTCTGCCTCGTTCAATGCACCATGAACCTCTCGGAATGCACGAGCAGCGACGACCAGTTGGAGCTGCTCCAGCTCGTTCTCTACATTGTCGAGAAGGTTGGTAGTAGGAGGGAGGGAGGGGTCTCGTGTCGGTTATTTTTCATTGAAGAGACGTAGCTGTGTCAATATTGGGAAAATCAAGAATAAAAGTGTCGGTATTGCGTTTGTTGTAGTTAGTGGTATGTTCTGGTGGCTATTCACACCACTCGATTATTAGGGTGGATATTTTTCAACTACACCAGCATGAATATCCCTAAAATGACGCAATATGAAAGGTTGATTTTCAAAATAGGAATTGTCCCATTAAAGTGAGCTGAAGTGTGTATGGTTATTGAATAAACATGAAGATGTTTTCTTTAATACAAAATCTCCTAATCATGTATTTATTTGGTTGTAGGTGCGTCGTCTTCGTCTGAGCAAGGAGGCCAAGTCTAAGGCAGATAAGCGAAGGAGGGAGGTGGAGGAGGCATTCCTCAAGACTACACATCTCATGCGACAGGAGGCGGCCCAGGTTCGAATATACGATTACGAAATTCAGCAATACATATGAAATATAGATGACTTTATACAGAATAAAATACATTGGAATGCCGAATATGCCCAGGCATTAGATATTTTGGATATGTGACCAGAAACCAGGCGTTTTTCTGTCAAGTTTCAATCAAAATCTGACTGTGTTTTGATATAATGGGACAGGAGGCTGTGCACATCTTTTTAGGCAACTGTGGCTATATAGTGGTAAAAGTTCGGAAAACGGGTTCTTTCTGTGTCACGTTCGGAAAAATTGGTCAACTTTGATACACAATTCGAAACTTTGACGTATTTTAATCGAAAAACGGGGTGAAATTCTGAATATTTCAATTCAAGAGACTGTAATATATTTGTTTTAGGCTCGTAAAGAGGAGAAGATTCGTGATAGGAAGCAGAGATTATTGGATGAAGAGGATCCAGAGAAACAGAGAAGACTTGAGGTAAGAAATGGAAACAGCCGGTTACAGAAGAAATTGGGGTTCTGGAAGCTAGAAAGCCAAGTTAATAGCTGGACAAGTTCAGCGAATTTTTCGCGTGTTTTTTTTTTTAAATTTGGGCTAGGGTCATACGGTTCTACTTTTTATGCGAGCGTAAAACAATACACGTGATTGATCTCGATTCAGATGGGGTATCACGTATTCATGTTTTCTTCGCTAAAAGACGAGCTTATAAAGTAACCTGGTATAAATGGGAGAATTGTTCGTGTTTTATGTTGTCTATCTTTGCAGAAACTCGAAATGAAGCGAGAAGCAAAGGCCAAGCAGCCAAAAATGAAGCAGTTGAAGATGAAAATGTAAGAAGAACGTCGAGTTTTCTCAAACCAGCAAAAATATCGTTGTTTGTTGTTTTCTATCGAATTTTCTCAATAACATCAGTATTTCTCTTTTCTCTCTCAAGTTGTGTTATGAATGTATTCAATTCTCTGTATCTTGCTCTGTTCCTTGACGGAATTCACTGTTTTGTAGTTTATTCTAAGAAAGCGTAACTTTTAACTTGTGATGTATTTTGGGGTACACCATTTGCATACTGTTTGGATAGAGCTACTAAACTGGATTCTGTCTAAAAAAAAGGGGCCTCCATATCGAAAATGTGTGCTTTCGATTTCGTTTGACATTAAGTTATTTGTTTGTTGAGTTTCTCTGAATTGTTGTTTGAATTTGATGATAATTAGGTAGATTAAGGTAATTAATGCATGTTTTATTGTTTTACTCTCCCAATACATCGCCAATGATGGGTCTAATCTAGTGATTATATCAAAGATTGTGTCGTTTAATTTATATTAAGTTAATAAACTTGTTTTAGTGATAACTGTCTTTTTACATTTAACTAGGTTAAGCAGCGCCACCACACTACTTTTATCAGTGTATTGGCGTGGAATTTATAATTTTGAACTTGCACTTGCAAAGAAAACATCTATATACAAACAGTTTGTTTTTAATGTAAAACCAACAATACAAAGTAGTTAAACTAACGGTTACTTAAATTTTTGACGGTGGCTCTCTACTTTTTCCTTTACGTTGATTAATGTAGAAGTTCATGTTGAAATTATACGGACTATATAGGTGTACAGTACAGTATCTATTAAGATTATGACATCACCAGTGAAGAACAACTTCCGTCGTTACAACCCCCTTCTGGATGAGTGGGTCATAGTTGCTGCCAACCGGGTGAACCGACCCTGGCAGGGTGCCAAGACAGCGACGGCTGGCAGCTTCCAGAAGAATGACGTCATCAATCAGCTGGCACCAGGGGGCATCAGGAGTAATGGAATGGTGAGGGGGGGGGGAGTATTGTAATATTGATTTATATATATTTTATAAGAGAACAAACTCTATTTAACGAATTTGCATTCAATTGGAACAGTTCAAGAACACGGTTTCAAATCATTTCAGTCGAAACTGACCAAAATCGCTTAACATTTCCAGCACAGTAGTTTGTGATGTGCTCCCCAGTTATAGTATTTTTCATTCCTACTGACACTCCTACAGTAGGATTACGAAACTTTTAAGCCGTTTTTCTCACTTACTTGTGATCGAAAAAATAAAAAAATTGTCGCACCTACTTCCCGTTCGCAGGTAAAGTAAATATACGAGAGGATTATTCATGAACTAAATGTTCGGCTCCACCACAGCTTTGGGAAAGGTTGTAAGGTTACTGTAGGAGTCTCAGTGGGAATGGTGTGGACTATACAGTCTGATCTGCGATCAGCATTCTAGAGGTTCAAGTCCAAAATGTTCCGGAATCAAACTACAAATCGAGCAGAAGTAATCGAGTTGGTAGTGTATGACTGCTTCTACTGCTTATTTGATTGTCGTGATCTACCTGTTTTCAGATAACTCCCGAGTACACCTCGACGTTCGTCTTCGAAAACGATTTCCCATCCTTCACCGATTTGGAGGGGGCGGAGCCTGGTAGGTCGATTATGACGTCATAGTGACGAAAATTAATTACACTGAGTGTGAAAAACACTGTAGTAACGCCCGAAAACATGACAATTTTATTTGGTGTGACAATGTGGTGGCCATTGAACCGGTTTTTGATAACCCCTTTTCAATAGCCGGGAAGTTGCCTTCAATTCTGCATTGACAGTCCGGTTACCGTTCCAACCAACAGTGCAAATCAAGTTTTTCAACCATCCGGTTACCCACGCGAGTAACCGGGAAAAGGTCATTAAAAGGTTACCGAAAATCCATGTTTGCTATATTCACCTGTTTCCAGCTGGCTGTGAGTCGACGGATTTGTTCAGACAGGAGGAGATTCGGGGTGTTTGTCGAGTCGTCTGCTACCACCCGGACACAGACAAAACTATCGCCATCATGACTGAGGGCGAGGTGCTACAGGTTGGTAAATACAAGGCTAATTAGAGAAATATAGTATACAAACAAGATTGGGCACCGTGTCTGTACAGCAAATAACATTTGTAGTTTAAGTAATTAAAGAACGACGATTATGTGGTCCAATCACAACTCTTCAGTCCTTTAAACTGCAATACATTTTTCAATTGCAGTTTGAAGAGCCGTTGACACGGGATTGGTCCACATAATCGTACACATAACTGGAAGTTTTATCATTTGGAACCGTGAGCCATATTTGTGAAATTGGACAAAGTCTCGAAAAATATGGCATTTATCCTGTTGGTTTTGAAAATTGACCAGCTCACGAATAAATTTTTATAGGTGGTCAGACTTTGGATGGAGCAGTTTAATGAACTGAAGAATAGGTATCGATGGGTTCAGGTTCGTTCAGTTTTCCGTTGTTTCTGATACTTTTTTACGATTCAGATCATTTTTGTTGTCCCGGAATCGTTCGAACCAGCTGAGTTGTTAATTGGCAGATATCTTGTTAAATGACCTTTTCGCGGAAACTCATTCAAAAGAAAGGCTTTTCTTTCGTGTACTTCCACCTCAAAACAGCGTTCCCTCCATTCACCTACCCTGTAGTGAATGGGAAGGTTATCGCTGTAGTTCGATTCTCGATAAACGCAATAATGTAGGATTTATGACCGAAAAGGGGGATAAAACTACAAACACAGCTCAGTTCCATCTCGTTTTCTGTTACCTTTTTGGTTCTCATCGAGTTTTCTACCACGACAAACTTCACTGCGTGGCCGAAACTCTTGAAAATCGAGAAAGAATCTTTCTTTTCCCGTTAAGTTTTTGAAAAAAACTGATTTTCTGAAGTTTTTCCTACAAAATACACCAGATTTCTCCTGTGATCTAGCCGATAGTTTTCTAATTTGCAGATATTCGAGAACCGCGGGGCGGCCGTCGGTTGTTCGAATGCGCATCCCCACGGGCAGATTTGGGCGGGAAACTTCCTTCCCAGCCTTGCCGCCAGAAAAGACAAATGCCAAAAGGTTGGTGAATTCTATATCTAACCAGTTTGTGGCAACCCCCTCTTCAAGTATGGTAGTCAGAAGGTATACGATACTCCCTTTCACTTTACCGTGGATGCCTACAGTATCCTGCCTTAACACCTTTTTACAGAAAAATTCGCCAAAAAAGACAAATGCCAAAAGATACGGTAGAGCAATTGCTCAAGTCTTAGTTGTAGTTTTATCTAGATACACAACGAAAAGGAACGGGATCAGTATCCACTTCATAATAATAATTTTCTCTATTGAGATTTTTTTCAGAACTACTTTGAGAGGACAGGAAAAGTTCTGCTACTCGACTATTTGCAACAGGAGGTATTCGTTCATTTATTTTTTTCTTATAGAAGAACTGAACAAATGTGTGATGAAAACCACAAAAAGGTTGCTTAGAAAAATAATATGTGAACAAATCTTCGTTGGAGTTTGATATGGGAATGATTTAGTTTCCGCCGAAAAACCGCACACTACAAACACAGCGGGGTTTGGTGACGGTCTACTTTGAAAAGAATGTAAAGAGGATACCCGTTGAAAATTTGACTGGTAGTGGATAGACAAGATCTTCGATGCTAAGTAATTTGATTCGTTATTGATTGTTGCAGTTAGGACGATTCTACAAGTGACCAAGTTTTCATATTTCCTGACTAGGCAATATTTTCCGGTCACCCATTCAGGTAACCGAGAAACGGTTACCAAAACACCTCTTTCGATTCAGACTCCATCTTTCAGTTATCGCGGAAAGAGCGTGTGGTCCTCTCGAACGACTTCTGGGTGGTCCTGGTTCCCTTCTGGGCGGTATGGCCATATGAGACCATTTTGGTCCCGAGAAGACACGTAATGAGAATGGATCAATTGACGGAGGTAAGGGTTTTCAAATTTGAACAATGATCAGCCACTTTTTGCTGCAGGTTTGATAATTTATACAACTGTCTGAATGTTTTTTGATCGTACCGGCTTCCTATGAGATAGATATTTCTAGTTTTTTAGAAAATTTGACACAGGTAACCGAAAACCAGCTTTTTAAAATCTTTTAAAATGTTATTTGCAGGAAGAAAGAGTGGCGCTGGCAGCTATTCTCCGTCAGCTGGTCGCAAAATATGACAACATATTCCAGGTATGATTTTGTGCTTGTTGTTTTTGTTTTTATTGTAAATTTCTCGAATAGAACGCTCCGACAACCTTTTTCAGCTATTCGAACACTCTTTTTAAAATTTATTTTCAATGCTTCAACAAAAATCTAAAATTTTTCAAAACTGAAATCTCAAACGTATTATGAGAATTGAGTGCGTGTAACAGACTATGTGACTCCACTATCTATTCTGTTTCCTTCGCTTGTAGATGCCTACAGTATACTACACTGGAAAAAAACTATTTGATGGTTTGAGGGAATACTGTAGATGTGTACGTACTGGTGAAACAGAGTGTATTTCAGTGTACCTTTCCGTACAGTATGGGTTGGTTGGGTGCGCCAACCGGACCAGAATTGGCAAATGGCGATTTGGTCGTGCGCCATTGGCAGCTACATGCTGCATTCCATCCACCACTTTTGAGGTGAGTATATTCAGCATGATGATACAGTTCAATTCTAGCTAGAAGTATACCCTCCTGTGAACTAAATTCCGTTCATCCTTCAATCTAACGCAACATTTTGGTTAAGATGTCATTTTAAACCGTAACCGAATGTCCGTTCAGAGGGGCGGGGTTAGGATGTTATCCCGGCCGATTAAGGTGAGGATAACATTCCGACCCGGGCCCGGATGTTGCATGCATACGCTCTCAGACTACTTTCCGCTTACCTCAGGCAACCCGAAAAAAAGATTACCGCCAGTTACATGAAACATTGGCTTGTTCCATTTATTGATTTTCGTGCAGATCGGCAACTGTTCCGAAGTTCATGGCTGGCTACGAGGTGTTCGCCGAGCCTCAACGGGATATTACGCCTGAGGCGGTTGGTTTTATTTTAGATTACAGTTTTTCATCTCAAAAGCACTAATAGAAAAATATAAACTATATAGAGTAGTTAGAGTACGAGATGTAGAGGAATATATATGCCCGAGGACATATATCATAATTTTGGCAGTACAGTTGAAACCTAGTGGAACTACGAATATATCAGAGTAGAACAAATTGTATAGGGCACACTCAGTCAGGACAATACGGCGTATCTTGCTCTGTTAGGTTGTGTAATTGTAATTTTTAGTTGTAGTTCGAGAAAAGAACTATGTATCGAAGTACTATTCAGATATGGTCATTTCCTAAACTATATAGGGTTCGCTCTAACTCAAACAAGCCTATACGGTGTCTGTGACCCCATCCCGTTTTGTTTGTTCGATCCGAATGATTATTTGGGATCAAACTACAAGAAAATTCGATCCTGCCCTATAACGTGTAATGTTACATTTGTTATATCTTTAATGTTTTTTAGGCAGCGGCTACAATTCGCGAGCAGTCTGATAAACACTACAGCTGTCACGAGTGATGGTATTCGGCCGGAGGTCATATTGATTGTTTTCTAGTTTGTAGTGGAAAGAGTATTAGATTTGTATCATGTATACCTGTATTAGGGTTGTTAAACTCGAACTCGAAACTCGACTCGACTCGAAAAAACTCGAAAATTTTCGAGTTGAGTCGAACTCGAAAACTCGATTTTTCGCCAAACTCGAAAACTCGAAATTTTGAACTCGATTAACAACCCTAACCTGTATAGATGTGACTTTTGACGCATATTGAATACATTTATTACTCAGTGATCGTATGTTCTAGTCGAGTTGTATAAATAAAATAATTATTACGTTTTATTGATTTCAACTGGAGGGAAGTTATCAGCAACTTTCAGATGAGTCAATGAAAATATGAATCCAGAAGGTATAGGGTGAGATAGAAAAGCGGCTGACATCTAATGCGACGTACCACTAGGAAGAAACGCTGAAAAATATTTCCTCATACGGGTACCCCCACAAACACGGTGGGCACCTGCCGGGGCAGGGTAAAAATCCCCCCTTCCTCCCCTCGTGGGTCACGGGTTCGGTCATCGGGTCATAAGGATCTAAGGCACAGCAGAATCACGGGAAAGTCCTCATTCTCACCACTTCTCCCCCTTGAGTTGGTTCTCTTGCAATACTGGACGTGGTTGAAAGTCTTGCGCTTCTCCCGTCGACTCTGTCAGTCATATCCTGTGTCAACCTTGCAAGTCACTCAGAATTGGCTTTCCACAGGAGAAGTAACTCATCTGCAAGTGTTTAAGTAATGTATTGTCTATAACAAAGGGTAGAGTAACGATGTAGTCTAAGATGGTTTGTTGGATTTATGTGAGGTTTTATGTGAGCTATGAATATTATTGTAGAGTATAGAAGTTTATAATGTAGTTTGTTGCATATCGAGTGGTTGTTTGACTCATAGTTGGGATAGTGGAAGTTGGGATAGTCTGACCGCCACTTTCTCTAAACCCTCTTCTCTCTCGTTCTGATGGTACGTTCCTAACAAAAGTACTGTAACCATTTCGAAAATTGTTTGGCCACTGGGCGAAAATGTGCTTTTTTAGTAAGGTGTAAGGTGGAAAATCATGCTGCCCAAGTGACTGTGGCCATTTTGTAACAATATAGTTTTTCACCACTATCTGTTGTAACATACGCGCAATCAACGTTTTCAAATGTTTTGCAAAAATGCAAATGCAAAAACTAATTAGTTTTGAAAACTGCATAAATACATACCAATAGAAGACAAGTACACATTTTATTTTGCACCTGAAAACAACAACAAAAGTAACGATGTAAGATGGAACAACATCTCTATTCAAATAGTTTTTTTTACAACACAAACATCTACCGCCAAATGATAAAAAGTTCCGAAAAAAGAAAAACGGGGTGCGAGTTCATAAATAACTAACGATTTTTTATGAAATAAATGATATACTTTCAAAAAGTACAAAGTACAACTTCCATCCGAAAACAACAATGAAAGTAACGATGTGAGATGGATCAACAGAAACGTAGGTCACAGCATAAATGAAGACTACCGTAATCTGACAAATCTAGCTTGTACGAATATTCGGGGCACGTTTATTCCCTTTTGGTGATTGACTGTTTGGCGGAGGAGATATTCTTTACGGTGGCACGAAAAACCGGCTTTTTCGAACAGCGATTCCAACTCGTCTGAAAATGAATAAAATAAAGGCCAATTTCAATTTTCCATATAATCAAAACTGTAGACAATTTTGGTTGCATCCGAAAAGCAACCGGGTCGAGTTTTGGTTGTAACAATCCAAAAGACAATAAATAGTTTTTTTCTCTTATTTACAGCAATTCCAACTCATCTGGAAATAACGTAGATCTCAGATTCGATACAATTTTAGTTGAAACATGAAACTACAATGAGTTACATTTTTTCGGGAAAACTTTCTTGTTTCCTGCCAAAGCATTTTTCGTACTCATAGAACTCATATGTAATGAGCGAATTAAAATGGCTATACACAGGTTCATATTTTCAGTACACAAGCCCATACGGCGTATTCGCCATTTGGCTGTTTTTGTAGTTTGATCTCGCTGTTTTCGGTCAAAACTTGTGAAATATGCTGTGTGTAGACATCAAACTACAGCGAAGACTGGTCAGTCTCCAGACCTGATTTTCAATCGAACGCTCGCGTTCCAAAGTTTCTGAAGTGGAACTAAAATAAACATTGAAAGTCGGACTGTACTAGTTTTTCGCGATTAAATGGAAACGACTATAGCAAATCTGGATATGAATCCCATAACTTAAGAGAAAAGTTTTCAATTGCACTAGAGCAGTCCACGATCAAATAGAAAGCACTATCTGAAGTAGAATTAAAATAAACACTGAAAGTCATACTGTACTAGTCGACGCTCAAACGGAAACGACTATACCTAATCTGAAGTAGAAGGCCCTTGTCCCGTCCTGCCGTGCATAGAACCTGTCCCCCAGTTTGGCTCCCCGCCCAAAACGAATCATCGCGTGGTCATTTATACCGTAATCCCGCACGATTACCGAACCACCGATCTGGAAATAATTTATTGACTTTAAAAACTTTGTTCCCCACAAAAAGGATCCTTTTGAGCGAAAATCGAGGAAATTCGGTGGTTTTTCATGCAAAACTCCAGTGTTTTCATCGCAAAATTTGTTCATTTGTGAAATAATTGTCGCAGCGTGTTTCTAGAATTTCAAAGTATATATGCTCTTTTCCCTGCGAACTTCTTTGGTCAAATAATACTATCATACATGTTTTCCAAAAGTCAACAAAACCTACAAAAATCTTCACTTAATTCTACTGTGTTTCTCACGTTCTTCCGTATTTCACACGTTACACGTGACCTCATGTGACCACATGCCAGAAAAGTGTAATACCTTCACATATTTTCTCATGTTCTCTGCGGCTGTGGCGTGTTTTTCGGGGTGGATTGCGGAGAGTACAAAGATCAATGTGGCCACATCGGCTGGCACTGGGAAGGGAGACTGGTCCGAGGGAAGGGACAGGTCCACTATAGAAGTGGAGACGGAGAGCTGGAAGAGGTCAAAGGTCAAAGATCAGAACACAGAAGATCAAAGGTCGCAAAATGAGAACAGTGGGCAGATCCACTATGGAGGTCGAGACGAAGAGCTGGAACGGAGGGGTTGACGAACAACGGTCAAAGAATGCAAGATCAAAGTTCACCAAATGAGAAGAGGGAGAGATACACGAGGAGATCAAAAGTTCTAACACACTATATGACCTGAGAAAGATTAAAGGTCGAGGGGTTAAAGATCACACGAGTGACAGGAGGGGAAGGAGCTTCAGATACACCAGTAAGATGCTCTTTACAAATCAAGTAGACTTGATGCATTTTGCCTTATCCCTATGTCCGTTAGAATTCGTTAGTTATGGCGTGTATAACAGTCAAACTACAACTCAGCCATGGTCATTCTCAATAAATACCTGATTTGAATTGGCGCGCTCCTCCAAAAGACGAACTGCGTTGGCAGAAAAGTCCAAGGCCTGCAGGACGAAATTCGGAAATGAGGCGGCCAGTGGAAATAGCATATTTCCCACGCCACAACCGGCCTCCAGGTACACCAATGGACCCTGAACACAAATCTGGTTTCGAAGGAAAAATCGCTTTTGTCTTTTTACGTAAACTTTGCTCCTTTTCTACTCTTTTACACTGCAATTAGAATATTAACCAGCATTCTTAGTTGGCAACCTCGTCCAGATAATTAAAAAATTACGAAACTGTTTCCCTTTCTGCCAAACACAGATTGGAAAACAGTTACTGTGAAAAATTGGTGAAACTTGACATTATGAACATTCAAAAACGAGATTTCCCGAAAATGGAAAACTCGATTTTCTTTTCCATCAGAACTCGAAATCTCCGATATTTGACCTACCGACAGGTCAATATCCGTGCATACATCCTCTAGATCCTGGCTGCTCCAACTGCGATCCTTGAAGAAATTGTCCCTATTCCTATGGTAGAACTTGTCCCAATTCTTCTGAGCCTCCTGTTCCAATTTTCGCTGTTTGAAGTCGGACACCAAATCCTGAAAGAAGTATTTTTTAACATAGTTAAAGAAGGATGATTATGTGGTCCAATCCCAATGCTTCAGTCCTTTAAACTGCAATACATTTTTCCATTGCAGTTTAAAGGACCGATGACACGGGATTGCGATTGGTCCACATAATCGTCCTGCGTTAAGACCGTTTCAGTGAGCTTGTTCATTATGAATCGAATGAGGCCCTTCACACAACTAGATTCAACCAAAGCGTTCGCTCGGAGGCCAAAACCTTACGGACATTTTTGTTCTTTTCGAAGAGTTTTCTCTGTGTTTGTAATGGAAATTGCGTAATGAACCTAGCAAAACTTTCCCTAAAGATACCAATTGTAGGTTTGGTATTATCTCTTTCACTACTCCGAATACAACTCTTCAAGAAACGATTACAAAGGGAAAGCTATTTTCGAGCTATTTTCATTAAAAGTATGTTCTCATAAAAAAAATAGTAGTTTACTTTCGGCCAATTACACAAGCAACCGGGTTGCATGCAACCAAAATGCAACCAGGCTGCATGTGTTAAGAAAATTCGGTTGCTTTCCAAATGCAACCGGGTTGCTTTTGGTTGCTTTCCAAGTGCAACCAAAGCGACCAATTTGCAGTAAAAACAGGAAAATTCCCAAAAATTGAGTGTTTGGTTGCATTTGAAAAGCAACCAAAAGCAACCCGGTTGCATTTGGAAAGCAACCTAATTTTCTTTACACATGCAACCCGGTTGCATTTTGGTTGCATGTGTAAACCGCCACTTTCAAATTCTTTCGCCCGAGATAATTACCAAAAATCGAAATGAGACCACCCAAACGGTGAACAAATTGGTGACACCCGGTGAGATTCGAACCCGCGAGACTAGAGTCTCAGACTGAAGCACATCCACTCGACCAACCTGTTTCTGTAATTTATGCTGGTCGTCTTCGGTCAATTCACGTGGAACATCACAAACTATACTGCGAAAGCCGCCTTCCTCCATTTTGACTGGAAATAGGCAGGAAAATCAATATTTCACTTAGAATAATTTGCGCCAATACACCTGGGATTTACTAACTATACAAGCAAGAGCATTTTAATCAATGAAAAACAGAGTCTGCGTCTCTGTGATCTACACGCTCTCTCTCTCTATTCTACTAGTTACTAACACATATTTTACACTGATTCAAACACAAAAATTAAAAGCACAACAGTTTTTGAAAACCCGGAATATACTTCATATAAATAGCAATTTCAAGAATCAAAAATAACCCAAAAAGCAACAAATATAACTTTCAGATGAGATATCAACCATCTATTCAAATCAATGAAAAAATCCCACAATTCCAAACATTCATCCTATCTCAAAAATGCAACAAAAACAATGAAACAATATTCACAGAAACTTTGAAATGACAAAATAGGGAGATCTGGCATAACAAACTATGCTCTCACACAACCGCAAAACATCACCCATAAGTATAGCAGAACAACATAATTCTGGCCAAATACATATGCAACCGGGTTGCATGCAACCAAAATGCAACCAGGTTGCATGTGTAAAGACAGTTTGGTTGCTTTCCAAATGCAACCGGGTTGATTTTGATTGCTTTCCAAATGCAACCAAAAGCAACCAAATTGCATTAAAAACCAGAAAATGTCCAAAAATTGAGTGCTTGGTTGCATTTGAAAAGCAACCAAAATAAGCCCGATTGCATTTGGAAAGCAACCGAATTTTCTTAACACATGCAACCCGGTTGCATGTTGGTTGCATGTGTAAACCGCCCATAATTCTATATTGACAATCTAAACAAAAAAAAACGACAAATAGGGAACATAATTAGGTTTTTGGGGCTCACAACCGCGAGACATCACCGATAACCATAAAAATGATAGATAATCTAAACAAAAATACTAAGAAATAGGGAGACAAAATAGGCTTTTGTGGACAGCAAACTTCAACAAGTATGTTCACAAGTAACGTTCCTATGATAAAATTGAGATATATAAAAAAACTAGACAAACTTATAAATACGGAAAAACAAATGAGTTTTAGAACAAATAAGTTCACGTGTAACGTTCCTAGCAACACGCAACTCTCACATCTCTCCCGCTTCCAACTCCAAACCGATAGAATCCTGAAATACTTACATGAATGATTGTTTTTTTTATCAAAACAAAAATGAAGAAGTTTTTGACTTGTCATCTACGGAAGCCCGTTATTGATGTAAATAGTGATTATCGTAGCATCATTCTTGAATCAGGCAAAGTTTTTACTTTTAAACAAGTCAATAAAAAAGAAGAACTCACGAATAGTTGTTTTTTCGGCAGAGGACAGCCGTCTCTGATCTGATTTACCATATCTTTCACCTGAAAAAGTTATAAATAAATGAACAATAAAAACAAACATCAGAGATATTTTCTAGACAACAATAAACAACAACAATCAAAATATCTATATGTTTATTACCTATCGCTTGATATAACCACCTTGCAGTTCAAAGGACTGACGCGCCGAGATTGGAGCACATAATCGTACTACTTTAAACACGTAAAAATCAATGATTTTTCATCACAAAATGAACAAACTTTCTCGTCTTCGGCGAAAAACTAGCCCGTTCTTCGAATTTTCGGACCACTTTACCCAACCACCCTCCACCCACCTGTCTCTTCCGTTTATTGCACACGGATTCCATTTTCTTCTCATTCTGCATGACCGTTTTCCCCTTTTCCTTCAAATCCGAACATTGGTTCGATTCGAGGCTTTTTACCCGGACCTCCATGTCAGTGACCTGCAACGGTAGGCGGTTGGAAATATAGAGATAGAATATAGTACATAGATATACTATTCAGATACAATGTAGAAAATAGAATGAAGAGATTGACATTCAACGGGATGCAAAAAATATACAGGCGATACCAAGAAACCAGCTTCTTCATATTTTCAACACTTTTCGAGAGAACCATTCACATTTGACGGTTTTACCATTAATTAAAGAATTAATTACTTTTTCACTCCACAAATATTCCCATTCTTGTAGTTGGGAACATACACTCACAATAG
This sequence comes from Litoditis marina, assembly GCA_964036275.1. Taxonomy (NCBI): domain Eukaryota; kingdom Metazoa; phylum Nematoda; class Chromadorea; order Rhabditida; family Rhabditidae; genus Litoditis; species Litoditis marina. The sequence continues at coordinate 17,025,399 of OZ038435.1, read as the reverse complement.
GCTGGACTCACTCTAAAAATACCCCCTGACCATTTCGATCCGCGACTCCCCTCGCATCGCATTAAAAACACATAAAATGAAGATTTTAACAAAATTTCATAATTAAAACTACTGGGACCCCCCTTTTTCTGACGAAAAGGTCCGGGACCCAATGGCTAATGCGAGGCATTGTGAGTGTATGGTCGGGACACACGAGTTCGCTCTTTGCAACGCAAATCAGCTCAGTTATATTGTACAAACTAAAGCACACTGTTTGTATTTTGTTCCCTTTTCCGTTTAAATAGCGTGTATCCAGATCAAACTTTAGAATATTTGTCCGGCCATGTTTCACCCACCTCGGCTGTCAATTCCTCCACAATAGCTGCCAGCCGTGGGGTCGATTCCGCGCCCGACATTCCCCTCAATTCTGGAATGAAAAAGAATGATTACAACATGTTGCTACCGCACACTGGACCAAGCTACAAACATTATTCATCATCAGAATTGTTCTAAACTACAAAGTAAACAGGAAAACAGCAGACCGCGTACCGCAAATTACGAACGACTGTCTTAATTTTCGCTGTAGTACCATCTCACACTGTCCAACTGCATGAACTATTATGTGTGCGTGACAGGGTAACCATACACTCAACTTTTTTTTATATTATTCATTCCAAGGTTCAATCGTGAATAGAGTGAGTGTCAAATTTGCAAATTTCTGTATCTCGCCGGAATCGAACCTGCGAGCAAAAGTTTCGTAGCAGGGCGCCAACCACTGCGCCATTAGAGCACATGACCGAGCACAGGAATCGGAGACACGTGTGCGTGCACAGCGGAAAGAGAGATATACAGTACCCTCCCGCCTTTCAATTCTATTTTGAAGTTTGTCACCAACCCGTGTGCAGCTGTCTCCATTCAGTTGTGAGGCTGTCGAGAAGAGCACTGGCGGCTGTCACCTTCTCGTCGTACTCTTTCAGGGCCCCGTCATCGAAGGCCTCGAACTTTTCCTGCGAAAAAAGGGCTAATTCAAATCTCCTAAAATGCTGGTAACGTTCATAATTACACGTGAGAACGCTACGAACTTTTCCTGTGAGATGAAACATGACGTATTTAGAGTGGCCAAAATTTTGTCGTACTTTGATCTCCATACTCGCTACAATTCAAACTAAACGGGATCAAACTACAACAATAGCCAGTGAAAACATACACCGTACCGGCCTGCCCTAGAAAAAGCTGACCCCCATATATTTCGTTTCATCGAACAAATAAATGCATTTAAAGGTGAGAATTCCAATTTGAATGGCTAAAACAGACAGCCAAATTCTGATTAAAAGTTATAATTAGTAATACGGGTAGACTCAAAATACCATACTCTTCACGCGTTGCGATATTTTCACGAACGACTCTAACGTGCTGAAACTTCAGGAGAAAAAACAGCTATACCTGGTCAGCGTAGAAAATCTTCTGTTTTCCAATCGGCTTCTCCTTCAGAATTCCCTTGGCGACACCCGCTTCCAACGCTTTCACAACCAACTGGAGAATATTATGATCAAAGTTACAAAAATTACGATCTTATGCCGCTTTCATACTTTTTACGTCGGCGTTAATGTGAAGAAAACATACGCATCGATTTTATTGGCGTTAACGCCGGCGCCAATCAATACGTATGTTTTCTTCACTATTAACGCCAGCGTTAAACGCCCACGTAAAAAGTATGAATGCGGCCTTACACTTTTATTCTATCAGGCTAACCAGCTCTCGACAATCGACAAACGAATATAAAGAGTAAAGATCGTAGGCTGTCTACGTCTCATCCACCTCTGTGCTCTCTCGCGTTGAAAACCAAAGTACAAAGTATCAGCCAGCTTGGTAACATTTTCGACGACAGAGCATGTAGATCGAAGAGACGCAGACTATCTACATCTCATTAGATCATCATTGTTTTCATCCTAGGTCCAACTACTTGCCAGTGCACACCAGCAAGATGTGACTATTTTACATATAGGTGATCCTGTTTTCCGTATTTACATACGTTAATTTTCTTCGTATTGGCGAAAAAGTGCTCAATTTCTTATTTTTCCCGACTATTCGAACGAAATATTCTAAAATATGCTCACCGGTTTTCCGAACTCCTGCCTGAGATTCGTGTACACATCCACAGCACTATAGGGTCGGTTCTGCTCCACCATGTACGCCGGAACTACCGTCATTGCTGTAAGAATTGTTAACTATGCAGATTGAAATAAGAATTTTTCACACTTTGAAATCGTAAAATTTCTTTTTGCCAACTACTGTAGGAAAAGGACCTATATTACAGCGTAGTTTGATCTATGAGTAGTCTCTTACTCAAATCATCTAGAGATCAAACTAAATTAACCTACACAAAAAGCGGAACGGCTATTCTGAGTCATTAACTTCACACTAACAATCTGTTGTCAACACAGCAATAACCAACTCATTTTAGACTGGTACAGATATAATGGCGAGAAACCTATTTCAACAAGCTATTCTACGATATGAAATACAGGCAGATGCACAACTCCTGAACGTAGCTGAAACTATATTGAATTCAGATGAAAAATCAGCACGCACCTTTCTGCTCCAGAGCCGCTTTGGCCATCTTAATCTACTACTTAGAACAACCTGTAAGAAGATTGAGAGTTATCTTACAAACAATAAAAACTTCATGGTATTGAGTCGATTGTGTGCGCACAATTTCATTTTTCAGAAAAGAACGCTTTGAAAAATTATCGTTTAGAAGCCCTTTTTAACAGAAAAAGTATTAATATCAGATTATCCTGCAAACTTTGTAGCGGGCTGGTATCTTTCTACGTGACAGCGTGTGGATCAGAGATACGTTAACTATTCCCTGCTGACAGATAAATAACAAATAAACAACGTGGCTTCTAACCAAATTAAATAACTCTTCAAACCATTCCCAAATCAACTTCATTGACAAAATCAATAACACGAAATAGAATTCTGAACCATTACGGCTCAAAATAAATTAAAACGGAGAGATCGCTAAAAAAATAACACAAATCGGAAAATCCTGGAACGAGAATAAATATAGGATAATCATGGATGACTGGGTTGTAGTTTGGTCTTAAAATAGTCTCAAAACACAGCGAGTTCAAACTACAAACCCATCAAAATCTATAATGTCTACCAGTCTGTTGAAAATGAGGGGAAATAGTTACAACAACACCTTAATAAACATAAATACGAACTTCTGAAAACTACCAGCAGTTTTTCACATCTTCAAAATGTACAACAAATCTGGAAAGAAATATCATGAGGAAGATTATGCAGTTATTACATTGAAAATTAAGAACATTGGCAGGTCACAACTGAACATAATAAACCCTGCTTACTTCTCCCAGCCTGGTAAAAATTACAAAAAATATAATTTTACAATATTGCCGCCGCACTGCGGACTCGAACCCGAGATTGAAAAAAGGCAAGAAAAAGCACTAACCACTATGTTAAGAGAATGAGAGATTATCTAATATCTACAGACTAACACTCGAAAAATACAAGGCTATACGATACAGAAACATATCTCAGCTGACTTACAGTTAGAAACAAGCTCATTTTCCATTTTCGATGGAAAACCCCAACATTACTGTTGTGTAAAGCCAACTGAGATTTGACACTGAAAAACTGATAGCTACCGTAACCTACAGACACAGAATTAAGTGACTGCTACCGTAACCCCCCCCCCCCATACACAGAAGAAACTGATGACTACCGTAACCCAAATACACAGAAAAAACTTATGGCTACCGTAACCCAGTGTTCATTCTATCCAGACGCGGCGGGACAGTCAGTGATGACAATATAGGGACAGCGGGGATGGAGGGCGATTATGCCGAGCGAGGGACGAAAGTCGAACAGCTCCTGGTGGTGGTCCGCCTAAAACAACAAGTAAACATGAAACAAACAAATATGAATATGAGTTACAAATTAAAGGCACGTCTGCGTTGAAACGTGTATGGACTGATAGCATACAACAGTAAAGTTGTCCGAATAGTCAGAAAAAATCTAAAACGGACTACTTTTTAGCCGAAAAGAAGACAAACGGTCTACTTTTGATGAAAAATTGTTAATTTTGACGTGTTTTCATCTGAAAACGGCCTACTTTTTGTAGCTTAGTCGGACCTTACTGGGGTATGACTGATAGGCTAGGTGGGTCGTTAAAAACTGGGCTTTGGTGTAAAAAAGTGAAGACTTTTTAAGCTCACCAATTGCAGAAAATTGGCGCAATTGTCTCTAAGCAAATAAGCCAATTTCACAATCTTCCACGACCACGAGTTCTTTTCATGGGAATGACTCGCTGAGTTTGTAGTCTGATGCTGTTCTTTTCGGTCGGAGCTCGTGAACTATGGGCAAACACCAGTAGGGTCCGACTAAGCGACCAAAAGTAGTCCGTTTTGGATGCGAACAACAGAAAATTTATGATTTTTCCATCAAAAGTAGACCGATTTTCTTATTTTTCGGCAAAAAAGTAGACAGTTTTTCGAAATTTTCCGACTATTCGGACAACTTTACTGGTGTATGACTATGGGATGTACCGTGTTCAAACTACAACCATTTTTTGTATTCTGTATACCTGTAGCATGACACAACCCCGTCTGCGGTACAGGTCAGAGTTCCGCCATTCCTCCAATGAATCACACGTAGTCGAGTCCTGCAATAAGTAATAAATGTATAATAAATAAGTATGTCGAAAGTGCAATGAGCGCATAATATCCTAATTAACTCATTTGTTCGACTAAATGGGGGTTACTATAAAAGCGACTTCTCAGCCTATTTGGGCCGAGGGGTAATAGTAAAATCGTTTCAAATTTTCATAGACACCAATAATCAAGTATCAACATGAACAGAAAGCGGAAAAATCGGTTATACCCTGTCATGAGCCGAAGCCGAAGTACTTTTTACTTAGTGAAAATTAATATAAAATATAATTTAAAATACGTACCAGTTTGTCGATAATTTCTGCGAGAGACGCCTGACAGCTTTCTTTCGACAGGGACAGAAGAAACTGGAATTCCAACACGACTTTTATGCAGCAAAACAATAACCCTCTCTCTTTCCATAACTTACCCTTTCTCTACCTTTCTCTTTTCGTTCATATCTCACTCCACTCCCCTGCTACCTATCTTTCTCTCTCTTTCTCTCTCTCTCTGTTCTGTTTTTCACTGCTCACTGACCCTGATCTCCACAATAAATTCCATGGCTACACGGTTCCATCTCAGAAATTTCCGCGGTTCAAATTCTACGAAGCTTATTCAAAAAAAAACCAGTAATTACATTTAGTGAAATGTGGAGTTTCGTATATGTTTTCTGAATGTTTCTCACATTGCATGAGAAACAAATAAACTAACTTTATACATTTCAGTAGGCAATCCGCTGGGAAGCTGCACGAAGCACGTGTTTCTGATGGAGATGTGCGGGGCGACCTGAGACAGTATTTTGATATTTACATTTGAACGAGAGGCCTCCGGTTAGGAAACCAGTACACAACCAATGCCACACTCCCACAATATTGTCAGAGAAGATTCAAAAAGAGCTCCTTTTATGTCAAAATCCGGAAAAATAGCCTATTTCTGACAAAAACCACATGACGATTCACTCATTTCTTATTCGAACCAATTCACTTATCCGGAAGACTGGCTCTTTCTTGTGAAATAGTCGAACACCAGTAAAGTTCAACTATTCGGCTAGAGGGAGTCCGATTTTGATTCAAACACGTGAAAACTGGCCAGTTGAACAAATTTTTTTTATCGAAAGTAGACAAATTTTCTTGTTTTTGATGATTTTTATTGAAAGTAGACCAATTTTCTTGTTTTTGGCGAGAAACTACACAGTGGTTAACTTTTTATAGCTATTGGATCACTTTACTGGAGTATGAAAATAGTAGTTGCGGTTACCTGAAATGGCAAATTTTTTCTGATACAACCACATGAAGTTTATGGAGTTTCACTTTTTCGCATCGGAAAACTAATTACTTTTCGTAAAATAGTTACTAGTTTGTGTATATCTGAAGTGGGATAGGATAGTGTCGGCTTGAGGCTTTGAACAATTCAACATCCTCTCCACTGAGAAAGCGAAAAGTTCTAGGTCCCCTTAGGTAATTACCCACAAACCCAGAATTATTGAAAACATACACCGCGAAGGGCCTCTTAATCCTTCAAAATTCTCGCGACCCCTCCGTGCTTTCTCGTGTCGCGACCCCCCAAAACGGCGATATTCAACTAATTTCCGTACGATTATAGCTGATTTTGTATGAAAATCGTTAGTTGACAGTTCGCGACCCCTACTTTTCACAAGAATTTGTTCGCGACTCCCCCCTTTATGAGAGGCCTTGGCGGTGTATGATTGAAAAAGTCATGGGTCCCCCCCCCCTAGCCTAGTTGAAGTTCCCAGGTTAAACACCCCGGGTATCGCAACTATGCTATACCCTGTTTCACCAATCAATGTTCTTCTACAGTAATCTATCAAATGTTCGTTTTTTTCTGGTTTCAAACTTTCGAGTTTGTGGGAATGTAAAGGAGCAGAGCACCCTACCAAAAGCAATCTAAACAAAAAAGCCCACATGCGACATGCCAAACGTTTACCTGCAAGTTCGAGCTTATTACTGTAGCGAGTTATAAGTGAGTGCAACAAACCATAGGTAAATTACCCCGTCAAAGTGGCGCTGACCTATGCTCATTTTTTCTCTGATTCTAGAATTTATGCTCATTTTTGGAAGCGAAAACTGTTTTGATTGAACGCGCTTAACGGGGAAAATAGTCACTTTTGTAGTGATATCTAGCCTCTTTTTGAGGTTACGTACGTTCATTTTAGTTGCACTAGCATTGAACTATTTAACCTATGGAGCAAACTATACCTGCAGCGGAGTGGTGGTTCCATACTTCTGCATGAGTTTCATGAAGACGAGGGAAGATGGCTCGAGGTTGTAGTAGGACCACTCCAATTGGGCATACGGTTGGTTACTCTCCTCCGCTATCACATCCTGAATAATAATAATAATAATAATATGAAGAGAAATACAATTTATTTTTATAATGTTATTGATACCACGGCCGGTTACTGTCCTCCGCTAACACATCCTGAATAGAAATACTAGTAGAGCCGTGTCATAAACGGAGATAGTCCATTAATATTGACATTACTAGTATTATTATCATCGATAATCCAACTACCACATACACTTTGAGCTCGAGCTCAAAGTACAAATGTGTCGATGGCAAACATCGAGAAATCCGTTTTTGAGACACTTATCCGCCCTTTTTACTAAATTACGCGTCCTAGAAAACCCTTTTCTTCCAATCCCTGCGCGCTTTTGACGCCAGCAACACCTCCGCGAAGAAAACCAGCTTATATTATGTTATAAATGTATTACTGCATAACTCACATCCACAGCTCCCTCCTCCAGTTCCGGCAGGGTCATGGCTCCTCGCCGACACCAGACCAACTTCAGAATGAAGAGAAGATCCTCCAGATGGTCTACATCCTGATCTGCCCACAGGGAAAGACACTCGGACTTGGCGCGGCTGAAACAAAGTTTATCGAGTTTGTATATAAATTTTGATAATCAACTTTTATCATTGAAGTTAGTTTATGGAGACCGAATGAAGTTTTCAGTAAGGTCAGCAGAGGCGCCTTCGTACATATACAATGACAACTAAAATATGACTAACACGAAAACATTCCTTTTCACGATTTAGCATTGAGCATCCATCAAAACACAAAACTAATAACTAAAGTATCATTTTTTATTTCGTCTTGCACCGTGACTGACCGCATGATTTCTCGCTCCTCCTGCGTCCTGGGTTCAAAGAACATCTCGCGAGACCAGATTTGCTCTCCTTCTTCAAGACCCATTCTACAAAAAGATGGGAATAAAACTATTACAAAATTTATTTACATCCATACTCCCATAACACTGACTGAATAGCCGTAAAAATCCGAGAAACGGGTTCCCTTATTACTTTTTACCGTTATTTATGCTGTTTATGCGAAATCATGGAATTTCCCATAAATCAAAAAAAGACACCTTATAAATGTCTGTTCAGATAGTGAAAAGTTCAAAAACATTGGAGCTTTTTTCCCTTTTTGGAGCAAATTCAAGAAAACTTTCAATTTCGCACTAACCTTCCCTTGTATACATACATCAGTCTACTCCGAGACATTCATAATGATTAAAAACATTTGAAAAAAAATCGATACCTATCGTTTTCAGCCAAATTTTCCACAACTTCAGAGAGAGCCGCAGTTTCCTCACTGCGCCTTGGCTCCGAATCAATCGACCCGGGACTGCTGTAAATAAATGGCATGGGAATACAATAAAAAACACTCTTATCTTTTATGGCCATCAACAAATCGGCTGACTTTTCTTATCGGCACACCCACACACCAGTAAAGTGTGACTATTCCAGGGAGAAAAAAGCCCTTTTTCAAATCAAATACGCGACAATTTGTGATTTTTCATCACAAGTAATCAACTATTTAGACAACATTACTAGACTTTGGTTTTTATGCCATATATGCACCGTGGTCACCGATGTTAATCATGATGTAAATTAAAATAACAAATACAACTATTATACAGAAACATATTTCATACCTAACCAACTGCGCTCTACTCGGCGACTGCACACTTTTCTTGTCGGCAACATCCTGGCTACGTCTCGGCTCGTCCGAGTAAGCCGCACTGAAACTAATCGATTTCCATACAATGCACCATGCTTATCATTACCCCAAACCCCATTGACATAGTTCTCCTATCAAGTGCAAGTATCAAGCCCACTCAATTAACACAGTAAACACCATCGACAGTTTCGACTGTCAAAGTCAAATATGGGGGAAATTTCTAATCACACCTGGTTCTATCCCCTTCTACGGTTAAACGGTTTGCTACGGATAATGTGTGTATTTGAACAATTGTCGCGGATAAACTAAAAAGTGATAAAACCATAAAACATAGCACAGAAAGTTAATAACTCATAAAACTTGCGCGAAACCGTCACCAACCTTTCCTGGGAGTCCCTCCCTCCTCCATTTTCCGTACCAGTTTTCTGTTTGGCCAACTTGCTTCTATTCGACAACTTATCGAAGACAGAAACTCTGGAATGAAAAGTATTAGAAATCAACTAACATCGATATTCATATTTACCGCTAACTGTTAACAGTCATGGCATTTCAGATTTCACGGAACCATACTTTGTTCAAGGAAATTCCAAAAAAAGTGCTCTCGTTTCGCTGATATCTTGCGCAGTCGAATTTCGAAAATTACTTTTTCAAAAGCCCCGAAAAGTGAAACAAACAAAAAACCGGCTTGTTTTTGGGTGGGCAAAATCCAGAAAAAAAACATTTTAGGTATTTTAATCATCAAAAGTGTCGGGAAATGTCGACATTTACTCATGTATAATTTCTAATTAGCAAAATAAGCCGCACCTCTTCTCCTCAGTTTCCCCTCCATTTATAGTCGAAGTAATATCTCCGAGAGACACCTAAAAACAGAATAAAAATACATTCAGAAAAACCGAAAATTGAACCCCACCACATAAAAAATAAAGGGCGAGTTTGTTGATTTCTTCAAGCAATCACCCGTTTCTCTTTGAATTCGGCATTTCCAACTACCCTAGTCAGGGGTGACCACAAGTTGCACGCGTGCCACATTTTTAGAGGGGGGGGGGGTCGTAAAGACCCCAAAAGGTGCAGAAAATTTTGAAAATTATGGTGATTTTTGTCAATTTTCGTGAAAATCGGGCAATTTTGAAGATTAATTTCGTATTTTTCGGCGAATTTCTACTTTCTAAGGGGGACGGATCGTACCGGCAGTAGGATCGGTCAACTTTTTGGTCACCCCTGACCCTAGTTGTAACGACAGTCCCATTCACCGGTTAAAACCTTCTGTCCACCCAGGAGCATGGCATGGTTACCCATATAAGACTACCCGGTTTGAACACAAATAAGAAGCATATGTCACCTTTCTATCTTTTCCCGCTTCAACCAACTGTAGGCAAGCAGATGAGCCCTGAAAAAAAGAGAGCGTTGTAACGAAATTCCGAATAAGAAAATTTCCAGCTATAATATTACATGCATACACAAGTAAGGTGTGACTATCCTTGAAAAACAAGTCCATTTAAAAAAAATTGTACATGCGAAACAGTCGTGATGTAATTTGTGGATCAAGCCCGATATTGGCGTTTGGCTAAAAGCTGCTCGATTTTCACCCTTTTTGGAAGTATTACGTGATCCAATCACGCGGAATCACGTGTCAACGGTCCTTTGACCTGTAATTGAAACATGTATTGCAGTTTAAAGGACTGAAGCGGTGGGATTGGAGCACATAATCGCCCTTCTTTGAAAGCATGGGGCGGTAATTGACCAAGACGCGGTCGGTTGTCTCACGCTCGGTCGGCACATGCCCAACTGGCGGTCGGTGATAAGAGTGTGTGTCGGCCTGTGTTCAGCTGGCGGTCGGTAAGAACCGACCGCCAGTTGGACATGCGCCGATCGAGCCTGAACCGACCGACCGCGTCTTGGTCAATTACCCATGGGGCTGGTATGCAACATGTACCTGGCTGTCCCCAGTCGAGTCGCCCGCCGCCACCTCACTTATTGCCAGCTGAGAATTTGATGGATACAGAAGGCCGTTCTGCAAATCGAATGTTACAATGAGACATTATAATAGATGAACAAAAAAAGAACAGATAAACTCACTAATGACGTGACGAAAAGTTAACCGCCAATTTACTTTTTTAATTCAGACGCGTGAAAGTTCGTGATTTAGCATCCAAAATAGTGAAAGAAATTTTACGACTGTTTGAGAAACTTTGCTAAAGTTTGTAACCACGTACCATGACAGTCCCGTGAATCTGTCCACTTTCAACGGCCCGCGTGATGACATTGACAAATTCGTCGTCGAGGGTGGAGTTGAGACGGGATTGTCTGGTGGCCAGAGCCTCCCGCACCTCGTCATACAACTCCTCGAATGGACGCGGAGCCATCTGGAAATGAGACAAGGGTTGGTTCAAACTACAAACTACACATCAAACTGAACGTTGGTTATAATACGTGCTGGCTTTTCGAACAACTTAACCGGAGCTTTTATTTCAACTTCCCGCAAAATTGATGAATACGGCCATAGAATTTGTCTTCAACATGCTACATTCATTAAAGATTTCAGCAAACATGTAGTTTGACCACCAACTTAAAGAAGGACGATTATGTGGTCCAATCGCAAATCGCAACGTTTCAGTCCTTTAAACTGCAATACATTTTTCAATTGCTGCTTAAAGGACCGTTGACATACACCAGCAAGGTTGTCCGAATAGTCAGAAAAGTTCGCAAAATGGACTACTTTTCAGCCGAAAATATGAAACCCGGTCTACTTTTGATGAAAAACTCTGAATTTTCACGTGTTTACATCTGCAACGGATTACTTTTTGTCGCTTAGTCGGACCTTACTGGTGTGTGACCGTTGACACGAGATTGGTCCACATTATCGTCCTATTTTAAGATAAAACTTAGGTATTTCTATACAGAAAGTTACTATTTTTTGGAAAAAAATATATAACTGACACTGTTGCTCATGATAATGTTGACGAGCTCGATGAAGTCTCTGGTGGAGCATGGCTGCAGCTGCTGTGAGCTGGAGGACATTGGGGGAGGGGGAGGCGGAGTGAAGTTGTAACCCTGCAACTAATACGATACAACAGAATCAGATCAATGAGAGAGTGAGATCGAGAAAAATTAGTCCGTTTTTATACTTAAACACGTAAAAATTAATGGTTTTGCAACATAAATGAAAAAAACTTCCTCGTTGTTGGCAAAAAAGTAGTCCGTTTATCGAATTTTTCCGACTATTCGGACAACTTTACTGGGGTGTGGTTGGTGGCTATTCTGACAACGTTACTAGACGACAGTGGACCCGGTACATACTTTTTTCGCACTCGTTAACATTGAAGAAAACGTGCGTATACACTTGTGAATTTTGGTTATAACAGAAGATTGATGATTGGCGCAAACGTTTCTGAGCATACCTGAGAGGAAGGGAAATGTGGCGGCATGAAGCCAGGGTGCATTGGCATATACGGGTTTGGCATCATATGAGCAGATGGGAAAACTGGAATTAACAATAAATTCAAAGACCAGTGAGTTGCGACTAAGCGACAAAAAGTAGTCCGTTTCAGATGTGAACACGTACAAATTTATGATTTTTCTATCAAAAGTAGACCGATTTTCTTATTTTCGGCGAAAAAGTAGTCCGTTTTTAGAATTTTTCTGACCATTCGGACCACTTTACTGGTGTATGAATAAATTATACAAATAACACTCTTTAGAGAAACTAGAAACATACGTTTCAAGTATCCCTTTTTACTTTTTACCATAATAAAATACTTTGGCACCAAAACAAAGAGTAGAGTCAGTCGAGTTATCAGTCTCAGAGATTTTATAAGGGACACGTTGTGTTGCAATACTTTTTTCATGAGAAAATTGTAAAGTTGGGCGCATGTTTATTTTCGAACAAAATTACATTCATACGTAAAAAAGGTTCACATCAGGTCCAAAAAAGTGAACATGAGCATCCCCAAAAAGTAAGTGTATGTTATTGAAACACACGATTTTTTTCAATTTTACCAAGAATCTGTGACATTCCCCCAAAAAGTGAGCATGCCCCGGTCAAAATCGGGCAAAAGTGAACATCAGTCAACATCGAAATGAGGGGGTATTTTACGTATGATTACATTGCGCAGTTAGTAACAGGTTCTTTACCCCGGTTCTTCCATTGTATAAGTGAGCTCCCCTTCAATTTGTAGGTAAGGTTTTGTTGCCTTATCCCTTAGGGGTAACACATATTTTTTGTTGTTCTTGTAACAATTGTGCATGAATATAATACAAGGTAAACTTACAGGGCACAAACGAGGGTCGCATTCCAGTTCCGTACACATAGGGAGGGGGAGGGGGTACATTCACTGGGGACGCCATCAGCTGAAATGAGCCATAAGAACATACACCAGTAAGGTCTGACTATGCGACATAAAGTAAGCCATTTTCAGCTTTTACACGTGAACTGTAATGATTTTGTATCAAAAATTGTCCAACTTTTCTCGTTTTTGATATGGAAGTAGTCCGTTTTCCGATTTTTTTTGGCTATTCGGACAACTTTACTGGGTTTTGAATAAGAATGTTTATTATAACATGGGATTCAGAGTATATATTTATAGAAGAATAAGTAATGCAAGTCACTGCTTGAGTAAAGCGGCGAAAAGAGCAGTGAAATACTACTATTTTTTCGCCCAACGGCCCAACTAGAAAGATTGCCAGTATCTCACGTAATTTATGACAAAAACTACATTATTTTTTCAAGAAACGTTCCGAAATGAATGAAAATTGATAAAGCTACATACAACAGTAAGGTGTTACTACACAAAAAGAAGCAAGTTAACCGGTTTGTTCAAATAGTGAAATATGATGATTTTCCCTCTTTAGGCTAATCTGTCTGATAGATATTCGGATGGTGAATTCTATATGTAACCGGGTTTTTAAACCCTTTTTTGGTAACCTATTTTTCAGGTTACCTCAGTAGGTAACCGGTTGGTAACCTAAAATGAGAAACCGGTTACCTGTTTTTCTAAACCAAAACGAGGTTTTTACCGTTAGTTTGAACGGTAACCGGAGTTTAGTTTCAGGTTACTTCTAGGTTACCTACAAGGTAACCTGAAAAAAAGGTTACCAAAAAGGGTTCGGTTACCTAAAAACCCGGTTAGTTGTAGAATTGGCCTATTCGGATAACTCGAGTATGGATAAATATAAACCACTCACCGGGAAGACTCGTTCGATCTGGTCATTCTGCGAGGAACCATCTCCTTCCCTCACGTATTTGTACGTGAATTCCTCTGTACGCAGCCGCGGAACGATTTCCTCCATTGATATGGTGTGTCTTCTTAGCTCTTTCTAAAAAAACAAAGATCACATTAAACTTCCGGTTGAAATATAAAATGACTAATGCAAAAAACGACAGAATGTGCGCATATTTCGGTGAGGTTCTCTTTGCCAGAAAATTCAAAAACTAGCATCTTTCTGGCCAAAATTCGGAGAAAAGACCTATTCCTATTGCTGATTCAAATCGTTGAATTTCCACGAAAATATTATGAATCACAGACTACTTTTAACTACAGTTATATTAGAGTTATCCGAGTAGTCACAAAAACTGATGAAATCGACTACTCTGTACTCTATGGGCAAAATCGGGAAAATTGATTCAGTTTTGTTGAAAAATCATCTATTTTCACGTGTTTGAAGAAGGACGATTATGTGGTCCAATCCCAACGCTTCGGTCCTTTAAACTGCAATAGCAATACATTTTTCAATTGAAGTTTAAAGGACCGTTGACACGGGATTGGTCCACATAATCGTCCTACTTCAATTCTAAAAAATGGGCTAATTGTTGTCAAACAGTCGGAAATTAGCGTTGCATGATGATAACAAACTGACTTCAAGATCCCGTTTGGCGACATTCCTGAACCTAACGGTGATAACCATCATCCTGACGGGGAAGATGTCCACTTCTGCGAGGGTTTCTTCCACGAGGTCACAGAGCTCACTCACACATGTCGTCGGTGGCAACGTCATTTGAACCTGAATATATATTGATTATTGATCATAACAGTTATCTTGGCAAATTCATATCATGGACAAGCTAACCCTACACAACAGATCAGGTACGCAGTTGAACGATAGTCAAGTTAGTTATCAACGCTATACTTAGTCAACTATGTGATCTTTTCGAAATTTGGTTCAGTTCCCTATTGGTTTGAGTAGTTAGTCAGCGTTTCGGTTCGAGAAGAAATTCAACAGGTACGCATGACTCGGTCGTATTTCAGTCACAGTGAAAGGTTCGGTTCGGATCGTTCACTAGTGAAACGTGCGGTTCAGATGGCGGCTACTATCTAGCGGTATCGGTGTACAAGTACTTGAGTGACTAGTGGCCGGTTGCGGGTCGACACTACGGTTCTCAAGTGAATTGTTCAGATTTTGTACGCTATTTGTCACTGCATCTCAACTGCTTGGAGCTACAAACCCAGCTGAATGTATTTCATCTATCAAATAGCACACTTTAATTAAATTAAATAGCAACACTCTAATTATTAATTATTTAAAAAAAATAAAAATTGAATGTGTTTGAATTTTTCAAGGTGATCATGACAGCTCGGCTATACGCCGGCACCCAAACGCGTACCGTGGACCGCAGCAGTACCGCAGTCAACTTCCGCGAATTCCAAGAAAACGAAAATTTTCTATTTAGATTAATTCATGATTGTGTCTCTATTTTTTCTGAACGTGAAAAAAATAATTCTACGTTCATACAACTAGAAATCATTAAGTTTTCGCGAGATAATCTGTTTAAAGTAGTGGCCGCGCAAAAACAATGTTATGCCTGTACAAAGCCCGTTAAGTAATCAAACTAGGTAAAAAGTCTCACAACGATTGCCGTTGACGCAGAGTGCGCAAGCCGCGCACTGCGCCACTTTGCGTCAATTTTATGTCATTTTTGTCAGGCTTTCAATACTATTTTTTTGGGTTTTTAATTATCTTTCTTACGATTTCAGTAGTTTCAACCTTTTAATCGCTCTGATCTCTCCACACAGTACATAAATAGATTGTATTACGCGATGTTCACGTGGTTCAGTAGGGATTCTTCAACTGAAAACTTTAAGACGAGTAAATTATGTATTAATTACTCACGTTGAACGATCACGTGCTTGTCAATTTGTGCAGCTCATAGTTCCATGTGTAAGATAGTTTCCAAGCGTATTCATGTTTAGTACGTACAACACGTATTATTCTGGCGATATTTATCCTATCCTAAAAAATGCGTTCCTGTATGAGTTTGAATGACATAATTTCGCTCCTCTTTCATGTATTACTGCCTAGTTACTGAAAAACAGCTCAATAACATTGCTTCTGTCTAACTAGAACGTTTAGTCGTATGTTCAGCTTTTCGACGCTCTAATTCCTACATCAATTCTCTACTTTTCAGATGGGTGTTCTCGACAAAGAGGTAGATTTCCCCCGTGGGGGAGCAGTTGTGGCGAAGACCGACGTGTCTAGTACCCCTGCTGCCGGCTCAAAGACAAAGTCCATCAAACGAAAAGCTGTCGACGAAGATAGATTGTTCGGAGACGGAACGAAGGTTACCAATTTTACATAGTTTTCAACACGATTCTAGAGGATAACAGTCGGTTTTCATGTGAAAATAGGGATCGTGTAGATGTAGGAATAATGTGCTGTTTGCATGCATACAGATAGCCAACCAATCGAAAATATAAAAAAAGACAGATTTTCCCCGATTTTACTCTATTGAACTATCCCTGTTCTCTGTGAATCTGAAACGTACACCGACTAGGATCAGAACATTAGTGTATAGAAAGAAGGGAAAATAGAATGTATTTCATTATATATAACATTAGTGTATAGAAAGAAGGGAAAATAGAATGTATTTCATTATAAGAGATAATAAAAGTAAAGGTAGATAACAATAAAGAAATAGAATTCACATTTCGGTCTTTTTTTCAGCTGAAAAAGGTGAACAAGAACAAGGGAAAGAGTGAAATTATTAATCATGCTTCTCGATTGTCGATTCTTCATCAATTCACTTCTTGAGGAGTTGATAGCAACTAAAAATAGGGATCGTGTAGAGGTGTATGAATGTTTGCATGCTCGGTTCATATTATATTGAACCTAGCATAATCAGAGTAGTTTTATATTCTTTTTCAGCAGAAAAAGGTGAACAAGGGAAAAAGTGGCGCTGTTGTGTCGAAAAAGAAGAAGAATGACCCGGAAGAGTCGGCGATGAGTGCGGTTTGGAAGAAACCGATCACATTGGATATGCTCACTGATGGAGTTATGGGACTCGGAGTAGTTAGAGAGGTACGTTCAAGTAGGACGATTTTCTTTCGTAATTAGTTCAGAAAATTTGGAAATAACTCACCGACGAGTGTCATGGGACTGACGGTAGTCGTCAGATAAGTTTATATTCATACTTGAACAAAACGGTTACATTTCCGCCAAACATATTTTTGGTCTGAGAATTGCCCATTGCGCAGCGAAAGTGAAGAAGGTTTTTTGATAACTCATGTCAAAAAGTGAAGGTAGTACCATCTCAGGATGGCACCTTTTTTACCTATGTTTCACCCACGCCCCTCTCCTTCACAATCATACCCCAGTAAGGTTGTCCGAATAGTCAGAAAAAATCTACAAACGGACTACATTTTCGCCGAAAGGAAAACAATCGGTCTACTTTTGATGAAAAACCATGAATTTTCACTTGTTTACATACGAAAACGGACTAATTTTTGTCGCTTAGTCAGTAGACCTTACTAGTGTTTGTTCACAATCTGTCAAAAATAGCGTTATAATTATAATATTTTTCCCAGGTTTCCGAAGATCAGGTTCTTCTCGAAACGTCTGATTCGTGTAGAGTGAACCTTCCTGCAACACAAGTGAGTTTCTTCATTCTTCTCGCGTATAATCGAGCAGCTACTTGTTTTTTGGGCCGTGAAAGTAGCGAGGTCTTAAAAAGAAAAGGAAACGTGGCTATTTTTTGGCACAATAGTTCAACAATAGAACATCTTTCATTTGAAAATTAGTCGGACCTCTGGTAACTAGTCACACTCGCTCCTATGGTATGGTGGTGGGTGGTCAAGAACGAACTTCAGATTTCAAAGGAAGTTTGATAGGAAACTGTATCTTTCTGCTATTTTGTGATTTTTTCGTGTTGTTAATTCATACACCGCCAAGGGCCTCTTGATCCTTCAAAATTCTCGCGACCCCTCCGTGTTTTCTCGTGTCGCGACCCCCCAAAACGGCGATATTCAACTAATTTCCGTACGATTATAGCTGATTTTGTATGAAAATCATTAGTTGACAGTTCGTGACCCCTAATTTTCACAAGAATTTGTTCGCGACTCCGCCCTTTATGAGAGGCCTTGGCGGTGTATGTGTTAATTGTTATTCAAATTCACTGTTTTTTTTTCAGGTAGGAAAACTGTTCACAGATCTGCTGAAGGAGGAAAAGATCTCATTGGAAGACGTGTTTACCGTAGGTCAAAGTGTGCCCTTCCGAGTAACGAAAAGAATGGTCAACAATGGTGAGCACACGCTATTTTCACGTTCTTCAACTGTGATCTAGATAGTGTGATTCCCTCTCAAACACGCTGATACACCAGTAAAGTTGTCCGATTATTCAGAAATATTCAAAAAACGGACTACTTTGCCACCGAAAAGCAGAGAATCGGTCTACGTTTGAGGAAAAATTATGAATTTTCACGTTTTCCAATCTGAATCTGAAAACGGACTACTTGTTGTCGCTTAGTTGGACCTTACTGTGGTGTTTGGTCACGGTCACGCACATTCCGTGGAGATGAAATCTTTGGTTGCATTTTGCCTTTCAGTCTGAAACTTCGTTTTTACAAAACGGCTGTTTCATGCCTAGTAAACGATGCTTGTTATTAAGCTCCATATATTTCAGGAAAGAAGGGCAAGGTGTACCCGGTTGTTTCGTGTGAGCCTTCGAAGTTGAACAGCCACCTGACGTCATCTAGACTCGTGCCCGGATTAGTCATTCATTCGACAGTGGAAAGTATCGAAGAGAAAGGTACCACAATGGTTCACGTCCATACTTGATTGCGCTTATGTTGGGTAAAATTTCCTATTTTTGGACGTGGAAGTAAGTTTGACGTGTTCAAAGTTCCGAAACGGGATTTGAATCGCTCCTCCGTTATGTGAATAGTGCATTCCGTGATAATTCATGAATTTGCATATAAATTAAAAATAGGTCGATTATTCCGACACTGACGAATACTAACCCGTTTTGCGTGTTTTTGTATAATAAATATTTTTAATATTTTTAGTTTCTCCCCAAATTATATGGCTGTATTCTTAGGAGCCGTGCTCGACATCGGCCTCCAATCTGTGAAGGGTTTTCTGCCGAAGGAGAAGCAGCCGTCGAAGGGAATTGTAGTCGGACAGCCACTGATTGTCAGAATCGAGACGCAGACTACGAGAATCGTCAAGGTCACGTCGTTTGTCGAACAGGTGAGCTACTGGACTCCTTTTCGGTTGTTCAAGTCCATGTCTATACTGTCGGTAAGATGCGTATCGATTGAATAGGGGGAGGCTCATCTTATAATCTAGGTGCAGTCCATTTTTCTACCCCGTAAATGTTTCAAGACTCCATCCCTCCATCGTCAAATCTGCAATCTAGGAGCGTGTTGTATTAATTTTGCTAATCTCCTGGGATGATAATATAAGCTTCATTCGCATAGAGTTGTAACATAAAGCGAACAGAAGTGAAATGGAAGGTATGCTTGATATCTCTGTGACATCTAGCAGTCCCTATGGGTTTTGGGCTTAAAAATGAACAACCCTCACGGATGAGCCACCTAATGACCAGGTTGTGCATTGTACTACTCATAGGTGAAATAATTCAATGCCAGTGCAACTGAAATGAACGTGCGTAACCATAAAAACGGCCATCAAACCACTTCAAAAGTGATTATTTCTCGCAAATACGGCGTTTAAAACAGTTTTTGCTCCGAAAATAGAGCGTAAGTTCTCGAAAAGGGCCAAAAATGATCATGTGTCAGAGCCGTTTTGACGGGGTATTCTACCTATGGTACTACTGCTAACTGTTTCTCTTTCCCAGGACAACCTCTCCCCAGAGGCCTGCGAGAAACTTCAACTGAACCATCTGATGCCGGGCACGATTGTGGAGTGTACCCCCGGAGAGGAAGAGCCAGTGGCTGGCGGAGTATTCGTCACATTAGGAAATGGTCAGTTTAATTGTAGTTAATTGATAGAAGTGTTTATATGAAGAATGTTAAATGTCCATCTGAAAAGTAATCTTTCTGTTCTGACTATAATTAAACAATTGAGAAAGGTTGTTCAACTTTTCAAGTGATTCAAACTGTGCTAACATTATGAAGTTTACTGAGTCGGACGTTCATAGACCTAGTTGTTTGCAAGATCAGGTCAAATTGCCTTTGGTCCAGCTTATATGTGTTTTAAATGTTTCTTCATCGGACCGTTTCACAGGCGTGCGTGCGTTCATCGGTCGCCGCCACCTGCCGCCCCGGCTACGTGCCGACACCTCGCGACTGGCCCGCGCCATCCGTTGTGTGGTCATGTTCTGTCAGCAGAACACGAACCTCCTCGTGCTCTCGGCCCACCCCGATCTGGTCGCGGTTAGCAAGCCGGAGAAGAGGGCCCAGTTCCCGGTTAGTAGTCGTGATTTATCATGGTTTCGCCCTTTCTTCGACGTTTAGAGCACGAAAATGGTGTTCGGAGGACGAAGATCAGTAATAGTTTTGGATTCTTATTCATCAGGTCGATCTTGTCTTCCAAGTAGGGTTGTTAATCGAGTTGAAAATTACGAGTTTTTCGAGCTCTGGGAAAAATCGAGTTCGGCTTTAACAACCTTCATGGCTCCAAAATGATCACCAATATTGGGTTTACCCCGCATTACGTGTGCTCCAAACATTGCACACTTGGCTATCCGCAGAATGAACTGGTACAGTAATTATTCTATTGTTCTGCTGTGGAACTAATTTGCTCAATGATATCATGTTTCAGGGCTATGAGGTGGGCGACAAGATGACGTGTACGGTAATCGATGTGATTCCGTCGAAGACAATCGTCTGTTTCTCTCTTCCCATGGGAGAAGACGGGAAAACACCACTGGTCACCGCGGTTTCCGTCAAGGCATATCTACACAAGGCAGATGAGTGCGGTTAGTCAATTACACAGTCACGTGAAACATGTTGAACACAGCATGACTCTACTGTTAGTCAATTACACATATACTGTTAGTCAATTACACAGTCACGTGAAACATGTTGAACACAGCATGACTCTGGAACGTGCGAATGATAAAGTGCACGATTCATCATTAGAATGCTAACTTGACTTCTCAATTTACTTCTATATATGTTGTCTAGGTTGGGTGGATATTGAATACTTTGAGAACCAGAAAGGCTAAGAGCGGAATAAATTGCTGTTTGGTAATTGTCTTTCTTGCAGAGTCGTTCTACAAGATGGGCAGCCAGCATGAGTGTCGAGTCATCGATGTGAGATTGGCCGAGAGAAATCTGGTGGTCGCCACCAGAAAAGACATCCTCAAACAGAAGATTGTGTCCTATAAGGTGGGCTAGTTGGTATTTTTAATTTTTCACGCATTTGTGTATTTTTTTGGCTTTCGTTTGGTATTAACATGATTATTTTGGGTTATGGCCAAACACCATGTGAGACGGTGAAATATGGTACCTTTTCGATATGTTTTATTGCTTAGGAAATGATTTTGTAGAAATGTACTATATACGGGTCACGCCCTCGTGTAACTTTGACGGACATGTACTTCTCTAAATCGTGTCATTCTCTACTATTTAGTATATACATTAGTAATGAATGTATTTCTTTTTAGGATGCGGTGCCGGGTGAATTGGTGGACGCACGTGTGACACGTGTCCACTCGAAGGGAGTGGCCTTGTCCATTTGTGGAATGGTCCGGGGATTCCTTCCCCTGCAAATGGCGTCGGACAAGGCCGTTGCCATTGAGAAGTCGTTCCCAGTTGGTAGGTTTATGAAATAAATTGTAAATGTGGCTAAACACCTGAAAAAAAACGAGCTCATTTTGCGCGAACCTCGGGAAAGTTCCTCCGCTGTAATAGCTCTAGCAGTAGCTCTTAGTTGTCAGTATCACACGTAGCTAAAAGCCGGAAGATTGAAGAAAAAACATACAATTTTCTGTAAAAATTACACCCTTTTCAATAAAGTTAGAAAATTTGAGATGTTTAGTTGAGAAATGGAGAAAAAAAATTTGTATAAAGGAAAGATAATTGTGTGAGAGAATATGGAACGTATTTTTCGACTTTCTTGTTTCAGACAAGGAGTTCAAGTGTCGTGTGCTCTACGTGGATCAGGATAGAAAACAAGTGACAGTCACTGCGAGACAATCGCTCATTGAGGCTAAGGTCAGTCATTGCAGTGAACTATTGAGCAGGACTTCATAAAATGGAGAACAGCCATTTTTCAATTACACTCGTCCGAATTTCACCATTTACGGTGGGAAATAGGCTCGTTTTCCAGAGAATTAATAGATCTTGCTGAAGTATACAAGTCATATCTCAAGACTCAAGCTACGACTATTCGGTTCTTCAGTTTCTCTACTATAACGCTCGGTAACTCGTAGTGTAACCTAATTCAATTAGAATTTCTGGAATAATCTCGAAATTCGGTTAGCTTAATTTGTACAATTTTCTATTTGCAGGGTGTACGCATCTCGTCATACGCTGATTCGCTGGTGGGTCAGTCCTCGGTGGGAGTAGTAGTGAATATCCTGGCAACGGGGGGCCTTCTGGTCCTCTTCTACAACTCGGTCAAGGGACTCATTCCAGCCGGAGAGGCCAGAAAGCTCGGAGGAAATGTCAAGTGAGTTGGCAGATATTGGGGAAAGTGAGATAAAAACATGAGAAATTAGCTCATACGTGAAATTGGAGGTGTTCAAGCTTAAACTCGAAGAACAAGACCTTACTGGTGTGCAGAGCATGCTTGAATCTGGGTGAAAATCTTAGTTTTAGCGATAAAGATGATTCACAGTTTCTCGAGATGTTAGTTTTTTTCGTGCTCATTTTCGGTATCTCCCGTGGGTTTTCAGTGTTCATTTTACCGTCTCGCTATGTTTTTTGGCCTGTGGCTTGTACTTTGCTCTTTGTAGGAAGAATCAATCGATAGAAGTCCGTGTATTGTCTGTGGACGCGGCCGAAAGTCACATGACACTGGCGCTGGCTGACGAGACACTCAAGAGTTCCACCGGAGTACAGAAACCGGAGGTATTTCATTTTTAATAGTATTTCAAATAACCCTTTGTTAATTCCAAGTGTCCAAGGTTGTCTGTGATCTACTACTTGGTAGCCGGGTTTTTCGCATAGATAATATAGTTCAATGCCAGTTGCCAGAGCAACTGCAATGCACGTTCGTACCCTTAAAAACGGGCATGCTACTTCTGCAAATCTGATTATTCCTTTGGTTTATTGCCGTTTAAAAAGTATTCACTCCTAAAAGTGAGCGTAAGTTGCAGAAATGGGGCTAAAGTGGTTGTTTGTCAGCGCCATTTCTAGGGTATATTTTACCTATGGTTTTTCGATTCACTTATTCGCATAGGTTCAGCAGGGTCATAGAACTAGTTTGCGCGTGTTTGCTGAAACAGAAGTATGAGACGAAACAGATGAATTTTCTCAGTTATGATGTTGGTGTTGAAAATAAGTTCCTACTCAACTCTCAAAAGATGAAAGACAAAATTTTTTGCATTCAATTTGATTATACATTTTCGAGCAGAACACCCAAATGTGTTTGTTAAAAGGAAATATTCCAATAACTTAATATTTATTTGCAGTCGATTTCGTTCTGCTCCCCGGGCGCTCATCTGTTCTCTGCCACCATTGCCGACGTCATTCAAATGGGGCTGGGTGGACGGAAACACGAGAAGGCCGAGCTCAAACTACAAATGAAGGGAAAGGTGCGTAGTTGTAGTTGTACACCAGTAAAAGTGTCCGAAAAGCAACAATAATTTGGAATCGAGGCTACCTACACCAGCTGGCTTAATTATATTTTTTGAATTCAATTCATTGGTCATTAGTGTGTCGAATTTGTAATAATTGGATCCCTCCAGCTCGAAAAACCTAATATGTCCCCCTGAAAACATGTATTTATAATACTCAGGTCTCCACTATGTGATTATCAAAAATGTCAGCTGATGTATGAATGTAATTGTGGTCATTTGCAGTCGCCCTCTGTGTCTGCGTCTCTTGTTCCCTCGCTGGCCTCGGATATGGTTGAACCGCCCTTCGAGTCGTTCCTCCACGTGATGAGCAAGGGAAAGAAGTTGGACAGAGTAGCTCCGTTGGGAACACTTTCTGGAGCTAATAGGGTGGGTTTATTTGACCAATTTCAGTCGCATAGTGGGGAAATAGGAGGAAAAGGCACAGACAAACTACAACAATACGAAAGAAGACTGTTCAGGAAGTGGTACGCTCGCATCTATTACTTGAATCAGAACAACCTGGAAATTTGGTCTTTTCTTAAAAAAAGAAGTTTAAGGTATTTGAGTATCGAAAAACCGGCCTCTTTCTATCGCGTAGTTGGGCGTTGTATAATATGTACCGATGAGAAATGACATGAGGTGCATTCTCTGGGAAAGTACATATTTTCAGGTGACATCGAAACGTTTCATCTGTGATTGGCTGATCAATCCCGCCCACGTTGTGCCCAAATCATTCGACGATCTCAGTGATAACCAGGTAACGTTTTCCGCTCAGGAAGAATATAATTTCTCTCATGTTCGCACTTTTTTGAACATATCAAAGTTTCCTCATAAGTGGGTGCACTCTCTATAAAGTGTTTTGTATCCGTTGTTACTGTAATAGCGAGTTATACGTAATTCGGGAAGGAGAGTGTGTTTTGTGCTGCACGATTTCGTACTCTGATTACCGGCTTTACATATATAGGATATTGTACTTTGCTGCAGGTGGTGTGTGGTGTTGTCTCGCAGAGATTGGAGGACGGAAGTCTGTTTGTCGAATTGGCCGGCGGATCTGGTCTGGTGGCACGGGTGGCCAATCAGAAAGGTACGATTCCTGGTTATTTGGCTTAAAGAAGGACGATAATGTGGTCCAATCGCAACGCTTCAGTCCTTTAAACTGCAATACATTTTTCAATTGCAGTTTAAAGGACCGTTGACACGGGATTGGTCGACATTATCGTCCTTCTTTAATTAGCAGAATAAAAATGTATGCACTTTAGAATGTCCATTGGCGCACACCAGTTACACAAAACCTCTGATCGAAAAGATCCCGAACTATTTCTAGTGTTCTTACGATGTCAAATAAAATGTTCAGATTTCGTATAAAAGGAGGCTTTTTTTCATTTTCCGGCTTTTCGGTCAAATCTCACCTCCACTTCAGAAAGGAGCCTGTTTTGAAAATTTACAATTCGATATGGGTAGTGGATTCGTAAGAATGGATTGGTAATATGATTCCGATCATAGACGATACAAACAGTAAAAATTTCAAAGAGCATGCTTGGTTTTTGTTTTATCTTGTGAATTGCAGCTCCTGCCGAGTATGAGATTGGTCAGCAAGTGGGTCAGACAGTGCTAGGTCGAGTGGGCGGAATCAATGCTGAGAAAAAGACATTCAACATCAGTCTAAAGGTAACTTCAGAATAGAATACACTAATGTATCGGTAGAAGAACTACAACGAGATAGAAACTTGTTGGATATTTCATTGAGAACACTATTCGATTCCGTAGTTTGGACAATAAAGTTGCGTAAAGTTTTGGCTGTTCAGGTATTTGCCTTTTATACTCTACGGTGAGCGGGTTAGCCCACCTACGATTTATATGGATATTGTGTAAATGTAAAAATGATTCACAATATCACAATAAAGTGACAAGCGGGTGAAATAGGCCATACATTATATTCAGATCGATTTATTCACCAATTTATGTCCAGGTTTCGCATTGTTTCCCCTCGGCAGAGGATGCTTCGAGTGTGTCAATGTCGTTGGTCAAATCAATGGTAGACGAGATGGTCTGGCTGTGCGAGAACACGCAGAACGCACCCCTTCCCATGCCAGGTTTGTACTTGTTCTGCATGAAGAATAGTCGGAACTTCCTGGGCATACTCCAGTAAAGTTGTCCAAATAGCTACAAAAATCGAAGAACGGGCTATTTTTTTCTATGTTTTCGAAGCCAAATCATTACTTTTCGCGTGTTCCAAACTAAAAACGGACGATTTTCTGTGGATTAGTCAGACCTTGCCTGGTGTTTTCATCATTTGTGTTGCAGGAAGCAGTGTCGCGTGTACCGTCACCCACATCGTAGACGATATTCTATTCGTGTCCTTCGAGGGAAAACTGACTGGTTGCATCAAGAAGGGCAACTACAAGCAGGGCACCAAGGTACACGTTTAATCTGGCCAATTCTATGTTTGACCGGTTTTTTTGATAACCTAACCGGATTTTGGTAACTCCTTTTCCAGGTTACCTCATAGGTCACCGCAACCGGTAGGTAACCTAATACTAAAGTCCAGTTACCTTACAAACTAAGGGTACCAAAAAACCAGGTTACATATAGAATCCACCCGTTTGTCTCAGTTGTAGGCCGCTAGCAGGGCGCGCGGCTGGAATATATATATATATATATATATATATATATATATATAACATAACATAGTACGTGCCTGTTTTTGGGTAAGGTGCGACCTTCTCAGCGGCCCCTGGTTAGGCTATTTCGTATATGTATAGTTTAGCTTTTCATGAACGAACAAAATCTTCATCTTTTTCAGTTTTCTTCATCACCATCACTGTGGAGAACTTTTTCGAAAATGACTTTTGTGTTTTCGTATTCAAAGTGTGGCTATTTAACTGTAGTGACTGAAAAACTGTTATATTTCTTCTATATTTGTTACATTCTCTATTTCAGTCCGGCGACAAATTGGATTGTCTGGTCATCGACTACATTTTCCCCCGAAACGATGCCGAACTCGTCGCGCTGCCTCAGAAAGATCAAAGGTCAAAGAAGAAGGTGGGTAGTAGAGGTCAAGGGTCATCTCTTCCAAGATCAAGCGGTCATCGTCATACATGGACAGTTGGAACAATGCTTTTTTTAAGCTCCAAAAGCTGTCCCGTTTCTCATAAAAACAAGTGTTGGGTAATTTGGTGGAATTATGCATGATTTTGATGCAATACTATCAAGTTCTACCTATTTCAAACGAAAAACAGAATATTTACGATATTTCTCTAATTTATCTTAGTAATACACAGCTGAAATTGTTGTCGTAAAGATAAAGATTGGTTGACAATCTTTATTATGTTCTTATTGTTGTACTAATGTAGGTATCTATTAGTTTTGTGATTTGTGCTAGTTAATATTATTATACTATAATTGTAAGATATTGTTTTACTCTTTCAGGCTTTCGATTCTCCGCGTGTGGTTTCCGTGCGAAAGGACTTCATTGTGGTACTGAAGGACGGCGCCCTGTGTTTTGTTCCCAACAGACTGCATCCCAATATGGTACCCAGCGGAAGAACAGGTACTATTGCAAATATTTAATTATAGTTTGGCTAAAACATTCAACTGTCTGTGGAGGTATTTACCCAGATATTTTAACTCTCTGAGAGTGGTTTAGACCCTCCCGGGAGCGAAAACTGAACGAAATGTACGCTCCCTGGTGCTTTGAAAGTTGTTGATCTCTTGGAAAAAAATCTCTTCACGGGTCAATGAATAGTTTCGTATCACTCTGTCGAGTTCAGGCAAACGCCAGTAAGGTCTGACCGAGCGACATAAAGTAGTCCGTTTCCAAGTATAAAGACGTGAAAATTCAGGATTTTTCATCAAAAGTAGTCCGTTTTTCGAAGTTTTCTGACTATTCGGACAACACTGCTGGTGTATGAGTTTAGGTGATAAGTTTTTTAGGCCAATTTAGGCTTTTCCTCCGGTATTGCCGCACCTTATATTGAACTGCTTTTCGTGTTTCAGCTCGTGTCTCTCTGGGCGATACCGTAACCCTGGCAGCCACCGAACCCGTGACGTCATCGAAATCGAGTTTATCGATTGGTCTTCTGGAGGGAGACAAGGAACTCATTGCTACGTTGGCAACGGAGAAGAGTAGCAGTCTACAGGGAAGGGGAAAGACGTTCCCACAGTCGGGTACGTTTGTACTACATACATAGGTACATACATACATAAAACACGACTTTGTTGTCAAAATTTTTTGATTTTTTTCTTTGTTGTCAAAAATTTTTGATTTGAGATTTTCACCAGTAAACGTTACATTTTTTGAAACCGGATCAGTTCAAACTCCCGATTTTAGAAGAACAACGAGTGATTCAAATTTCAATCCAACAAAGTCGCCCCACGTTTGTACATACTACATTGTAGAGGCTTTCGGAAAGGGATTTTAAGAAACATTCTTCGAAAATTAAAAAAAATCAGCCCGGTTTTGGAATTTTGGATTGTTTTTGTCCCTGTGGGCAAGTACGAAAAAGTGTATGGTGTGATTGCCGCTGTTTCCCACTCATAAGGGAGTTGAGGAGAATGTCTCATCTCGTTTGTTCATATTTTGTTCACTTTGCTTACTTGCAGGCAGTTCACTGCGTCGTGCCACGGATCGCGAGGCTGAGAACGACGAAAATAGCATGGAAATCGGAGAGGGTGCAGAGAGAAAGACAAAGACCGAATTGGTGAGTGGCAGACGTTAGAAAAGTTTCTAACTGAAGCATGAATCTCTTTCATTTTAAGGTGGTTTTTATTGACATACTTGAAGGATTATATTATAGGTTATTAAAAGATGTATACGTTTTAACTTTTCGTTTCTCCAGGGAATCCGTGCTTCTTCGCTGAAAAACTTCAAGATCTACACAGCCACTGTGGAGGGAATATGGAACGGGGAGGGGGCGGGGCAACTGAGTGTACGCGTAAAACTGCCCGGCGGCAATATCGGTGAGCGAGTTCACTTTTGATACAGTTAGCTTGTCCGAGTAGCCATCACACTTCAACAAATGGCTCCTTCTCACTACGGTCGACAAAATTCGCCTATGTTTCCCGCAAAATCATGAAGGTTCCCTTGTTTCAACCAAAAAATGCTTTTTTCCTGACAAACAACAATCCACGATGGTCTATTTGCATTGAATTTGAACCTTGAACCAAAAAGGCGAGAACTTTGACTTTAACCATACGTGAAAAAGGTTCACATCAGGTCGAAATAAAGTGAGCATGCGTATCTCCAATAAGTAAGCATTTGTCATTGAAAAACGCAATTTTTTTTAACATTCTACAGGGAACCTGTAAAAACACGAAAAAATGAGCATACCGCGGTCAAAATCGGGCAAAGGTGAGCATCAGCGTTTTCCATGTCAGGTCGCCTGCACGTGTCATTTGTCACGTGTGTCACGTGTCACGTATAATTTGTCAACCAATGATATAATCTTGAGGTCGCCTGCACGTGTCCGAGCTGCCCGCCGACTGGTTGCAGCCGAAGACGAACATCATCGCCGATTTCGTGAAGAAGAACCGCAACCAATCGGTCAATGTCAAAGTGATCGGCTACAGTAATGTGACCATTGGAGACCAGAAGAAGGTTCGTTCACTTATTCAATGAAAAACGTAAACAAAAATCACTTGAAACACAAGTACACGCTATAACGGTAACTGAGAATGAATATTGTAAAGTTTAAGTGGGGATCGTTAACTCATATGCTGTTTGTTCTCATAATTGGAGCGATTTGTAGACAATGACGTAGTCTGCTCTGATAGATTTTCATTTTATTTGGAAACATGAAAAATGTTTGATTTCTCATCAAAGAAAGACAAGTTTAGCGAGAAGGTAATTCATCTGCTGTTTTTGATTATTCGAAAACCCTTTCTGTTTACGTAAAAATCCGGTAAACTGAGGATAAGGAATTACCCTCCTCTCTTCCCTGAGTCAAGAGTTTTCAGTTGACTGAATATAGATACTGGAGTATAAATAACTCATTTTCTAGGTGCGAGTGGCCGACGTGACAATGAATGAGAACAAGCTGATGGAAACCCGACTGAAGGCACGTGTGCTCACGTACACGATGAAGTTCAAGGTGAGGGAGTATCTATCTATATCTCTAATTATCTAGCTCGCTCTCTCTTTCTTCATCTATATCTATCACAGGTTTACACACACGTTCGTGAGAGGAAAAACCATAAAATGAACATTTTTCGATCATCGCACGTGAAAATGCATGATTTCGCTTGAAAAACTAGTAAATTTTCACTGTATTTATTACTGTATAGTAGATCGACTTTTGTACATTGGTGGAGGTGTCATTTCGAGTTCAACACTGTTTACTCAGGCTCTAGAAAGACCAGATTTTGGCAGAGACCAGTGGCCGTATTCACCAATGTCCCGGGAAGGTAAAAAAGCTTCCCGCGTCTCTGTACCCTCCTCACCAGCACACTGTTTTCGTGCTCTACCTTCCCGCGGGAAGCTATTTTAGCTACCTGAGGATTGGTGAATATGGCCACAGAGAAACTGTGTTGCTGTTCCACAATTTTTGACGAT
This sequence comes from Litoditis marina, assembly GCA_964036275.1. Lineage (NCBI taxonomy): Eukaryota > Metazoa > Nematoda > Chromadorea > Rhabditida > Rhabditidae > Litoditis > Litoditis marina. Next base: position 16,995,256 of record OZ038435.1, on the reverse strand, counting down.
TCAGGGCAAATTGATTTCTTACTCTGTTTTCTTGTTGGTCTAATAATATATATATATATATATATATATATATATATAATATACATAGTATGTAGTTATACATTTGTAGGTCGGTGACACTGTGCAGTGTTTCGCGGTGGCCGGTGAGAAGGACGTCGCCCAACAGAGGGTGGAAGTCAGTCCAATTGCACTCGGAGTCATTCCCAGAGAGAACCTCAGCGACGATCTACTCGTGAGTCTCTCTCTCTCTCTCGATCTCTCTCTACCTCTCCCTCTTCTCTCTCTCTCTGCTCTCTCTATCCCTCCCCCTTCTCTGTTTCTCTATTTCATTTCCACACTCTGGCAAACTTGGTTGAATAGCTAGAAATGTTCACAAAACACTAAGACTTTTTTGAAGAATTTTTTTTTACAATTACACGTATTTCAATAGAAAGCGACTTATTCTACGTAGAATAGACACACTTTACTGGTGTGTGTGCTCATTTCCCTCTCTCTCTCTCTCTCTCTCTCTCCCTGTCCCTCTCTCCCTATCTCTCTCTCCCCTCCCTCCCTCTCTCCCTCTCTCTATACTATACCCCCCCATTGCAGGTCTCGGCCCCCTCTTCGGGAGCACTAGCCGATCTCTCCCTGTCCCCTTGTGAAATGCGTACCGCCATGGTGACGGCTGTCAGCAGAGGCCGGGGCAAATTCCAATTGACCCTTGACCTTCAGAAACCAACCGAGACCGAGGGACCATTGACGGGTGCCAGCAAGAAGGTGGGTTACTTGATAAAACCAGGTGTGACCACATAGCTTTCCCACTTTACGATCAGTACGACCTTCGCATGTAATATTTTGCGGATTTTTTTACTATCCCCGCGAGGCAGATAATCGAAAACACGTTGTTTTATCGAGAGAGAAAAATGAGTACTAATTTTATTGATGTGTTCAAACTTCTCCGAGTTTCATATGAAGGTACCCCAAGATTTCACTATGTGTATGCAACCAGGTTCCAAGCTTCGATTGCAGTTTCGGTCTTATGCTCAGGGGTGACCACAAGTGGCACGCGTGGCACATTCGTGAAAGCACAGGGGGGGGGGGGTCGTGAAAGCCCGGAAGGAGCAGAAATTTTGAAAAAAATATGGTGCTTTTTACCGATTTTCGTGAAAATCTCGCAATTTAAAGATAAATTTCGTATTTTTCGGCGAATATCTATTCTTAAGGGGAAGGGGTCGTACCGGTGGTAGGATTGGTGTCAACTGTTTGGTCACCCCTGCTTATGCTTCCTTTCAGAATTTCCGCCTGGGACAGAAAGTGACGGGACGAGTGACCAATGTGAACACTGCTAACCTAACAGTTCAGGTAAGGGGGCTATTTGCTATTTAATCAATGTTTAACCGTTTGGTGATGTTGAAATTGAATTGTGAAATGTTGGGTTTTCTATTTGAAGCGAAACACGAGGTAGTATAGATATTTATGGAGTGGCGACGTTTCGGCCGATTGTACAATATGCCGAGGTTTATCGACAGCGGAACATGGAAACTGAATTGTGAACGTTTTCTGTTTTGAGAAGTTCCTGCTTTATAAAGTTTGAGTGTAATGTGGACTCTACCAGTACGATCGGGCACGTGTCTGTAGATTAATTTTGTTGTTTATATATGAATTTGTGTTATGAAAATTTTATATTATTATGTTTTACTGTAATTTCGTTGTTTCCAGGTGCAATTGGGTGGTGGACTACAGGCAGTTCTGACTCCCACTTCAATTTCGTCTAAATACGAAAAGGTTCAGCAGCACATCGCAAAGTTCAGCAAGGGAGAGGTACATATTTTGTCTTTTGTGGCAGTTTTTCTTGGTAATCGGAAAGTCCTGGTTAGGTTTCAACAGTTTTTGGAGTTTCGATTTCTGCCGAATATGTACGTACATAGCTTACTTAGTTTCTAAAATAAGCTAAGTTTTCATAGAACGCAAAGTGGATGCAAGATGCCAAGATGATACGTTTATAAAAACTGGTAAACTTTTCTTTCAATCGTGATAGTATCATTCTATGTAAGGATCAATTTCTGATAAAATGTCATAGTTCTGGCCATAACTTTCAAACTTTATACCTTAAATTTTATGTAAGGATTCTTTTTTACTGTGCAGTTTTCAGATTTTCCACCTGTACGCGTTGCGCCGCGACAATGAGCCGCGTCGTTATTACGTGGTGACGGAGGGTCGTTTTGAGGGATTCTTGAAGGAACAGAAGGCGAGAGAGCAGGAGAAGGACGGAGACGCAGAGAAGCAGAGACCGGCCACCGGCCTCATTCCGGATATTCCCACTGTCAGGCAGATGGTTGGGCAGACGGTTGGTTTTTTAGGATTGAATAGTTATGTTGTGTGGAGAAGTGGAAATTTGTCACGTTGTATGCGGTATAATGACTAATGTCCAAGACACCACTTGTGTCAGTGTCTGCAGTAACAGACTAGTATTGTAATTTAATATAAGAAGTATAATATACTTATTATGTAGATTTTCTAAATGTGATTAATGTCTAGAAAAGAGATGGTATGAGTCTCTAATCCTTACATGGAAGACTAGTAGGCCGTACGCGTGTATGTAGGTGTGGGGTTGAAGCTTTTCCAGTTGAGAAGGGCATATTTAGCATAAATTCGTGTTAGTAAGATTGAGGTTTAATGAAAATTTAAGTTCATACTTTGTGTTGACTTGACTATTTTTGATCTTTGTACTTTTCTGATGTTCATTCTGCCGTTCAGGTGCACGGCTTCGTGGCCTCGCAGTTGCCGGACGCGGCCTTCATTGAATTGGCTCCCGGAATTCGCGGAAGACTCAGAAAGTTGGGAAGATCGTGAGTTCATTCATACTACTCTGCACTTGTCCGGATAGCCAAAAAAAACGAAACAACGTACTTGTTTTGAGCGAGAAACGGGATTTTGCGAAAATGAAGGAGTTGATTTGATATTTCGAGCCTAATCCCTAAAAAGTAGGGGTGGTGTGTTTGGTGTGTGTCTCGATTTTATTGGAAATCTTGGAATCGTTGTAAAAGTTCATGCTAACGTTCGTTCAACGAATTTAGTTTCCTGCTCCCGTTTTATGTTTTATTTTATTTCAGTCCATTCAACTCGTGCCCCGTGAACACTGTTCTCAGTGTGAAAATAGCGAAAGTGGATGAGGAAGGCAAAGTCACACTCAAGTTCGACGATTTCGTCTACACACCCACCATTCAGGTGGGCTTTTCGGTTGAAAAACCTCTTTTTGGTAACTGATCTGCACATTCAACTACGTTTTAGGAAGAAAGTTCGTGTTTTGTGACGATTTTGAGCAAAACTATGGAATTGTTTTTATCAAAATCAATCTTCTTCACTAGTTTTGTATGAAATTTGCTAGTTTGCAACTCACGATCCCTACTTATTTTGAAAATCAGTTCGCAACCCCTCATCTCAAAAGAGGCCTTGGCGGTGTATGTTTGTAATATTGGTTTGTTTTCAGGTGAAAACAACCCGAAAGCGCACCGCCAGTCAGTCGGAGACCGAGGCCATAGTGCAGAAAACGAAGAAAATCGAGGAAGTCATCGACAGTGGGGAAAAGGAAAAGGTATGTTTTTGTCGTAGGAGGGGGTTGATGAAATTTTATTAAGGAGTTGTAGATGTGTTTCGGTGGCTATAACGAATGGAAAAATCATATTTGTACATTATCTCGAAGAAATGAGCAACAAAATTGAGCACTTTTTTTTACCAACTATTGATTTTTCCATTTCTTTATTACTGTTTACTGTATCATATTTTCTTTATTCATTGATCGTTTTCAGGTGACGCTGAGCGATCCGGGTTTCGACTGGTCGAACAGTGGATTTCTGCCACAGGATCTGGCCGCCGTTGGAAAGTTGGGCGACGAAGAGGGAGAGGCGGACAAAAAGACGGTCGCCGTCGCCGCTTCGGCCACCGACGACGCCGCCAAGACGGAGGAGAAACAGCCGAAGAAGAAGGCCGAAAAGAAGGCGTTGAGTGGGTTTTTCCAGATATTTGTGCATGAATTTAACTGGTTTCTTTGGGTTTGTCTTCGCGAAGACTCGTGGTTTGCATACCCCAGTAACGTTGTCCAACTAGCCAGAAAAATTGAAGAACTGACTCTTCAAATTTGTCTATTTCCATTGCAAAATCATTAATTTTCACGTGTTTCAATCTAAAAACTGACAGCTTTTTGTCGACAAGTCTGACCTTTTAAATCAAATTAGGTTTTTTTCTCAGATTAAGCCATTACACAAATGAAAGCCAAATAAAATTCTTTCTATGGAAGCTCGGCGCAGCCCTGAAAATGTCTTATTTAACATTAGTTTTTTTCTGAATTTCACATATGTTATACAACTTCTGATTACGTGTTTAAGTGACTAGTATAATTAAGTATAAGTTTGTACTTTGTTCAAGTATAAATGCTTTTTTGTTTGTAGCGAAAGCGGAGCGAGATCTGGAGAAGGAGCGCCATTTGGTGGAACGGGAATCGAAGTTGGCCGGGGAGGCGGAGCCTGAGAATGACGAGGATTTCACGAGGGAACTCAGAAGGGACCCCAACTCGGCCGAGATGTGGATCAGGTGGGGGGAGATAGTATAATAATAATAATAATAATAATAATAGTTGGAATAGAATATGATATTGGCAGGGGTACAGTGTGATATCAATATTAGCAGAGTTGCATTGCTGACAGTTTTTTGATATCGTAATAGTAGAGAAGTAAGAAGTAAGAGTGACAGAGGTGTGAGTAGGAAAGTAGACGAAATACGTAGGATTTTATGAGGGAACTGAGAAGGGATCAGGTGGGGGGAGATACTATCATTATTGGAATAGTAGGTATAATTGTAGTAGTTGGAAGAGGCTAGTTGAATTGCTTTTATTGAGAAGTGCTCTTTTTCATTTAGTGTAAGTAACTTGTCTAGTCAGGCATTGTGTCGCTTACTCAACTAATACTAATACAGATTACCTCTTTAGTATTGTTCCTCTTTTTTGTTTTTACTTGTTTTCGTTCTTCCAGATACATTTCCTTCTTCCTCAACAAATCGGATTTGGCGAAGGCGCGCGCGACGGCCGAAAGAGCACTGACCGCCATTCACTACAGGTGGGGATTGAAGTTTGAATTATTCTAAGAATATATAGATTTAGGGAAATATAGATGATTTATTCGTTCACATAATTTTCACACCAGGTTCAATCTTACATGGAACAAACATGATTGCAATCGACCCGTGCTGACTTTTGGTTCATTTCAGGAGCTGATGCTCAGTTTTTAGAAACGGAAACGGTTGCTAGAGAAAATCACTTTTGCGGGGTATCAAGCCAGTCATCTGGATTTTAGGAAAACATTTTAGTTTCACTGGCATTTAACTATTCTACTCTTGGTTTCCTTCTGTATTCTCTCACCTTCTTCTCCATTTGCAGAGAGGAATCGGAGCTGTTCAACGTGTGGACGGCCTATCTGAATCTGGAAACGGCCTTCGGGGACCCCGTCTCCACGAAGGCATGTCTATACTTTTTCTGTACTTTGTAGCATGATCGAACTTCATAGTCTACCTTAATTTATGGTGTTCAGTGATCGAACTTTGTAGTCTCGACAAAGACATGTCTCCACTTTTTTTGTACTCTTATCAATGCTGCCTTGTAATCACACCTCAGTAATCCAGTAAACTTGTCCGAAAACTCGCGATAAATCGAAAAACGGGCTGCTTTTTCTCTGAAAAAAAAACAAGATAGTTTGTCTATTTTCGATGCAAAGTCATCATTTCTCACGTGTTTGAATTTAAGAACGGACTCCTGTCTGTCGAATAGTCGGACCTTACTGGTGTGTGCTCGTAACTGTCTATTATTTTATTATCATATATAAATCGCGCGCAGCGCGAAGCGCTGTGCGAGATTTGTCTTTGGTCCGGCTAATGCGCGCTTTCATTTTTTAGTTCACTCTCAAAAAGGTATAATTGTGCAAATCAGAACTTTTTATGATTTGCTGATTTTCTATGGCACATTTACAAGTTATGTTCGAAATTTGAACGAAATTGATTGAGTTTGAGCCGAGTTATGACAATATGCGCTTCATGCAGACCGCCAACTTCCGTCGTGTGTCTGTGTCTGTGTCTGTGTTGGTGCGCACTCCTGGGAAATTTTTATGTGTGAACCGATTTGACTGAAAATTTGGGACACGATAGATATCCCACTCAAACCTTGGGGGCGCAAACTTTTTTTTCGAAAAAAATTATTTTTCATCAAGTTATAGGTCTTTGAAAATGTCTCTGCGTCTCTTCATTTCGTGCACTCTCTCGCCCTCTCTGTCGGGGTAAATCAAATTGCGTTATAACTCAGCTCAGTCCTAACCAATTCAAGTAAAATTTGAAGTATGATACCACGACATGAACTGACATCGATTTAGATGTAAGTCTTCTACTGATGACGTCATCGAGGATTCTGGAGACCAGATGACGTCATTTTTGAAAAGTGCAAAGTTGACGTCACATATATTTTCAAATGCTGAAAATGTCTTAGAAAGGGTCAATTAACGGTGAAACTCAATCTAAGAGTGACGTATTCTGGGATTCTGGAGACCAGATGACGTCATTTTTGAAAAGTGCAAAGTTGACGTCACATATATTTTCAAATGCTGAAAATGTCTTAGAAAGGGTCAATTAACGGTGAAACTCAATCTAAGAGTGACGTATTCTGGGATTCTGGAGACCAGATGACGTCATTTTTGAAAAGTGCAAAGTTGACGTCACATATATTTTCAAATGCTGAAAATGTCTTAGAAAGGGTCAATTAACGGTGAAACTCAATCTAAGAGTGACGTATTCTGGGATTGTGGAGACCAGATGACGTCATTTTTGAAAAGTGCAAAGTTGACGTCACATATATTTTCAAATGCTGAAAATATCTTAGAAAGGGTCAATTAACGGTGAAACTCAATCTAAGAGTGACGTATTCTGGGATTCTGGAGACCAGATGACGTCAACTTTTAAAAGTGCAGAATTAATGTGAAATATATTTGCAAATGCTGAAAATATCTTAAAATGGTATATTAACGATAAAACTTTATCTAAATATGACTTATTCTGGAATTCAGAAGGCCAGATGACGTCCACTTTTAAAAAAATTGACGTGAAATATGTTTTCGAATGCTGAAAGTTTCTTAAAAATGGTCAATTCACGATGAAAGTTCATTCAAACATGACGTATTCTGGGATTCTGAAGGGCAGATGAAGTAAGTTTCTAGAACTGCAATGTTGACGTCATATTTTTTTCCGAATGGTGGTAATACTTGACAAGTGGTTCATCAAGAGAACAATTTTATCTGCACCGTACAGATCAAACCACATACCTACGGCATGTATACAAAAAGAGAAAAATTCATGAAAAAGTGGGGGCCCAACGAATGTAAGATTTGTCTTCTGCTGTGCGCCCCTTAGACAACTACTCTCAAATGAAACAGCTACTGCTACAAAAACCGAAAAATACTGATATACTCAAGTATAACTGTTCATTACAAACATACAAAAGTCGTAAAATATTTTTTCAAACCTGTAAGCTAGAATCTACAAATCACAGATGTTAACTCAACCTACTCAATTATAGAGTTCCTGATTTTGTACACAATGGTTGGCATTTTTTGTCATTACTTCAATTCTAGGTGCTATAACGATTGTCATGTTATTCAACAGTTGTTCTCTCTTTCGCAGCTGTGACTTGCAGATTCTAGTTTACAGGTTTGATTAAATATTTTACGACTTTTGTATGTTTGTAATGAACAGTTATACTTGAGTACATTAGTATTTTTCGGTTTTTGTAGCAGTATCTGCTCCATTTGAGAGTAGCTGTCTAAGGGGCGCACAGCAGAAGACAAATCTCGCAGTCGTTGGGCCCCCACTTTTTCATGAATGTTGTATTACTTTCTATTATTCAGGCCGTTTTCGACCGTGCCTGTGGAAATGCGGACAGTCTGAAGATACACAAACAGATGGCAGCCATCTTCGCCAACAATGGAAAGGATACGGTAAGGGGTTCGATATCGATTTGTAGTTTGCTTCCAGCAGTCATCTCATATTTGTCAACTGTGGAAAGTAGACGGTAGAACTTTGAACCGTTCAGATTACGGTAGGAAATGAAGTAAGTAAAGGAACGTGTGAATCTCGTTATCTTCTATTGTTATCTTTTTCTATTCTGGCAGGTGAGATTTTAATTTTGCGCCAATTCCAGGAAGCCGACGAGGTCTACGATGTGATGGTCCGCAAATTCCGCTCATCCTCCGACGATGTGAGTTTTATTGCCGAAGATGAAGTAGTACTTGTTTTTGAAGTATTGCCATAGAAATTCCAAGTTCTAGTCTTGTGTTCCTTCGGTTGTACTTGGTTTGGGACTGCAGAACGTATGGTCGCGTGTTTGCATTTTTTTTTGTTGGTTTGGGTTGTTAATCGATACAAAATTTCTGTTTTTTTTTTAGTTTGACTTGACTCAACACGACGACACGTTTCGAACTGATTACTATTACAATTATTGTACCTACCAAATCTAGATATCTGATAGGTTTTTTTTAGTTTGCAAAATGTTCTCTCCCTTGTTTACTGCATGTCCTTGCAGGTGTGGGTACTGTATGCCGAGCATCTGATGTCTACCGATAGATCCCAAAAGGGGCGGGATCTGTTGACGCGCGCCCTCACCAGTGTTCCCAAGGCTAGACGTGAGTTGTTTTTATTAATAGTTGATAGATGTTTACGTGAAATATAGAAACACGAGGTGTTTTAACCTCAACTTTACCCTTCAGAATTGCCCGATGAAGGCTAGACTTGAGTTCACTCTCATGGGCTGATAGCTGTCAGATGGTTGTCATAACACACCAGTAAACTGCGACCATTCTACCTGAAGTAAACCATTTTTCCAATCTATCATGTCATACATACTTCGGTGATTTTGCATCCAAACAAGACATGTATTCCAGCTTTTGGCCAGCGGAAGCCGGTTTCCTTGAGTTTCTCTGGCTCTTTGGAGCTTTGGACAATGTTACCGGAGGTGTTATATTTTATATAACCGCAACCGGTTACTCGTTAGATGTCTGGTAGTATAGTAATCGGTAAATGTTCCAAAAGTAATCATTCCAGACACCCAGCTGATAACTCGATTCGCTCAGTTGGAGTACAGAAAGGGAGACGCCGAGAGAGGGCGCACGCTGTTCGAGAGCTTGGTTCGTCTTATTCATCATTTTATCTTGTTTCTCTCTCTTTCTCTCTCTCTCTTTCTTCTTTTCTACCCCTATCTATCTTTTCTGGTCTTTATATCCCTCTTCTCCTCTCTTTTCTTTCCCTCCATCTAGCTCTCGCTTTCGAGAACTCTAGCTCTTTCTGTATATTCATAAAATTAAAATTTACCTACTTTACTAGTAAACATGTGTCCTGTCCCTCACAACCTTATTATTGTTCAGGTTTCTGCGTACCCGAAGAAGACTGATATCTGGCTGGTCTATGCCGATCTGGCACTCAAATACGCGGGAATCGAGGCTGCACGGTACGTGTTTCATGCGTATCGATTGAAAACGTGTTTGGTTGAAATACATGTGTGGCTAGTTAACAGTCTGTGCGAAGTATCAAGTATGCACACTTTGTTCATCCTGGTTTCCACGGAGATGGTGTACTATCTATACTATTCAACTGTCTTTTTCAAACGCCATCTTGTCATACTCATATGTAGTTGACGTGCCGAATTCACGTTATACTAATTATAAATGATAGTGAATCGCTCAAATAGGGTATTAAGTTGGGTCCCGAAGGAGTTTAGATGGAAATCAGGAATTCTGCTGTGTGATACAGATTAAACGTTCACCCTCTCTAAACGTACATTTTGCAGACAAGTATTGGAGCGAGCGACTGCTCTGAAGTTGAGTATGCACAAGCTCCGCCCACTTTACAAGAAATGGATGGAGGCTGAGGAGAAACACGGAGATGAACAGTCTCAGCAGCTGGTGGGTGGTTCTATTATCGATTAGTTTCGATCTACTTGTTGTTTGGGAGGCGTGGTGATGGGGTTACGGTAATACTGTAATAATATGAGCTTCGTGAGATCTCGCTTACCAGTTGGTACTATTCAGTTGTCTAGCTCTAGCTAGCTATTGGAGCGAGCGACTGGTCTAGCTAGCTAGCCGTGAAAATATAGTATTTAGAATAGAAAACTCATCATTTTCAATTATATTCTCATTAACCTGTCAAAATACGCGGTTTATACGTGTGCTAATATAAATGTATATCTGAAACGATTATATAATGGTAATTTTCCAGCATAAATATATATTATATCTGTGTTGCAGGTTCGTTCAAAGGCGGAGCGATTCGTACAGTCAGCTGATACCGAAGAGTAGATCAAAAGGGATATGATTGTTATTTGGATTATCTTGTTACAAATGTCATTTTGCTTTGTTTCTCTATTGTTGTTTATCTCCGTAGTTTGTTGTTGATTCATTGATTATTGATTTTTCCGTTGAGAAGTGTTGACATATTAGTTGTATGTTGTTGAAGTTATGTGTTCACTTGTTTACCCTCTCAATGTTTGTTGTTATATGATTAAAGTTGTCTCTGGGCAGTCAGTTTTCAGTTTTTATAGAGAGTTGGGTTTCCAAACACCCTTCTATATCTGGAAATGTTTTTAAAAATCTGAAATTATTTTAGTTGAGAGGCGTTCCTGTACGGTGCCATGGAGAATTATTCCTGCTGGGTGACGTGAAAAAACTAGAAGCTTTTATCGACAGACGTACAATTGGTTTTGCTTAAATAATCAAAATTCAGTCATGTTTTCTATTCAGGAGGTAGTTGTGACTTTCGCTAGACTATGGTGTCTTCTCTGGACCTGACAGACATCTCTTCTGGACCCTCCACGAATACCCTCAGGGCAGCGGAACACGTGTCACGTTTCAGGAACACGTTAGGTGAGCAAGACAACACGTGTGTAGTGGTCTCAGGATAGCACGTGAAATGTGTTCTGGAGGCTCAGATACACGTTAAATCAGAACCTATCTCGTTCTTCCTTTTCTCATAACTGAAGTGTCACATCTATGAATGAAGGTAGAAAGTCACGTATAAAGCGCAGGTGAACATGTTTTGTTCAATTATAATGCTTTTTGAACCAAATCCATCAATCTGTTTCTATTCCAGGCAGAAACGGGTACATTTTACTGTCATATTCAGATTTTCCTGATGTAGCTTCGCGAATGACTTGATTTAGTGGATTGTAGTTTGTGGTCGTGTAATCGAGTGTCAGTTATTGGGCGAGCTCGGCCCTATCTCGCTGTGTCTGTAGTTTGATCTTTGATCCCATTGATTCTCGAGTGATTCGAAATTATGACGTGTATAGCAATCAAACTACAACTAATTCAAACATATGGCGACTTTGTTCGATAGTTCATTGATTCACCCGTTTCTCTTCGAATTGCTGGTTCAAACTACCCCAATTTCAATAATTGTCAAACTTCGCCGTTGAAAACCTCATTTCCTCGCCAGTTTGTCAGTTTGCCCTTCCAGATGAAAAACCTAATTTTCAATGAATTTCTGTGGACAACAAGGTCGCCTTATGAACTAATTTGATAATTTTCTAGTTGTTCAGGTGCCGGAATGAACGAGATCCTTCCCAACCTGTTTCTGGGAAGCCTGCGAGATGCGACGGACAACGAACAACTAGAGAGGAACATGATCAAGGTACACACTATATGTATTGTTATTTTAGAGATATATTCCAAACAATGACATCAACAAACAGTTACAGCAATACTGGCAATAGTTAAACAATTGAAATGGACGACGATGCTAAATAAACGTGTTCTTCGAATCTTTCTGTTCTTGTGTTATGTTTTCATGTGTGATGAATTGCTTGTCGTCGTGGTGTCACGTGTCACGTTAAAGATTGGTCGAGTGTTGAGTCACGTGAAACCTCGGCTCACTTATATATAGTTGGGTTCCAGTGCATCATCTCTATCCATGACATGACGCGGGCCACCCATCCCGCCCACCGGGACCTCCATGTCATGCGAATTCGGATGGCCGACTCGCCGGGGGAGACGATTTCGGACCATTTTGCGGAGGCGGTTCGATTCATTCACGAAGCGAGGATTAGGGGAGGTGAGCGAAAGAGAGAGGAACGGAGGGAGAAAGAGGGGCGAGGTGGAGAGATATACACAAATGGGAAGCGAGAGAGAGAGAGATGCAGAAAAGAGAAGAGGGAGAAAGAATGAAGGGGAGAGAGGAATTGGTGTGTAGGGGAGAGAAAGTCATGTGGACAGAGAAAGAGAGTGGAAGAGAAAGAGAGTGAGGGGAGAGAGAGAGAGAGGAGAAAAGAAAGAGAGAAATGACCTCATTCCCAACCCTCTCCGTGTTTCAGACGCGGTGTTGGTGCATTGTCTGGCGGGCGTTTCCCGCAGTGCGACCATAGTGGCTGCCTACCTCATCACCGTCTGCGACCTCTCCTTCTACAACGCTATCTCGTTCATGTCTGCCCGGCGCCCGGCCGCGAATCCGAATTTCGGATTCAGAATGCAGCTGAACAAGTACGCGGACAAGGTACGGTTGTTTATTGGCAAAATTTCTCAAATATGGAACAATTTGGAGTTTTGAGGGCAGATATTGTTGAGTTTCCGGAGGATTAAGCGTTTTTTTCTGAGTTTTACCAAAATAACCAAGCTTCAAGCACCTGTCGTTGAGTAGTCACCATACATGATCTCGTTTCCAGTCGGCGAGTCTAGAAAGAGACCGTTTGCGTCATGAATTTGGGGAAGATTTCTCGGTTCAGTGGAAAAAAGACCGAAAAGACACGCACTCGAAGGTTCGTTCCATTGGATGTTGCGTGTTGTGGTGAGTCGCTTTGCTTACTTGTAAAGTTACCTGTAAATATGCTTGTACATTGGGCTGTGGGAGTGAGTTTGCTATTAATGTCACTCTTCGTACCCGTAAAGGTCCTTGTAGATTTGCTTGTATTTAGCATGTACTTGCCTGCTTCGCTTCGGTTTTGACAACTGTTTTTGCAGAGTGAGTGAAATAGTAGTAAAAAAGTCCTTGCCATTCTTATGTGGACTCTTACAGTATCCAGAACAACTTTTTTGCTCTTTTTGTGAGGAAAACAACCTATGTTACACAACACTTTCTCTCACTGTTTTGAGAACTGCAACACTTTTCTCATACTGTAAGCGTTCATGAGTGTGTGAAATAGACTATATTGCGTATTTTACAATATTTTTACAAGTTTCAGATAGTTACCCAATTGTCATCAACCTGTTCGCCCCGCCTCCTACATGGAAAAAGAGACAGACGGAGTTCCCCTCTGGCAACTCGCCAGGCACTGATGACGTCATCCGATTACTGTAATGACGTCACAAATGAAATCGAGTTTATCGATCAATAATTTATTGATTTTCATGATTATTAGATGAATAATGGTCATGTCTATTTTATCTATCAATAAGTTATTGATTTCATCGATTAATAAGATAAGAAGGACATTGTAGGGGTGAATTCTACTTCTAACCGGTTTTTGTGGTAACAAGGTTCTTGGTAACAGTTACTTTCCGGTCACCAAAAATATTTGGTTACCTAAAATCTGGTTAGATGTATTTGTATATTCGGCCCATTGTATGTTTAATGTTTGAAAAGTGTTTGTATGTTCATCGGGCATCCTGTTGTAATTTTGTGAGATGCTAGAATTTGAAAGGAGATTATAATATTGATCCGAATCATGTTGTTTTAAGAGTTTTTGTTTGTAATTGTGAGATTATGTACCATTACTAGCTTTAATGTGTCAAACATCATATTTTTGCTCCAATTTTGAGATCTGCACCTCATAATTGATTTTATATTTATTTGTATATATTGTTTATCCTGTTTTCTTTACTCAAGCTATGTTTTAACTCAAGAGTTCTCCACCACGCATATTATTGCTCATTCTTTCCTTGGGAGATTCGCATTTACATTTACACTCTACTAACTACCTTATGCTTACCGCTTGTACTTATTTCACTTGAACTCGTAATAATTAATAAAGTATTTTTTGAATTGAATATTATGTTTTCTGCAGTTGTTGCTGTACTTCTACCTGTCGCTGTATAGATTCTGGCAGGATCATTTACAGTTTGAAGCTCAAATTTCCCACTTTTTTTTCGGTTTGAAGTGATTTTTATTTGAGTGGATTTTCTTTTATTAGAAAAGTAGGTTCTAGGCGAGCGATAAATAGTCATTCCTACATGAACTCAATTGTTTTCTGTATTACGTTCGGTTTACGCTAGTGTAACTCTTATTGCCAGCCTTACATAATTAAGGGTATATTTCATAGATTACGTTCCGCGTATGTCAGTTGTAACTTATCACCAACCCGATTTAAACATGTATTGCAGTTTAAAGGACCGAAGCGTTGGGATTGGTTCACATAATCATCCTTCCTTAATTATGTCTGTGTTTTCAGTATGTCGAGCAGTGACAGTGACGACGTGCCATTGCAAACGGTCAAGGAAAAAGCGCGGGATGGGGAGAAAGGGTGGGTTTACAAGCCGATTTTGTACGTTTTGCCTGGTTTACAAAACTCTTTTTTAGCCGAGCAACCGCCAATTAATGAATGAAACAAGGTTTTCTGAACAAAATCGATTGTTCTCGGGACTAAAGTTCAAAATTACAACACGCTTATCCTCACTGAATATTTTCCCCAGTCCATTGGTAATGTCGAGTTGGTAGTTTTCATTTGCATTTGTATGGTGATGGCTTGTTTTGTTATGTTTCTCAAGTTTTTTTTTCAATGCATGTTTTCCAGCAGCGCCAGTTCTCGACTGAAGAAGGCCTTCGGGAGTGATGTATCAACCGATGATGACATGGAGGACCCGGTAGGGGAATTTATTTATCTTGGTAGATACACGTTAATAATACATAACCAATTGAAAATATAACATAAATAATTGAATTTTCATGGCAAAACGTTTCTGTCGTATGAACGAACTCTCTGAATCTTCATAGAGGACCCGGTGGGCATATACAGGGAATCGATACACATGTTTTATTTTTATTCACTATTTAAGCCAACTTTAGGCAGGGGCGTGAAAAGTTATTGGAGGCTTCAATCTTCCGTCAATTTTGGCATGATTTCAGAAAACGACCAACGAAGAGAATGGAGGCAAGGCGAGAAAGAGAGTGCGAATGGTTAGTTTGGGAAACATGGGAAACGGATGAAATTAAAGTGGGCCAATTCTACAACTAACCGGGTTTTTAGGTAACCTAGCCGGTTTTTGGTAATCTTTTTTCAGGTTACCTCACAGGTAACCGGTAGGTAACCGAAAACTAAAATCCGGTTACCGCACAAACTAACGGTAAAAACCACATTTTGCGTTGGAAAAACAGGTAACCGGTTTTCATTTTCGGTTACCGACCGGTTACCTATCGAAGTAACCGGAAAAGGGTTACCAAAAAACCGGTTAGGTTACCAAAAAACCCGGTTACATATAGAATTCACCATTAAAGTGAAATAAATTTTCATGTACTTACAGTTAGAGAAAGACACGTAGAGACATAATATAGGGAAAGGTCACAGTTTGAAGTCAAGCTTTCGAAATCAAGCATTTCGAGTTTCATAATCTCATGTTGAATCCAAAAGTTACCCACGTTTTGGAGAGAATGTCTTTAGTGTGTTTGGTTGCAATAGGTTGTCAGCAGTAGTTTCGTGCTTTTATTGATCAAAGTATAAGCATTGATTGCGTGCGTACAGTATACACGATCGATAACCATACTTTGTTCTTTGTATCTGTCGCCGACTAAAAAATATGAAATTTCACACGTCCAACTTCACAATCCACTCATTTTACCCGTCATCCATTCAGAATTCGTCTGACGATTCGGCCGATTCGACTGCAAATAAGCCGCGGAAGAAGAGAATGAGCAAGGTTCGTGCTCAAATCTTCGTTTTCTGCTGTGATCTGATTGGAATCCAAATTCATACTGGTGGTATATACTTGTATGGATGGATCGGACTGTTAAATCGACAACAGGGTTGTTAATCGAGGAAAAAATTCGAGTTTTCTCGAGACATTCTCGTGTTTCCAAACCTCATATTCCGAGTTTCGTAAAGATTTCGAGTTTTTATTTCAACTTCAATAAACCTAATCGATATTCATATTCGTGTATTTTAGTTGGAAGCGGCGTCTCTGGTCATAGAATCGAGTGAAGATGAGGAAAGTCGACCAATCGAAAAAGAGAAAAAGAAGAGGAAAACGAAGAAAATGGTCAAAAAGGAGAAGGTTGGTGATCCATAATAAGAAACTGTCATGATGTAGAATAGTGTGTTAACTGCTTCATTCGAACGAACGTTTCTTTGTTAATAAAAATTTTGGACAGATTCTAGCCGGATACAAGACCATTTGAGCTATACTTCAAGTGTGATGATTTCAATATTCACTTTGATTCATCTTGCTAGATGTGTTTCGTGGTGTCTTCGTAATCGATCGATAAATGAGGATTTCACCGGCATGTGCTCGTTTATAGCGTTTTTGCTAAAAACCACTGAATTCACAAAACAAATGTCGACATTTTTTCCAGCCGAAGTCACCCGTTGAATCGAGTGACGACGAGCCGCTTATGAAGAAGAAAGAGGAGAAAGAGAACAAGGGGGTGGAGGTAATAGTATTTCTCTCTTTCTCTCTTTCTCTCTCTCTCTCTCTCTCTCTCTCTCCCTCTCTCTCCCTATTCTCTTCTATCTCTCTTAGTCTTTTCCTGTTCCCTCCCTCCCTTTCTCTCTCCCTCCTTTTACAGCCTTATTTCCAGCCGGATTCCTCATCCGTCTCCGAGTCCGACGAACAACCAGAAATTGCCCCGAAACAGGACTCACCGGCTGTCGCGAAGGAAGAAACGAAAGAGGTCATACACCAGTAAAGTGGACCGAGTAGCCATAAAAGTTCAAAAACGGTCCACTTTTCCGTCTATTAACGAGGAAAATTGGCAATTTTTGTGGAAACTCTTAGTTTTACACGAGTTTGGAACAGAAAAGGAACTTTTCTGTTGTATGTGTCAATTTGTATGGAAAATAGTTTTCAGACTTCCAAGGATTCTAAGGATTCTGATGACACCTCGGACACGTCGATAGACGATTCTCACGAAGGGACGCAGACGAAAAAGGAGAAGCGAGAGAGTGCGGGAAAGAAGAGAGCGGAGAAGGTGAGAGAAAGTGTAGGTTTACGAAACTAGAAAAATTATCGTATTGATTGACTTTCAACTATATCTAGCTGAAGTAACGTATAGTAGATATGTGTGTTTGTAACAGAATTCACGCTGCGTTGTTTTTGTAATTTTCTTCTGTAAACTTCTTGATGCAAATGTTTTCATGTTATTGATTCAGAAATCGGAGAAGAAAATTGGGAAAAAGGATCAGTCTACAGAGAAGGTAAACTATTTGATCTACGAGTAAAGGGCTCACTCGAAATTGTCAACGTCTGCTCGGAAATTTCCTTAGTCGATAGCACTTCTGAGGAAGTTCTTCATGTTCACTTTAATCACGACGAATTGTGCGCGTTTGAGTGTACCTTTGGTGTAGTTTGTAGATTGATCTCCCAATTTTATTTATGATTATTCGATTCTTCGTCGAATCGTGTTGTTCAGAGGATTTGTGTGTGGTTGAACGTTTTATCAAAGAGTGGGAAGATTTAATACATTTAAACATTCAATTTCAAACAAACGTGTAGCGTCAAAGTATGGTATTGGATGGGGTATTTTAAACTGGTGGGTATGTTTTATAGTTTGTAGTTTGATCTTTCGATTTCAATCGAGATTCGTTTCTTCATCGATTATTACTTTCACATCTGGCTCAAAGAAGAGGACGATCATGTGGTCCAATCGCAACGCTTCAGTCCTTTAAACTGCAATACATTTTTCAATTGCAGTTTAAAGGACCGTTGACACGGGATTGGTCCACATAATCTTCCTACTTTAAGGTTGCCGTGGTTTCAGGAATATTGTAGTTTGATCTCTTGATCTCATCTAGAGCTCCTCTTCATCAATTTGTATATTCAACCCATTGCGGTAGCCTAAGCGTACTTTCAGTAACTATTGTAGTTTCTAGTCTCATCTCTTTGTTCAGAGCTCTCGTACGACTGAGGACGCCTCTTCCATTCGACTGGCCCGACTGAAGAAGATGGTCATTCTGGCAGGGTTCCGGTCGGTTGGGTTGTCACTACAGAAGCGAGAGAGCGTGGAGATCGATGAGACGCAGACGGTCCGCGTCTCTTCGACCATCGCGCTTTTTTCCAGAGAAAACTTGGGATTTTGGAAACGTACAGCAATACGTATTATTTGAAAACTTACTTGGCGATAACTCGCTGAAAATTTTGAAATGACTATTTTCATAGATTTTGGCGCACTCTACGCTCTTGCTCGATTACATTGAATTTGAAACCAGTTTTATCGAAACTGTGAAATTCTAGAAAGTTCCATATTTCAGGTTCAACTACAAGAAGCTGTTCGACGATCTTTCTTCCGATAAGCAGAGAGTCAAGAAATTGGAGACCGAAATGAAGGAAAAGGGACTCGAGGGTACGGTATCTTTGCTTTTTCGCTGTGTTCGACCTACGAGATATTCACCTGCGGCCGATTCTATAATCTATGTGATTGTATGTTACTAGAGCATCGGTTGATGTAGACAGTTTTTGTTTTTGTAGACGGTTGATATAGGCAGAGACAGTAGCACTCGTAACTTGTATGAACTTATAGTTGTGCAATAGTGAGACTAGTAATAGCAAGTAGAGTGTTCTAGATGAATTTGTCTATAGCTAAGTTGATAATGGTAGTGATGTTATTGTTTATTCTATCGATTTCAGCCCCGTTCACGCACGACGCGTGCAAGGCGTTCAAACTACGGAAAGAGCAGGAGGCTGAGCTGGCAGAGCTGGCTGCCAATGAAATTATCGACGTCGGAGCTGGAGCAAGTGAGTTCGGGAACTGGAAGCTCACGTGAATCTACGTGGAACTCTGAGTCATGTTAACCGAGACGTGTCACGTCCGAGTTATGTTTGGTCTAATTTGCGTAGAACACGAGAAGTACATAATTGAACCATAAAATATGCAATACGCACGAGATACCCTGTCAGCTGACCGGAGGTCCACAACTTTTTTCTGTGACTCGGTTGAGAATACCTATAACTATTCTGAAACTCCTGAATTGATTGAAAAAACGCCTACTAGATGAGACTAATATTATTTCGTTTTCCCACGGGCGATGTTCAAAAACGTCGAACCAAACGTATGGCGACTTTGTTGGCTGGTTCGTGGATTCGCCCGTTTGCTTCAAATTAGGGGTTTCAAACCATCTTAATCATAGTCCAACTTAACTCTTGAAAACATTACCCGACAAGTTTTCAGTTCAGTCATATAAATGACTAACATCTGATGCTCAATGACTATCTGTGGACAACCAAGTCGCCTCATGTATGCGTTGAACCGACACTTGCACCTTTGAGTTGATACGATAAGACGTTATTTTAGCCTAAACGTGGGGGAGTTTATGACTGTTTCTAGTTGCATATTTCTCATTCTCCTCTGGTATTCACAATTAGTTTACACAAGAAGATCATGTTTTGTAAAAATAGTTCCCATTTTCTAGTTTTGTTTTTCAAGTTGATTGTTACAGAAACACGTGTGACGCGGAGTCGCCGTGCGGCCGCCGCGCCGCCTGCCGCGCGCGGCGGAAGAGTCCGACTCATGGAGAGCAGCGACAGCGAGACGGAGACAAGAGACTGTGCGAAGGAAGAGACGCAGACAGCAGGCGGAGGAATGTTCGCCCATCTGAGAGGAATCGTCAGCGACGATGCCGAGTCTGATTGATCAAGTGATTTTTGATCTATTATCGATTTTCAGCACGGGAGTCGATTTTGTGCTCCTCTTTGCTATTTTACCGAATCAAAACTGTCAGGTGAAAGGAGAATTGACAACTCTACTTTTTTTGTTTTCGGATTGTTAAAGGCTAGAAATATTGGGACATTTTTGACACTAAATACTCAAACTGTTCAATCTATTTCGATTTCTCATGGCAATTGGTCTTTACAACCAGAATTGTCTGTAGTTTGTATCTAACTCAACATCACTTTCGAATTGTACACTTTTGTTTCCCGTGAAGGTTTTGTGTTTCGTTCAATATCTGTACACTAAATATGTCCAGTTTCGCATCTCATAGCCCTCGGTTCCACCCTTTTTCTCCATTACGCGTTTCTCCCGACCTCGTTACTTTTTGATCTACTATTTTGCTGAGTTGCCGACTTTTCCAAATTTCCTCTTTCATACACATTTGTAATTTTGTAAACTTCAGAATTTTCTATACGCTCGTAAGTTTTCTATTCGAGGTGTTCGTTTTTAAGATGAAGTTTTGTGATATTGTAAACTATAATTCTTTTATGCGTAAGTGAGTTTTGTATTCAGGATATGTTTCTTCTTGCAACTTTATACTTTCGACGTTACAATGGAGTAAGTTTCCGTGTCTTGAATGTGGAGAGAATGCATATTGAATTTTTTTGTCACCTTTATACTTTCGCCCCCCCCCCGTATTTTGTATGAAATAGCATGTGAATGAACGTTTTCCTCTACATCAGCTGTTGTCATAAATTTCGAGTGCAATGGCGCGCCAATAGTAATTATTGACTCAGGGAAGCGGAAAAAGATGGCAAAAAAAGTGTCCGCGGCGGGGATCGAACCAGCGACCTTCGCGCGGCAGGTCAAAAGAACATCTGGGATAGAAAAGGGATTGGGAACGAACTTATATTTGAAAAAGATTGAGATATCTCAGACGAATTGACGTTTCAATGGAGTACGTTACCGTTTCATAGGAGAGTGGCGGGAATGCGTATTGATTTTTCTGTGACCGTCTGCGTCTCTCGTGTCTTTAGAGATCTAGATTTGTGACGTCTGAAGTTCTCGGCAAATTTACCAGTCACGTTGTAGTGGAACATGAAGAGCGTAAAGAAATTTACTGGTAGTAATTGTGAAAAATACGGTAGTAATGTGGAAATATGTCTGAATTTTCGAGCTGCGTGGTGTTTATACACTGGATTCTGTTCACCCCTGACATTTCTCTGTTTCACCCCGAAACCACCCCTGTTTTAGCAGGGGCCAAACCGCGGTCTGGCCCCTGCTAAGACAGGGAGAAAACAGAGGAATTTCTGGGTGAAATCAGAGAAATCTCAGTGATAAGAAATTACGAGTTGCTTCAGAACAGAAAATAAACGAACATTTTAGAAAAAAAAACCAGTGTTTTCATTATCTAGAAGATAATATCAAAAACATTTTGTAAGGTTTAACTTTTATATTAACCTTGTAGTTGATAAATAAGTACTCTGCCATTATAAATCATACACGATATGATTTCAAAACTCAGAGTGAAACTAGAAACGGCGCCCAGCCACGTCTGGCGGTGCGCCGTATCTAGTACGAGTTGCTCCTATGTGTGCCGAACAGCTGATCGAGCCAGCCACTCTGGTGCGCCGCGCGCGATATCTCTGTTTTCTCCCCGCCACATCCCTGCTAATGATTGCTCTATAATATCCCGTACATATCCCTGAAATACCTCCGATATTTCCCTACTAAAAATTACAAAATAAATGCACTGAAATTACCGGGAAATCACCCTGAATTATCCCTGCTCTACCCCAATTCTCCTCCTACTTTTTCTCCGAAATTTCGGTGAAATTTTTCTCTCTGTTCTGTCAGGGAAGTCCAACTAACTATGTAGCTAGCTACCAGGAATGAGTCATTAAAATGTAAAAGTCACTAAATTACCTGAACTATTTTTAATTTCGGAAGATTTTTGAACACTTCACTTTCCACTTTTCAATGTGTCGAATACCCTTGGCTGGGTTTCTCAATTAAGTCAGAGAAGCGCGATGCTTGTAAAGTTTTCTGCCACTCTAAAAGCTTTTTCACCCATTTCTGAAATTTTGAAAGTGTAATTTCCCGAGTGTAGTTTCTAACCCCTCCTTTTTTTGAGAAACAGATTGTTGCAATATTACATGTTGTATAATTGAATCTACTTTTAGGTTTTCATAAAATTGACAGTACAACGTCTAACATAATGAAACATTTAACCTCTGAATGTTTGACACAGACGGAAATGACTGCTACCGTATGCCTTTCCGTCTTTGACTGTCATTCACTAGGATATTTCTTATGCAGGTGTTCCGTTATAATTAGACTGACAATAGTGACCGATTGTTTGTTGTTCAATCGTTTGTTTACAAGAAATGACCCGGGATGTTGTGTATATAGCGTTTTGACTATATATGAGTTGTAGTTTGATCAGTGTAGGCAGCAGACTACAAAAACAGAGGAAAAAGCGGAAATACACCGTTTTGGTCTTGCACTTTCTCTCAGTGATGTAATGGTGAGTAAGCCCTGTAGTTCGAACTGCATACACTTACGTGGGAAATGGCAGACGAAAAACTGGAAACCGGGCCAGCTATGGTGAATTCTATATGTAACCGGGTTTTGAGGCAACCTCTTTTTTTGAGGCAAGGGTTTTGAGGTTTTTGGTAACCCTTTTTCCAGGTTACCTAAGTACTCTAGTAGGTAGCCGGTCGGTAACCGAAAATGAAAAAGCGGTTACCTGTTTTTCCAATGTAAAATGAGATTTTTACCGTTGGTTTGTACGGTAACCGGATTTTAGTTTAGGTTACCTACCGGTTATCTGTGAGGTGACCTGAAAAAGGGTTACTAAAAACGCTAATTACAAACGCTAAATCTTGTCTAGCACACTGCACGCCCCTGTCGATAACACCGCCAAAAGAGTAGCACACTGCAATTTTATTTTGTATCAAGCTTCGTAGATCAAAAAAGTGCGAAAGTTACTGTAATATTCATTTAGGAATCAAACAGCACAAAAATTTCAGACACAAACTCCACTCGTCACTTCTAAATGTTGCGCGTTGGCATCAGAAGCCGATCCATGGCTAAATCTGCAACAATGAGATATTCCAAATCAGTTAACATTACCAACATGAAAACCGACAGATAAAGAGAGAGAGAGAGAGAAGAAGAAGTAGAGAGAGAGAGAGAAAAGGAGAAAGAGAGAGAGATAGAGTGAGAGATAGAGAGAAGAAGTAGAGAGAGAGAGAAAAGGAGGAAGAGATAGAGAGATAGAGAGAGAGAAAGCGAAAGAAAAGAGCCAATACGAAATGCAAGAAATAGAAAAGTATCGAGAATGCTATCTACACTCACAAAATTAGTTCACGAGGCAAACGTTTCACATCTTAGACCCTTTATAATCACGTGAGAACAAACCCTCAAACCCGAAAGCCACACGTGTCAGATAAAGTTCACGTGTATCTCCATGTTTTTTCACGTTTCACGTTTTTCACGTCCTACTTGTATATTCTATTTACTACTAGTATCCCTATCTTCCTTTTTTATGCCTATGTCAGATGTACCTGTCTACAATGCACGGTGGCATGCCAGGTGAGGGAGTTGCGCAATGATTTGATGAACTGGAGAGATAAGGAGAGACAAAGAGAGAGAGAGACAAAGAGAGAGAGAGAGAGAGAGAGAGAGAGAGAGAGAGAGGGAGAGAGAGAGAGAGAGGAGGGAAGGAGAGAGAGAGGGGTGGAGAGAAAGAGAGAGAGAGGGAGGGGGGGGGGAGGAACAGAATGAGACAGTATCACGCGACTATAAAGTTTCTATCACAACCCACAACGTTTGCGACACAGCGTTTCAGTTATGAACCAAAGCTATAATGTACAACTCTCTCTTTCATTCTCTCTCTCTCTCTCTCTCTCTCTCTCTCTCTCTCTCTCTCTCTCTCTCTCTTCCTCTTTCTCTCTCCCTCTTTCTCTGCCCTCTCGCTCTCCCTCTATCTTTCATCTCCCCCATCATTTGTGTGTGCAAACGTACATGACAAGTCATTGTTTGTCCGTCTGTCAATACAGTAACCTTGAGCTGTCTATAATCTACCTCTTTCTCTGACCGTCTGACTCTCTCTCTTCCCCTCTCTCTCTCTCTCCCTTTGACCTTGACGAGTTCTTTGCACATTGCGTCCCGCACCGGATTTCATGCCTGATCCTACAGTAACCCGCTGCGTATCTCGACTCGAATCGAGACTACCGTAATCTTTCTTATCTTATCTCGACGCGATTGGGTTACTGTAATTTTAGCTAGAAAGTTATTGATTTTGAAAGGTATTATGAATATTGAACAGGCCTAGCAGGTTATAGATCCCAGGTTTTGATCAAATTTGGTTTTCGAGAAGTTTTGAGAAGTACTATATCTCATAGAAAACGGGTCTAAACTGTACGTATAGTTTCAATGTGTTTGTACTTTGAACCCAACATATTTCAGTTGTAACTTGAAAATACAGATCAAACTACAATTCAGTAGTAATTTCCTACAGTTTGAGTCAGAGAACTATTATCTTTTGAGAGTAGTTAGAAACAGGTAAATGTTTCTAAAAATTTTGATAAAATCTAGTTTTGAGAAGTTTCAAAAAACCACCCCTTCTCACTTTAAACTTCTCATGAAATTTGACATAGATTTTCCCTGAAAAACTTGCTTTCTCTCCCTAATATGTCAAAGTTTCTTTTTTTGTTTGGTGCGGTCCAGCAGTGCGTTTTCTTTTGATGTGTGAGGCTGACAATAGAGACGGGGCATGAAAAATACGGGATTAAAGGAACCGCCGCGCGAGGGGTTACGGTAATTTATGAAGGGGGGAAACGGAGTTGGGCAATAGGAATAAAGGACTGTAAAATGGATGGAAAGTTCGAATGGGTTTATGGGTGAGAGAGAGAGAGAGAGGGAGAGGGAGAGGGAGAGGGAGAGGGAGAGGGAGAGGGAGAGGGAGAGGGAGAGGGAGAGAGAGAGGAGAGAGAGATGGAAAGAGAGAGGGGGAGAGTGTGGGGAAGAGAGGGAGGGTGAGAGGTTGATAGAGATAGAGAGAGATTCGTTCCCTTTGTTTGTGTGTCCAGCTACGTGCCAGATAATCATCTCTATCGCACTTCTCTAATTAAAGGGTCAGCCGGCTGTAATTAAAGGTCTATTGCCAGTCGGTAAACCACCAGTTAGCATTGGAGCAACCGCTACTTAGCCGTGGGGCAGTGATACGTCACCCGACCGACAGTGTATTTAGTTTAGAAGGAAATTAGTAATAAAATAATTTTGAAAATCAAGTGTATTGGGAATGACCAAATCTTTGTCTTGGTCTGTTCTCAATACACGTCAGATTTTGGATTTCTGACCAACTAGCAACATGATCAAACTACAAAATACTTTGGAAAGATCGAATTCTATATAAGGAAGACAGACTGAAACTATATAAGGCATGCTGTGCTACGGTGTTGGTAGTTGGGATACAGATCAAACTACAATTCCAAACTACAATTATTCGTCACGTTTACGGAA
Source organism: Litoditis marina (assembly GCA_964036275.1). NCBI lineage: Eukaryota > Metazoa > Nematoda > Chromadorea > Rhabditida > Rhabditidae > Litoditis > Litoditis marina. The sequence continues at coordinate 16,969,885 of OZ038435.1, read as the reverse complement.
ATAAAGACAGGCTGAAGTGACATTTATATCAGTGTGCTACGGTATTTGTACTTTGATTACACACTACAACTTGTAGCACTACAACTTGTAGATGTGTTGTCTTGTGACTTTTTGTTTATTATAAGGGTTCTTGACCGAAAACTACAACAATTCCATTGTCGCCCTCTCACGTAATCCGCGCCAAGTGGGTGTCAAGTGGCACGCGATTCGCGCCAATCACCAGATTTGCGCCATGCGCCGCCTTTGACACGCGGATTGCGCGGCGGGGGAGAGATAAGAAACTGCTAATTGGTTCCGGAAGAAAACATGCATTAAAGAAGGACGATTATGTGGACCAATCCCGTGATAAGGGTCCTTTAAACTGCAAAAGAAAAATGTATTGCAGTTCAAAGGACCCAAGCGTTGGGATTGGACCACATAATCGTCCTTCTTTGAATACGGTTCACTTTAGGTGAGGAAGGCTAAAACTGTACACGTTTTCGATTCTGAGAACGGTTTAGTTTTCGATATAGGCAAGAGATCCTGCTGTGTTTGTAGTTTTCATTCGTTCGTTTGCGTCTCGTATAAAAAACTGTATGAGTGAGTTTCTTGCAAATTTGACCAATCATATTTTATCCATACATAGTATCTATTGTGAAGTTATAAACTATCAGTTGGAGTTCTCACTTGAGTAATAGATAGTGGCTTAACGCATTTTAGCTGAATCGTCGCCCACTCTTTATTTCAGTCAGTTGGACAAGTGACTTGTGATGTCTGATGAGATCAAACTACGGAACTTGGCTGTTCAATACTCAATACGTAAGTATGGACTCGCCTTGAGTTACTAGAATCGCCCGTTTGTGAAGTTTTGCTCTATTCGAGTTTCACCCCCTCTGGTAGTTAAAATGTTGAGGTGGTGTGACTAGTTTAGTTAGTGATGTATAAAGTCACAGTTGAATCGCACAACTCCCTCCCCCCCCTCTCTCTCTCTCTATTTCTTCTCCCCCCCTCTCTCTCTTTCTCTCTTTCTTCTCCCCCCCCCTCTCTCTCTTTCTCTCTTTCTCGCTATCTTGAGTTTCACCCCCTCTGGTAGTTGAAATGTCGTCTGGCCGGGCTTGAATAGCCTGAGGGGATACAGGAAGGAGAAGGAGAATAATTACAGCCTCGACACACGGGACACACTTCCGGTTGGATATGGATAGGGAGGGAGGGAGGGAGAGAGAGGGAGAGAGAGAGAGGGAGGGAGGGAGAGAGAGACAGAGAGAGAGAGAGGGAGAGAGAGGGGGGGGAGATGGGAGGGAGAGAGAGGGGGGAGAGAGAAAGGAGAGGAAGGGAGAGAGAGAGAGAGAGAGGAAAAGAAGAAAGAGGAGAAAAAGCCATAGGGAGAGAGATGATGGAAACGAAAAAGAAAAGAAGACAGATGTGGTCCGTTCTGCTGTGGTCGGATATGTGCTCATATGTGTATTACAAATTTAACAAATCAAACTACAATCTATTTTGGTCCAATAACCCCGTATTTCTCTATCTCCCCCCCCCCCCCCCCTACCATATGGCGAGTGTCCGTTTTCTTTCACCTGTTCCGTGCACCTTTGAATTTCTTCGCCACCCGCCTCAGCCCTCTAATTAGCCTCCAACCCCCCCCCCCCCCGAGAGAGAAAGAGAAGAAGAGAAGAAGAGAGAAAAAGAAGAAGAGAGAGAGAGATACCCCCCCCCCTCCCTCTTTCTTTCTGCTCTCAATCTTGTCTCCCTCTCTCAACCCACAGTCACATCAGAAGAGAGTGAGTGACAATATGTCGTCTGTGACCGAATCGGAGTTGTAGTTTGATCTAAAGCTCATTGAATGCCCTTGACATTCTCATGAGAGCGTCCCGCGAGCTTCTCATGAGTTGAGAGATATTTCCTGCTCGGCGTCGTGGCAAACCCCTACGAATACAACCTCATCTCAAGTTCATAAACATCATCTCCCAACGTATAGCGTTCGCTCTTCCCAAAGCAAGCCATTACGACGCATTTTGCCCAATCATGATGTGTGTGTGTAGTCTGACCTCCTTGCCTTTGCGTAGCGTGTAGGGAGTTCAAACTACAATTTAGATATAGTCACCCCAGAACTTCCAGCCCAAGTTCCTTCTCTCACTAGACTCGACTAGATTTGGTCACAACTCGCCAGCGCATGTCCATTTAATTGCTGCTAATTACGATGTAAGTGGCAGTGTCACACTGTTTTCTCACACTTTTACCTGTAAACCAAGTTGATAGTTACAGTAACCCATGATCTACAGAGACTTCGGTTTCTGACCAAGCGAGGCCATAGGTGATGAGAGGGTGGGTCAAACGAGAGACACAGACATAAAAGATGACTTTGAAGAATTCGAAGGGTTTTCGAAAGCAGATTTGTGAATGTATATAAAGTAAACAAAAACAAAATTCGCGAAGAAGTCATTATGAAAGAGTATAGTTATACAACTACGACTCTACAAAGTTTGTAAGTTTGTAATGTGTAAATATAACTATTGAATATTCCACTTTCAAACCCCCACCATATTTTCGTTACTCTCTTTAATTAGCCCTACTCCATGCCTTTCCATTCAAATATCTCACGACGAGAGAGTGTGTAGTCGGAGAGGGTGCCAGAGAAGACAGAGAATGAGAATAAAGGACAGGAAGGCTGTGCATTGTATGCGCTGACCAGCCGCCAGGCAAAAAGCCGCATTGTGTCCCGTTGCGAAAACTACCGTAACCCGACGAGATTTCTATCCTCACGTCTCCTTTAAGGATGTACTTTAAAGGTGAACTGTGTGGAAAGTTGTGGTAACATAATATAATCCCCGTAGCTGTAAGTCTATACTAGAAGTAAAACGAATATTCACGTAAAGTTAGTTTTCTAATGAGTGAGCGTTCACTTTTTCGTTGCACGTTTCTGAGTTCTGCTGTGTTTAACATGTTTCACGTGACTCTGCAATTGACTAACACTGTACAAGTGAAAAACCCTTTCTCGTAAGATATCGAGCTGTGTAAGTCAACTTAGTGGTTTCACTCCACATCGATGTTTTTGTAGTTTGATCTCTCGTCTCGGTTCAAGTTCGAGTTTTCTGCTGTGTAGCGAACCAAACTAAATGACAAATATTACTTGAAAAGTAGTTTTGTTCCGGTTTTACCCAGTATGTTTCCATTCGTTCCTCCTTTAAAGCAGACCGGGGGCAGAAGACTTTCGTAATTGGAAATCCGACTATAATTATAGCTGTGCGCCTCTGACTGATAGCCGCCGATCGATAGGTTGGAAAATAAAGGCCGGCGGGTTACGGTAGCCAACGGCAAGGGACGGATTTCGAAGTGTTGGGCGGATTCAGTTGACATGAGTAATCTCACAATACTTCACACTAAAAGTTTTGCAACTAAAAAACTAAAATATATTTCGAGACTTAGTAGTAAAATATCGGCATGATGCGTTAGTACGCGTGTACGCGTTTGCTAGTGAAAACACCGGACAGTGTAGTATGATCCCAAATCTTGGTTAGAACTTGGATTTCTGCTGTGTCTAGCCGAGCAAACAACAACTCGGCCACCTTAGCTACAGTTAGCATGCAGAGTCCTGGTTCGAATACATGTGTACTCATTTAATTTTTACAAGAAGTTTCTGAAAAGGATGAAGAAGAAACATATGTGAGTTGTAGTTTGATCGTAGTGCTCAGAAAAAAGTTCAAACTACAAACACAGAAAGTGAGTACAGCATGTATGGGGTTTTTTTAGTAAGTTTTATTGTACTAATAAAACTTCTACTGTACTAATAAAACTCAATTTGATTGTTCCCCACCATTTTAACTTGTTTTCTAATTGACCCCCCCCCCATGCCAGCATGTTACCGTTTTCCTCACTAGTCACTCACTGCATGTGAGATGCCACAGGGAAAGAAAGAGATACCGTAACCCGGGGTATCTAGGGGGGACGGGGGGTATGTGACAGTAGCTGGGGGACACAGACACAAGAGAGGCATACCGTATGCCGGAGGGAAGGAGAGAGTGAGAGAAGGGAGAGAGAGAGAAGGGAGAGAGAGAGAGAGAAAGAGAGAGAGAGAAACGGAGAGAGAGAGAAAGAGATAGGAGCAAGGTTGTCTTTTTGCACACCCGAAACTCGAGGCTACCGTATACCTTAAAAGGAAAACAGGTCTGGTGTGAGGAAAACAGGCTATTCAAGGCAGCTTTCAATGGAGGGAAGAGTATAGTTCCAGTTATAGACAATGGGACACAGACAAAGTTTCGGATACAGTAGGGAGAGAGAGATAGAGAGGAAAATAGAGAGCGAGAGGGGGAGAGAGGTAGTGAGAGAAGGGGGGGAATGAAAGAGAGAGAGACTGTAGAATACAGTTGGAAGAAAGAGAGAGAAAAAAATGAAGAAAGAGAAAAAATAGAGAGAGAGTAAGAGAGAGAGAGAGAGAGAGAGAGAGAGAGAGAAGCAGAGAAAAGAAAGAAGGACTGTGAAGGATATGAACTGATACGGGACAGACGGGATTTTATTAGCCAATTACAATTGCATGCGTGACACATAAAAATTGTGGTCAGGTAGAGAGAGAGAGAGAGAGAGAAAGAGAGAGAGAGAAAGAGAGAAAGAGAGAAAGAGAGAAAGAGAGAAAGAGAGAGAGAGAGGGGAGGAAGAGGGCTAGAGAGAGATAGTAGAGAGAGAATACGGGACAGACGGGATTTTAGAGACAATGAGACGAAGAGAGGAGAAAAGGTGAGAGAGACAGAGAGAGAGAGAGAGAGAGACGAGAGAGAGGAGAGACGAGAGAGAGAGGGAGTTAGAGACAGAGAAGATTAGAGAGAGAGAGAGTGAGAGAGAGAGACAGTTAGAAATAGAGAGATATCCATCTCCCCCTCCATGTCCCGCAGTGCTTTTCTGTCTCTTCTTCTCTTTTTCCGCATCTTCCTTCCGGCAAAATGGCACCTGCAGAAGTCACCGATTTCTCCATTACAAGTGGAGAACTAGGAAAAGCGGAACGAGAGAAAGTTATAAAGTGTAAAAGCCAATTAACCTAAATACAAAAATGGGCATGAGAGTGGAAGAACAAAGATTTTCCACTTAAGTCTTTCAAGTTCCAGACTTTTGAGTGTTTCAAGTTGAAATCACAAGTACAGAAAGATAAGAGAAGGAAAAAGAGAAAATTGGAAAGTATAAAAGTTAATGAACACAGAAATAGGTGAAAAAGTGTGATTTGGAAGATGGAAACTACTAATTTGCTCCTTGTTCAACTTTTATTATGAAAATGCAGAGTGTTCCGTCTTCATTTCATTTACAGTATATATAACACTTTGAAAAAGAAGGTTAGTTTAAAAAAACTGATTTGACATTTAAACATAAGTTTAACATCGGTGGCACTGACAAAGCTTTTTCACTAAAGAGTTGCAAAGTCGATTACGTTTTAATTACTCCAATTATATGTAATTCATAGCAAAATTACGGCTGGTGCAAAAGCTATCCTTTTACAGATAGTACGTTTATCAATATTCGTTCATTTATGTTTATTTCGGTTTGTTTAGTGAAATTACCGGCTGGTTCGTCCTTATGTACATATTTACTATTTACCTAACCCTTAGCCGTTAAAGACTACCTATGTACCTGTTAATAGAGTGCTACCCTTCACCCTCTCAAGAGGGGGGATTTGTCTCTCTTTCTCTGCGTCTCTCTCACCCTGCTAGTCTAAGAAAGAGACTACTCTCTAATTATATATGTTCAACAATAGATTTAACAGCGGGAGACCACGACCTACGCGTATGCGACGCGTGTAGAAATACTAGTGAAAATACCGGGAAGGAATACGGAGAAAAATACTAGTTGTAAAAATGAGTAAATATACTGGAAGTGTTGCCAAGTTGTCATGAAATGAAGATTTATGTAATAAGATCAATAGTAAGACAAATATACAATAGTTGAAAAGAAAAAATATGAAAAGAGAAGAGGAAGAGACAGAGGGAAGAGAAAAAGAGAGAAGGAGAGAGAGAGAAGGAAAGAGACAGAGAGAGAGAGAGAGACGGAGAGAAACGGAGATGATGAGAGAGATAGAGAGAAAGATGTAGAGAGATAGAGAGAGAGAGAGAGAGAGAGAGAGAGAGAGAGAGACCTCCCTGTGAGTAGTTGGTGCCTTCTGCGTGGAAAGAGTGGCTGAAATTGGGCGAATTATCGAATCGCCGTCCATTTTCAAATGACGCCCAATCACCTGCTAATTATACGGTAATTCTCACGCGATTTTCCCTGCGCGGGCGACGAATTCGGAAAAAATGGTGGTTCCGGAAAAGTATCGATTATAATTGTAAGGAAAACATGGGTTTACTGGTAGAAAATTATGGACTTATTGGTAGTTATTTTCTGGAATTTCGTAAATTTCGCTGTGTCAAACTCGAAAAAAAGGGGTTTCGGAGAAAAATATTGATGGGAATTGTGAGAAAACTGAAACTTTGAAACTTTCCGATTGTGGTTTTGCGGATGAATTAGCCGGTTTCTGGGCCTTCTTACGAAATGAGGGTCAATGACAAATTCTAAATGAAAAGTTTGCGATAACGCATTTGTTTCGGAACTAACGTTAGCGTAAAGTCGTGGTTCGATTGAAAGGCTGTTCATCATTGAAAGGGATTAGGGAAAACAATCAAAAGTAAGAAAAAAGGTTAAGAAGAAAGAAAGAGAAGAGAGAGAGAAAATCAGGGAGACAAAATAGAGAGAGAAAATAGAAAATAGGAGGCCTCGAAATTACAGCCGGGGCGCCGCAATTACCATTACGAAACAACCATTCCACCACGCAAATTATGTGTCATTTTGAGGCAATTTAGACGGAGGGAGAGAGCAATTTTGATCACTCTTACCATGCAAAGTCAGGCAGTCGTCAGATGCGGTGTGGTAGGTCGTTTAGTGTCGATTTTAGTAGTTTTTAGTTAGTTTTTAGTCAGTTTTTAGTCGTTTTTGAGGTTTTGAAGTTGAACAAGTTGGTCGAGGTGGAAGGTCGTTTCGCTGCGCGTTTCAGCCTTTTTGGTTGGTTTTCGGTTAAAGTTTAGTTTTTGTGGTTCCTAGTATTAAAGTTTCGGAATTTGAACAAGAACGTTTGTGATATGCGCGCTGCTTTTGAAGTTTTTAGTCGATTTTCAGTTTTTGAGTTTGGTAGTGTTGAAGTATCGCGATTTGGACACAAATCGAGTTTTCGAATTTGGACGCGACTTGAAAATTTCTGATTCGACCATTTGGGTTGCGCCGCGTCCACGCGTCGACACGTGCGAATGCCGCTGAAGGACCGCGAATTTCGACTGGAAGACCATGTCGACTGAAATATGTTGAGGTGGGTATTTCATCATTTCTATTGTGATTCGCTAAAACAAAATGTCACGTATTTAGTGGTCTACAAAAAACTGGCTAATCGCTAGTAAGGCAAGTGAGATAAAGGCGAAATCGTTCCAACTAAGACTACCACTTTTTTCTAGCTTGAACTTGAACATATCAGCTATAGTAAAAACTATGAAACTCTCTCTCTGTAATGAGAAGTTGAAATATTTTACAGATGAAAAATTGTGGATTACTGTGCAACCAACAATGGGCGATTTCACTTCTGTTGTTGTTCAAACTTCTAGTCGCGTGACACTATCAGATCAGACTTTCTGCAAACTGAACGCGTTTTCCTATTGCTTGGTGATTGTTTCATATTCACGTTTCACCTCTTTCCCACTCAAAGTTTCTACATGTTCCCAATTCCCGAACCCCCTAACTATCCGCTAACCACCCCTACTAATTACCATTCTCTCACACCTAATCCTCCTCCTTAAAGAAGTCCGTCTCAACTGTCCGATGGCTAATTGATCTGCTCCAATCGTAATCATCATCATCAAGCCACAGCCCGGCCACGCTACAAGATTGCCCTACAATTAGCTACAATAGCAGGGCGGCCCAAAATTACACTATTATTTTGCCCCAATACCCATAGCAAACCCTAAACAGCCCTAAGATACCCTAACACGACCCAATTGTTAACCTTATCATTCCGTGATCTACCCCTTTTACAGACTCCGTGCCTGTGGCGGGGGGCGTGTCCCGCCAATGGGGGAAAAGGGGGCGGGGCCTGGTCCAGGCGCCCCCTCCCTCTCTCACAAACCCCCCTAGTTCTCATATGGACATCATGGACCAAAAACCGTTTGTCGACTATGCTACCGGTTACGGCTGCTACAGTAACCCGACCGACTTTTCCGGACGACCTACCGTGTCCCCGTATTTCTACCAGACTTTTCCCACGTCAACCGCGAGCAGCATGTACTCTCAACAACCCGGACATTTCATGTACCCGCACCCCGCTGCCAGTTCACCGGAAGGTTGGTTATTTGGTTACTTTTCTCTTTTTCTCCACCTCTTTTTCTCATACTTTTAGTGTAGTTTTGAGCAATTTCACTCATTTTCTCTCTTTATCTTTTTTAATTGTTTTCTGTTAGTTTTAATCTGATTCCACGCAACCTCAATTCACGTAATTAAGCGTGATTTCGAACGCGCGCGCCGCCATTATCTTTTATTACTTAATTGCTTCAAAAAGTGGCGACATCAAAGTATTTCCTCAAGTATGAATACAACTTGTAACCTGTAAGTTTGCTTGTAAGTTGTAGACTTTCTAAGTAATACAGATAGTTATAACAACTGCTCTAACTATCGAAAACTTGAAACTTCTCTCGTTAGTTTT